>OZ024741.1:245155541-245585923 GCA_964016885.1 Eledone cirrhosa | reverse complement strand
ATCCATTAAAAAAAATCAATTTAAAAAAATCAATTAAAAATCCATTAAAAAAATCCATTAAAAAAAAATCCATTAAAAAATCCATTTAAAAAACCCATTAAAAAAAATCCATTAAAAAATCCATTAAAAAAATCCATTTAAAAAAGCCATTAAAAAAAGCCATTAAAAAAAGCCATTAAAAAAAACCCATTAAAAAAATCAATTTAAAAAAACCCATTAAAAATCCATTAAAAATCCATTAAAAAATCCATTTAAAAAACCCATTAAAAAAATCCATTAAAAAAAAATCCATTAAAAAAAAATTCATTAAAAAAAAAATCCATTAAAAAAAATCAATTTAAAAAAATCCATTAAAAATCCATTAAAAAAATCCATTTAAAAAAATCCATTAAAAACCCATTAAAAATCCATTAAAAATCCATTAAAAATCCATTAAAAAATCCATTTAAAAAACCCATTAAAAAAAATCCATTAAAAAAATCCATTAAAAAAATCCATTAAAAAAAAATCCATTAAAAAAAAACCATTAAAAAAATCCATTAAAAAATCCATTTAAAAAATCCATTAAAAAAATCCATTAAAAAAAATCCATTAAAAAATCCATTAAAAAATCCATTAAAAAAATCCATTAAAAAAAATCCATTAAAAATCCATTAAAAAAATCCATTTAAAAAAATCCATTAAAAAATCCATTAAAAACCCATTAAAAATCCATTAAAAATCCATTAAAAAATCCATTTAAAAAAACCCATTAAAAAAATCCATTAAAAAAATTCATTTAAAAAATCCATTAAAAAAAATCCATTTAAAAAAACCCATTAAAAAAAATTCATTAAAAAAATCCATTTAAAAAATCCATTAAAAAAAATCCATTAAAAAAAAACCCATTAAAAAAAATCCATTAAAAAAATCCATTTAAAAAAGCCATTAAAAAAACCCATTAAAAAAAATCCATTAAAAAAATCCATTAAAGAAATCCATTAAAAAAATCCATTTAAAAAAGCCATTAAAAAAACCCATTAAAAAAAAATCCATTAAAAAAAAAAATCCATTAAAAAAAATCCATTAAAAAAAATCCATTAAAAAAAATCAATTTAAAAAATCCATAAAAAATCCATTAAAAAAATCCATTTAAAAAATCCATTAAAAACCATTAAAAATCCATTAAAAATCCATTAAAAATCCATTAAAAATCCATTAAAAATCTATTAAAAATCCATTAAAAAATCCATTTAAAAAACCCATTAAAAAAAATCCATTAAAAAAATCCATTAAAAAAATCCATTAAAAAAATCCATTTAAAAAATCCATTAAAAACCCATTAAAAATCCATTAAAAATCTATTAAAAATCCATTAAAAAATCCATTTAAAAAACCCATTAAAAAAAATCCATTAAAAAAATCCATTAAAAAAATCCATTTAAAAAAGCCATTAAAAAAACCCATTAAAAAAATCCATTAAAAAAAAAATCCATTAAAAAAAATCCATTAAAAAAAATCAATTTAAAAAAATCCATTAAAAAATCCATTTAAAAAACCCATTAAAAAAAATCCATTAAAAAAATCCATTTAAAAAATCCATTTAAAAAAGCCATTAAATAAACCCATTAAAAAAAAGCCATTAAAAAAAACCCATTAAAAAAATCAATTTAAAAAAATCCATTAAAAACCCATTAAAAATCCATTAAAAATCCAGTAAAAAATCCATTTAAAAAACCCATTAAAAAAATCCATTAAAAAAAAATCCATTAAAAAAAACCCATTAAAAAAAATCCATTAAAAAAATCCATTAAAAATCCATTAAAAAAATCCATTAAAAAAAATCCATTAAAAACCCATTAAAAATCCATTAAAAATCCATTAAAAATACATTAAAAAATCCATTTAAAAAACCCATTAAAAAAATCCATTAAAAAAATCCATTTAAAAAATCCATTAAAAAGAAATCCATTAAAAAAACCCATTAAAAAAATCCATTAAAAAAATCCATTTAAAAAATCCATTAAAAAAAATCCATTAAAAAAAATCCATAAAAAAATCCATTAAAAAATCCATTAAAAAAATCCATTAAAAAAAATCCATTAAAAATCCATTAAAAAAATCCATTAAAAAAATCCATTAAAAAAAATCCATTAAAAAAAAAACCCATTAAAAAAAATCCATTAAAAAAAATCCATTAAAAGAAACCATTAAAAAAAATCCATTAAAAAAATCCATTAAAAATCCATTAAAAAAATCCATTTAAAAAATCCATTAAAAACCCATTAAAAATCCATTAAAAATCCATTAAAAATCCATTAAAAAAATCCATTTAAAAAACCCATTAAAAAAAATCCATTAAAAAATCCATTTCAAAAATCCATTAAAAACCCATTAAAAATCCATTAAAAATCAATTAAAAATCCATTAAAAAATCCATTTAAAAAACCCATTAAAAAAAAACCATTAAAAAAATCCATTTAAAAAAGCCATTAAAAAAACGCATTAAAAAAATCCATTAAAAAAAAAATCCATTAAAAAAAATCCATTAAAAAAAATCAATTTAAAAAAATCCATTAAAAATCCATTAAAAAAATCCATTTAAAAAAATCCATTAAAAAATCCATTTAAAAAACCCATTAAAAAAAATCCATTAAAAAATCCATTAAAAAAATCCATTTAAAAAAGCCATTAAAAAAACCCATTTAAAAAAAGCCATTAAAAAAACCCATTAAAAAAATCAATTTAAAAAAACCCATTATAAATCCATTAAAAATCCATTAAAAAATCCATTTAAAAAACCCATTAAAAAAATCCATTAAAAAAAAATCCATTAAAAAAAAATCCATTAAAAAAAAAATCCATTAAAAAAAATCAATTTAAAAAAATCCATTAAAAATCCATTAAAAAAATCCATTTAAAAAAATCCATTAAAAACCCATTAAAAATCCATTAAAAATCCATTAAAAATCCATTAAAAAATCCATTTAAAAAACCCATTAAAAAAAATCCATTAAAAAAATCCATTTAAAAAATCCATTAAAAAAAAATCCATTAAAAAAAAACCATTAAAAAAATCCATTAAAAAAATCCATTTAAAAAATCCATTAAAAAAATCCATTAAAAAAAATCCATTAAAAAATCCATTAAAAAATCCATTAAAAAAATCCATTAAAAAAAATCCATTAAAAATCCATTAAAAAAATCCATTTAAAAAATCCATTAAAAAATCCATTAAAAACCCATTAAAAATCCATTAAAAATCCATTAAAAAATCCATTTAAAAAACCCATTAAAAAAAATTCATTAAAAAAAAATCCATTAAAAAAAAATCCATTAAAAAAAAAATCCATTAAAAAAATCCATTAAAAAAAATGCATTCAAAATCCATTAAAAAAATCCATTTAAAAAAATCCATTAAAAAATCCATTAAAAATCCATTAAAAATCCATTAAAAATCCATTAAAAAATCCATTTAAAAAACCCATTAAAAAAATCCATTAAAAAAATTCATTTAAAAAATCCATTAAAAAAAATCCATTTAAAAAAACCCATTAAAAAAAATCCATTAAAAAAATCCATTTAAAAAATCCATTAAAAAAAATCCATTAAAAAAAACCCATTAAAAAAAATCCATTAAAAAAAAATCCATTAAAAAAACCCATTAAAAAAATCCATTAAAAAAATCCATTAAAAATCCATTAAAAAAATCCATTTAAAAAAATCCATTAAAAACCCATTAAAAATCCATTAAAAATCCATTAAAAATCAATTAAAAATCCATTAAAAAATCCATTTAAAAAACCCATAAAAAAAAAACCATTAAAAAAATCCATTTAAAAAAGCCATTAAAAAAACCCATTAAAAAAATCCATTAAAAAAAAATCCATTAAAAAAAATCCATTAAAAAAAATCAATTTAAAAAAATCCATTAAAAATCCATTAAAAAAATCCATTTAAAAAAATCCATTAAAAAATCCATTTAAAAAACCCATTAAAAAAAATCCATTAAAAAAAATCCATTAAAAAAAAACCCATTAAAAAAAATCCATTAAAAAAAAATCCATTAAAAGAAACCATTAAAAAAAATCCATTAAAAAAATCCATTAAAAATCCATTAAAAAAATCCATTTAAAAAATCCATTAAAAACCCATTAAAAATCCATTAAAAATCCATTAAAAATCCATTAAAAAAATCCATTTAAAAAACCCATTAAAAAAAATCCATTAAAAAATCCATTTCAAAAATCCATTAAAAACCCATTAAAAATCCATTAAAAATCAATTAAAAATCCATTAAAAAATCCATTTAAAAAACCCATTAAAAAAAAACCATTAAAAAAATCCATTTAAAAAAGCCATTAAAAAAACGCATTAAAAAAATCCATTAAAAAAAAAATCCATTAAAAAAAATCCATTAAAAAAAATCAATTTAAAAAAATCCATTAAAAATCCATTAAAAAAATCCATTTAAAAAAATCCATTAAAAAATCCATTTAAAAAACCCATTAAAAAAAATCCATTAAAAAATCCATTAAAAAAATCCATTTAAAAAAGCCATTAAAAAAACCCATTTAAAAAAAGCCATTAAAAAAACCCATTAAAAAAATCAATTTAAAAAAACCCATTATAAATCCATTAAAAATCCATTAAAAAATCCATTTAAAAAACCCATTAAAAAAATCCATTAAACAAAAATCCATTAAAAAAAAATCCATTAAAAAAAAAATCCATTAAAAAAAATCAATTTAAAAAAATCCATTAAAAATCCATTAAAAAAATCCATTTAAAAAAATCCATTAAAAACCCATTAAAAATCCATTAAAAATCCATTAAAAATCCATTAAAAAATCCATTTAAAAAACCCATTAAAAAAAATCCATTAAAAAAATCCATTTAAAAAATCCATTAAAAAAAAATCCATTAAAAAAAACCATTAAAAAAATCCATTAAAAAAATCCATTTAAAAAATCCATTAAAAAAATCCATTAAAAAAAATCCATTAAAAAATCCATTAAAAAATCCATTAAAAAAATCCATTAAAAAAAATCCATTAAAAATCCATTAAAAAAATCCATTTAAAAAAATCCATTAAAAAATCCATTAAAAACCCATTAAAAATCCATTAAAAATCCATTAAAAAATCCATTTAAAAAACCCATTAAAAAAAATTCATTAAAAAAAAATCCATTAAAAAAAAATCCATTAAAAAAAAAATCCATTAAAAAAATCCATTAAAAAAAATGCATTAAAAATCCATTAAAAAAATCCATTTAAAAAAATCCATTAAAAAATCCATTAAAAATCCATTAAAAATCCATTAAAAATCCATTAAAAAATCCATTTAAAAAACCCATTAAAAAAATCCATTAAAAAAATTCATTTAAAAAATCCATTAAAAAAAATCCATTTAAAAAAACCCATTAAAAAAAATCCATTAAAAAAATCCATTTAAAAAATCCATTAAAAAAAATCCATTAAAAAAAACCCATTAAAAAAAATCCATTAAAAAAAAATCCATTAAAAAAACCCATTAAAAAAATCCATTAAAAAAATCCATTAAAAATCCATTAAAAAAATCCATTTAAAAAAATCCATTAAAAACCCATTAAAAATCCATTAAAAATCCATTAAAAATCAATTAAAAATCCATTAAAAAATCCATTTAAAAAACCCATAAAAAAAAAACCATTAAAAAAATCCATTTAAAAAAGCCATTAAAAAAACCCATTAAAAAAATCCATTAAAAAAAAAATCCATTAAAAAAAATCCATTAAAAAAAATCAATTTAAAAAAATCCATTAAAAATCCATTAAAAAAATCCATTTAAAAAAATCCATTAAAAAATCCATTTAAAAAACCCATTAAAAAAAATCCATTAAAAAATCCATTAAAAAAATCCATTTAAAAAAGCCATTAAAAAACCCATTAAAAAAAAGCCATTAAAAAAAACCCATTAAAAAAATCAATTTAAAAAAACCCATTAAAAATCCATTAAAAATCCATTAAAAAATCCATTTAAAAAACCCATTAAAAAAATCCATTGAAAAAAAATCCATTAAAAAAAAATCCATTAAAAAAAAAATCCATTAAAAAAAATCAATTTAAAAAAATCCATTAAAAATCCATTAAAAAAATCCATTTAAAAAAATCCATTAAAAACCCATTAAAAATCCATTAAAAATCCATTAAAAATCCATTAAAAAATCCATTTAAAAAACCCATTAAAAAAAATCCATTAAAAAAATCCATTTAAAAAATCCATTAAAAAAAAATCCATTAAAAAAAACCCATTAAAAAAATCCATTAAAAAATCCATTTAAAAAATCCATTAAAAAAATCCATTAAAAAAAATCCATTAAAAAATCCATTAAAAAATCCATTAAAAAAATCCATTAAAAAAAATCCATTAAAAATCCATTAAAAAAATCCATTTAAAAAAATCCATTAAAAAATCCATTAAAAACCCATTAAAAATCCATTAAAAAATCCATTTAAAAAACCCATTAAAAAAATCCATTAAAAAAATTCATTTAAAAAATCCATTAAAAAAAATCCATTTAAAAAAACCCATTAAAAAAAATTCATTAAAAAAATCCATTTAAAAAATCCATTAAAAAAAATCCATTAAAAAAAAACCCATTAAAAAAAATCCATTAAAAAAATCCATTTAAAAAAGCCATTAAAAAAACCCATTAAAAAAAAATCCATTAAAAAAATCCATTAAAGAAATCCATTAAAAAAATCCATTTAAAAAAGCCATTAAAAAAACCCATTAAAAAAAAATCCATTAAAAAAAAAAATCCATTAAAAAAAATCCATTAAAAAAAATCCATTAAAAAAAATCAATTTAAAAAATCCATAAAAAATCCATTAAAAAAATCCATTTAAAAAATCCATTAAAAACCATTAAAAATCCATTAAAAATCCATTAAAAATCCATTAAAAAAATCCATTTAAAAAACCCATTAAAAAAAATCCATTAAAAAAATCCATTTAAAAAATCCATTAAAAACCCATTAAAAATCCATTAAAAATCTATTAAAAATCCATTAAAAAATCCATTTAAAAAACCCATTAAAAAAAATCCATTAAAAAAATCCATTAAAAAAATCCATTTAAAAAAGCCATTAAAAAAACCCATTAAAAAAATCCATTAAAAAAAAAATCCATTAAAAAAAATCCATTAAAAAAAATCAAATTAAAAAAATCCATTAAAAAATCCATTTAAAAAACCCATTAAAAAAAATCCATTAAAAAAATCCATTTAAAAAATCCATTTAAAAAAGCCATTAAATAAACCCATTAAAAAAAAGCCATTAAAAAAAACCCATTAAAAAAATCAATTTAAAAAAAATCCATTAAAAACCCATTAAAAATCCATTAAAAATCCAGTAAAAAATCCATTTAAAAAACCCATTAAAAAAATCCATTAAAAAAAAATCCATTAAAAAAAACCCATTAAAAAAAATCCATTAAAAAAATCCATTAAAAATCCATTAAAAAAATCCATTAAAAAAAATCCATTAAAAACCCATTAAAAATCCATTAAAAATCCATTAAAAATACATTAAAAAATCCATTTAAAAAACCCATTAAAAAAATCCATTAAAAAAATCCATTTAAAAAATCCATTAAAAAGAAATCCATTAAAAAAACCCATTAAAAAAATCCATTAAAAAAATCCATTTAAAAAATCCATTAAAAAAAATCCATTAAAAAAAATCCATAAAAAAATCCATTAAAAAATCCATTAAAAAAATCCATTAAAAAAAATCCATTAAAAATCCATTAAAAAAATCCATTAAAAAAATCCATTAAAAAAAATCCATTAAAAAAAAACCCATTAAAAAAAATCCATTAAAAAAAAATCCATTAAAAGAAACCATTAAAAAAAATCCATTAAAAAAATCCATTAAAAATCCATTAAAAAAATCCATTTAAAAAATCCATTAAAAACCCATTAAAAATCCATTAAAAATCCATTAAAAATCCATTAAAAAAATCCATTTAAAAAACCCATTAAAAAAAATCCATTAAAAAATCCATTTCAAAAATCCATTAAAAACCCATTAAAAATCCATTAAAAATCAATTAAAAATCCATTAAAAAATCCATTTAAAAAACCCATTAAAAAAAAACCATTAAAAAAATCCATTTAAAAAAGCCATTAAAAAAACCCATTAAAAAAATCCATTAAAAAAAAAATCCATTAAAAAAAATCCATTAAAAAAAATCAATTTAAAAAAATCCATTAAAAATCCATTAAAAAAATCCATTTAAAAAAATCCATTAAAAAATCCATTTAAAAAACACATTAAAAAAAATCCATTAAAAAATCCATTAAAAAAATCCATTTAAAAAAGCCATTAAAAAACCCATTTAAAAAAAGCCATTAAAAAAACCCATTAAAAAAATCAATTTAAAAAAACCCATTATAAATCCATTAAAAATCCATTAAAAAATCCATTTAAAAAACCCATTAAAAAAATCCATTAAAAAAAAATCCATTAAAAAAAAATCCATTAAAAAAAAAATCCATTAAAAAAAATCAATTTAAAAAAATCCATTAAAAATCCATTAAAAAAATCCATTTAAAAAAATCCATTAAAAACCCATTAAAAATCCATTAAAAATCCATTAAAAATCCATTAAAAATCCATTTAAAAAACCCATTAAAAAAAATCCATTAAAAAAATCCATTTAAAAAATCCATTAAAAAAAAATCCATTAAAAAAAACCATTAAAAAAATCCATTAAAAAAATCCATTTAAAAAATCCATTAAAAAAATCCATTAAAAAAAATCCATTAAAAAATCCATTAAAAAATCCATTAAAAAAATCCATTAAAAAAAATCCATTAAAAATCCATTAAAAAAATCCATTTAAAAAAATCCATTAAAAAATCCATTAAAAACCCATTAAAAATCCATTAAAAATCCATTAAAAAATCCATTTAAAAAACCCATTAAAAAAAATTCATTAAAAAAAATCCATTAAAAAAAAATCCATTAAAAAAAAAATCCAATAAAAAAATCCATTAAAAAAATGCATTAAAAATCCATTAAAAAAATCCATTTAAAAAAATCCATTAAAAAATCCATTAAAAATCCATTAAAAATCCATTAAAAATCCATTAAAAAATCCATTTAAAAAACCCATTAAAAAAATCCATTAAAAAATTCATTTAAAAAATCCATTAAAAAAAATCCATTAAAAAAAATCCATTAAAAAAATCCATTTAAAAAATCCATTAAAAAAAATCCATTAAAAAAAAACCCATTAAAAAAAATCCATTAAAAAAAAATCCATTAAAAATCCATTAAAAAAATCCATTTAAAAAAATCCATTAAAAACCCATTAAAAATCCATTAAAAATCCATTAAAAATCCATTAAAAATCCATTAAAAATCCATTAAAAAATCCATTTAAAAAACCCATTAAAAAAAATCCATTACAAAAATCCATTTAAAAAATCCATTAAAAAAAAATCCATTAAAAAAAAACCATTAAAAAAATCCATAAAAAAAATCCATTTAAAAAATCCATTAAAAAAATCCATTTAAAAAAATCCATTAAAAAATCCATTAAAAAATCCATTAAAAAAATCCATTAAAAAAAATCCATTAAAAATCCATTAAAAAAATCCATTTAAAAAAATCCATTAAAAAATCCATTAAAAACCCATTAAAAATCCATTAAAAATCCATTAAAAAATCCATTTAAAAAACCCATTAAAAAAAATTCATTAAAAAAAATGCATTAAAAATCCATTAAAAAAATCCATTTAAAAAAATCCATTAAAAAAAAACCCATTAAAAAAAATCCATTAAAAAAAAATCCATTAAAAAAACCCATTAAAAAAATCCATTAAAAAAATCCATTAAAAATCCATTAAAAAAATCTATTTAAAAAAATCCATTAAAAACCCATTAAAAATCCATTAAAAATCTATTAAAAATCCATTAAAAAATCCATTTAAAAAACCCATTAAAAAAAATCCATTAAAAAAATCCATTAAAAAAATCCATTTAAAAAAGCCATTAAAAAAACCCATTAAAAAAATCCATTAAAAAAAAAATCCATTAAAAAAAATCCATTAAAAAAAACCCATTAAAAAAATCCATTAAAAAAATCAATTTAAAAAATCCATTAAAAAAAATCCATTAAAATAAATCCATAAAAAAATCCATTAAAAACCCATTAAAAATCCATTAAAAATCCATTAAAAAATCCATTAAAAAAACCCATTAAAAAAAACCATTAAAAAAAAATCCATTAAAAAAAAATCCATTAAAAAAAAATCCATTAAAAAAAATCAATTTAAAAAAATCCATTAAAAATCCATTAAAAAAATCCATTTAAAAAAATCCATTAAAAACCCATTAAAAATCCATTAAAAATCCATTAAAAATCCATTAAAAATCCATTTAAAAAACCCATTAAAAAAAATCCATTAAAAAAAATCCATTAAAACAAATCCATTAAAAAAAGCCATTAAAAAAAACCCATTAAAAAAATCAATTTAAAAAAATCCATTAAAAATCCATTAAAAAAATCCATTTAAAAAAATCCATTAAAAACCCATTAAAAATCCATTAAAAATCCATTAAAAAATCCATTTAAAAAACCCATTAAAAAAAATCCATTAAAAAAAAATCCATTAAAAAAAAATCCATTAAAAAAAAAATCCATTAAAAAAAATCAATTTAAAAAAATCCATTAAAAATCCATTAAAAAACCCATTAAAAAAATCCAATAAAAAAATCCATTAAAAAAATCCATTTAAAAAAGCCATTAAAAAAACCCATTAAAAAAATCCATTAAAAAAAATCCATTAAAAAAAATCCATTAAAAAAAATCAATTTAAAAAAATCCATTAAAAATCCATTAAAAAAAACATTTAAAAAAATCCATTAAAAAATCCATTTAAAAAACCCATTAAAAAAAATCCATTAAAAAAATCCATTTAAAAAATCCATTTAAAAAAGCCATTAAAAAAACCCATTAAAAAAAAGCCATTAAAAAAACCCATTAAAAAAATCAATTTAAAAAAATCCATTAAAAATCCATTAAAAAAATCCATTTAAAAAAATCCATTAAAAACCCATTAAAAATCCATTAAAAATCCATTAAAAAATCCATTTAAAAAACCCATTAAAAAAAATCCATTAAAACAAAAATCCATTAAAAAAAATCCATTAAAAAAAAATCCATTAAAAAAATCAATTTAAAAAAATCCATTAAAAATCCATTAAAAAAATCCATTTAAAAAAATCCATTAAAAACCCATTAAAAATCCATTAAAAATCCATTAAAAATCCATTAAAAAATCCATTTAAAAAACCCATTAAAAAAATCCATTAAAAAAATCCATTTAAAAATCCATTAAAAAAAAACCATTAAAAAAAAACCATTAAAAAAATCAATTAAAAAAATCCATTTAAAAAATCCATTAAAAAAAATCCATTAAAAAAAATCCATTAAAAATCCATTAAAAAATCCATTAAAAAAATCCATTAAAAAAAATCCATTAAAAAAAAAAACCATTAAAAAAAATCCATTAAAAAAAAATCCATTAAAAGAAACCATTAAAAAAAATCCATTAAAAAAATCCATTAAAAATCCATTAAAAAAATCCATTTAAAAAATCCATTAAAAACCCATTAAAAATCCATTAAAAATCCATTAAAAATCCATTAAAAAATCCATTTAAAAAAACCATTAAAAAAATCCATTAAAAAAATCCATTAAAAAAATCCATTAATAAAATCCATTTAAAAAAGCCATTAAAAAAACCCATTAAAAAAAAATCCATTAAAAAAAAAATCCATTAAAAAAAATCCATTAAAAAAAATCCATAGAAAAAATCCATTAAAAATCCATTTAAAAAAAGTCATTAAAAAATCCATTAAAAATCCATTAAAAATGCATTAAAAATCCATTAAAAATCCATTAAAAAATCCATTTAAAAAACCCATTAAAAAAAGCCATTAAAAAATCCATTTAAAAAATCCATTAAAAAAAATCCATTTAAAAAAACCCATTAAAAAAAATCAATTTAAAAAATCCATTAAAAATCCATTAAAAAAATCCATTTAAAAAATCCATTAAAAACCCATTAAAAATCCATTAAAAATCCATTAAAAATCCATTAAAAAAATCCATTTAAAAAACCCATTAAAAAAAATCCATTAAAAAATCCATTTCAAAAATCCATTAAAAACCCATTAAAAATCCATTAAAAATCAATTAAAAATCCATTAAAAAATCCATTTAAAAAACCCATTAAAAAAAAACCATTAAAAAAATCCATTTAAAAAAGCCATTAAAAAAACCCATTAAAAAAATCCATTAAAAAAAAAATCCATTAAAAAAAATCCATTAAAAAAAATCAATTTAAAAAAATCAATTAAAAATCCATTAAAAAAATCCATTTAAAAAAATCCATTAAAAAATCCATTTAAAAAACCCATTAAAAAAAATCCATTAAAAAATCCATTAAAAAAATCCATTTAAAAAAGCCATTAAAAAAACCCATTAAAAAAAGCCATTAAAAAAACCCATTAAAAAAATCAATTTAAAAAAACCCATTAAAAATCCATTAAAAATCCATTAAAAAATCCATTTAAAAAACCCATTAAAAAAATCCATTAAAAAAAAATCCATTAAAAAAAAATCCATTAAAAAAAAATCCATTAAAAAAAATCAATTTAAAAAAATCCATTAAAAATCCATTAAAAAAATCCATTTAAAAAAATCCATTAAAAACCCATTAAAAATCCATTAAAAATCCATTAAAAATCCATTAAAAAATCCATTTAAAAAACCCATTAAAAAAAATCCATTAAAAAAATCCATTAAAAAAATCCATTAAAAAAAAATCCATTAAAAAAAAACCATTAAAAAAATCCATTAAAAAATCCATTTAAAAAATCCATTAAAAAAATCCATTAAAAAAAATCCATTAAAAAATCCATTAAAAAATCCATTAAAAAAATCCATTAAAAAAAATCCATTAAAAATCCATTAAAAAAATCCATTTAAAAAAATCCATTAAAAAATCCATTAAAAACCCATTAAAAATCCATTAAAAATCCATTAAAAAATCCATTTAAAAAACCCATTAAAAAAAATCCATTAAAAAAATCCATTTAAAAATCCATTAAAAAAAAACCATTAAAAATCCATTAAAAAATCCAGTAAAAAAATCCATTAAAAAGAATCCATTAAAAATCCATTAAAAAAATCCATTTAAAAAATCCATTAAAAAATCCATTAAAAACCCATTAAAAATCCATTAAAAATCCAGTAAAAAATCAATTTAAAAAACCCATTAAAAAAATCCATTAAAAAAATTCATTTAAAAAATCCATTAAAAAAAATCCATTAAAAAAAATCCATTTAAAAAAATCCATTTAAAAAAACCCATTAAAAAAAATCCATTAAAAAAATCCATTTAAAAAATCCATTAAAAAAAATCCATTAAAAAAAAAACCCATTAAAAAAAATCCATTAAAAAAAAATCCATTAAAAAAAACCCATTAAAAAAAATCCATTAAAAAATCCATTATAAATCCATTAAAAAAATCCATTTAAAAAAATCCATTAAAAACCCATTAAAAATCCATTAAAAATCCATTAAAAATCCATTAAAAAATCCATTTAAAAAACCCATTAAAAAAAATCCATTAAAAAAATCCATTTAAAAAATCCATTAAAAAAAAAATCCATTAAAAAAATCCATTAAAAACCCATTAAAAATCCATTAAAAATCCATTAAAAATCCATTAAAAAATCCATTTAAAAAACCCATTAAAAAAATCCATTAAAAAATCCATTTAAAAAAGCCATTAAAAAAACCCATTAAAAAAAAATCCATTAAAAAAAAAAATCCATTAAAAAAAATCCATTAAAAAAAATCCATTAAAAAAAATCAATTTAAAAAATCCATAAAAAATCCATTAAAAAAATCCATTTAAAAAACCCATTAAAAACCCATTAAAAATCCATTAAAAATCCATTAAAAATCCATTAAAAAATCCATTTAAAAAACCCATTAAAAAAAATCCATTAAAAAAATCCATTTAAAAAACCCATTAAAAAAAAGCCATTAAAAAAAACCCATTAAAAAAATCAATTTAAAAAAAATCCATTAAAAACCCATTAAAAATCCATTAAAAATCCAGTAAAAAATCCATTTAAAAAACCCATTAAAAAAATCCATTAAAAAAAAATCCATTAAAAAAAAATCCATTAAAAAAAAAATCCATTAAAAAAAATCAATTTAAAAAAATCCATTAAAAATCCATTAAAAAACCCATTAAAAAAATCCAATAAAAAAATCCATTAAAAAAATCCATTTAAAAAAGCCATTAAAAAAACCCATTAAAAAAATCCATTAAAAAAAATCCATTAAAAAAAATCCATTAAAAAAAATCAATTTAAAAAAATCCATTAAAAATCCATTAAAAAAAACATTTAAAAAAATCCATTAAAAAATCCATTTAAAAAACCCATTAAAAAAAATCCATTAAAAAAATCCATTTAAAAAATCCATTTAAAAAAGCCATTAAAAAAACCCATTAAAAAAAAGCCATTAAAAAAACCCATTAAAAAAATCAATTTAAAAAAATCCATTAAAAATCCATTAAAAAAATCCATTTAAAAAAATCCATTAAAAACCCATTAAAAATCCATTAAAAATCCATTAAAAAATCCATTTAAAAAACCCATTAAAAAAAATCCATTAAAACAAAAATCCATTAAAAAAAATCCATTAAAAAAAAAATCCATTAAAAAAATCAATTTAAAAAAATCCATTAAAAATCCATTAAAAAAATCCATTTAAAAAAATCCATTAAAAACCCATTAAAAATCCATTAAAAATCCATTAAAAATCCATTAAAAAATCCATTTAAAAAACCCATTAAAAAAATCCATTAAAAAAATCCATTTAAAAATCCATTAAAAAAAAACCATTAAAAAAAAACCATTAAAAAAATCAATTAAAAAAATCCATTTAAAAAATCCATTAAAAAAAATCCATTAAAAAAATTCCATTAAAAATCCATTAAAAAATCCATTAAAAAAATCCATTAAAAAAAATCCATTAAAAAACAAACCCATTAAAAAAAATCCATTAAAAAAAAATCCATTAAAAGAAACCATTAAAAAAAATCCATTAAAAAAATCCATTAAAAATCCATTAAAAAAATCCATTTAAAAAATCCATTAAAAACCCATTAAAAATCCATTAAAAATCCATTAAAAATCCATTAAAAAATCCATTTAAAAAAACCATTAAAAAAATCCATTAAAAAAATCCATTAAAAAAATCCATTAATAAAATCCATTTAAAAAAGCCATTAAAAAAACCCATTAAAAAAAAATCCATTAAAAAAAAAAATCCATTAAAAAAAATCCATTAAAAAAAATCCATAGAAAAAATCCATTAAAAATCCATTTAAAAAAAGTCATTAAAAAATCCATTAAAAATCCATTAAAAATGCATTAAAAATCCATTAAAAATCCATTAAAAAATCCATTTAAAAAACCCATTAAAAAAAGCCATTAAAAAATCCATTTAAAAAATCCATTAAAAAAAATCCATTTAAAAAAACCCATTAAAAAAAATCAATTAAAAAAATCCATTAAAAATCCATTAAAAAATCCATTTAAAAAATCCATTAAAAACCCATTAAAAATCCATTAAAAATCCATTAAAAATCCATTAAAAAAATCCATTTAAAAAACCCATTAAAAAAAATCCATTAAAAAATCCATTTCAAAAATCCATTAAAAACCCATTAAAAATCCATTAAAAATCAATTAAAAATCCATTAAAAAATCCATTTAAAAAACCCATTAAAAAAAAACCATTAAAAAAATCCATTTAAAAAAGCCATTAAAAAAACCCATTAAAAAAATCCATTAAAAAAAAAATCCATTAAAAAAAATCCATTAAAAAAATCAATTTAAAAAAATCAATTAAAAATCCATTTAAAAAATCCATTTAAAAAAATCCATTAAAAAATCCATTTAAAAAACCCATTAAAAAAAATCCATTAAAAAATCCATTAAAAAAATCCATTTAAAAAAGCCATTAAAAAAACCCATTAAAAAAAGCCATTAAAAAAACCCATTAAAAAAATCAATTTAAAAAAACCCATTAAAAATCCATTAAAAATCCATTAAAAAATCCATTTAAAAAACCCATTAAAAAAATCCATTAAAAAAAAATCCATTTAAAAAAAATCCATTAAAAAAAAAATCCATTAAAAAAAATCAATTTAAAAAAATCCATTAAAAATCCATTAAAAAAATCCATTTAAAAAAATCCATTAAAAACCCATTAAAAATCCATTAAAAATCCATTAAAAATCCATTAAAAAATCCATTTAAAAAACCCATTAAAAAAAATCCATTAAAAAAATCCATTAAAAAAATCCATTAAAAAGAAATCCATTAAAAAAAAACCATTAAAAAAATCCATTAAAAAATCCATTTAAAAAATCCATTAAAAAAATCCATTAAAAAAAATCCATTAAAAAATCCATTAAAAAATCCATTAAAAAAATCCATTAAAAAAAATCCATTAAAAATCCATTAAAAAAATCCATTTAAAAAAATCCATTAAAAAATCCATTAAAAACCCATTAAAAATCCATTAAAAATCCATTAAAAAATCCATTTAAAAAACCCATTAAAAAAATCCATTAAAAAAATTCATTTAAAAAATCCATTAAAAAAAATCCATTTAAAAAAACCCATTAAAAAAAATTCATTAAAAAAATCCATTTAAAAAATCCATTAAAAAAAATCCATTAAAAAAAAACCCATTAAAAAAAATCCATTAAAAAAATCCATTTAAAAAAGCCATTAAAAAAACCCATTAAAAAAAATCCATTAAAAAAATCCATTAAAGAAATCCATTAAAAAAATCCATTTAAAAAAGCCATTAAAAAAACCCATTAAAAAAAAATCCATTAAAAAAAAAATCCATTAAAAAAAATCCATTAAAAAAAATCCATTAAAAAAAATCAATTTAAAAAATCCATAAAAAATCCATTAAAAAAATCCATTTAAAAAATCCATTAAAAACCATTAAAAATCCATTAAAAATCCATTAAAAATCCATTAAAAATCCATTAAAAATCTATTAAAAATCCATTAAAAAATCCATTTAAAAAACCCATTAAAAAAAATCCATTAAAAAAATCCATTAAAAAAATCCATTAAAAAAATCCATTTAAAAAATCCATTAAAAACCCATTAAAAATCCATTAAAAATCTATTAAAAATCCATTAAAAAATCCATTTAAAAAACCCATTAAAAAAAATCCATTAAAAAAATCCATTAAAAAAATCCATTTAAAAAAGCCATTAAAAAAACCCATTAAAAAAATCCATTAAAAAAAAAATCCATTAAAAAAAATCCATTAAAAAAAATCAATTTAAAAAAATCCATTAAAAGATCCATTTAAAAAACCCATTAAAAAAAATCCATTAAAAAAATCCATTTAAAAAATCCATTTAAAAAAGCCATTAAATAAACCCATTAAAAAAAACCCATTAAAAAAAACCCATTAAAAAAATCAATTTAAAAAAATCCATTAAAAACCCATTAAAAATCCATTAAAAATCCAGTAAAAAATCCATTTAAAAAACCCATTAAAAAAATCCATTAAAAAAAAATCCATTAAAAAAAACCCATTAAAAAAAATCCATTAAAAAAATCCATTAAAAATCCATTAAAAAAATCCATTAAAAAAAATCCATTAAAAACCCATTAAAAATCCATTAAAAATCCATTAAAAATACATTAAAAAATCCATTTAAAAAACCCATTAAAAAAATCCATTAAAAAAATCCATTTAAAAAATCCATTAAAAAGAAATCCATTAAAAAAACCCATTAAAAAAATCCATTAAAAAAATCCATTTAAAAAATCCATTAAAAAAAATCCATTAAAAAAAATCCATAAAAAAATCCATTAAAAAATCCATTAAAAAAATCCATTAAAAAAAATCCATTAAAAATCCATTAAAAAAATCCATTAAAAAAATCCATTAAAAAAAATCCATTAAAAAAAAACCCATTAAAAAAAATCCATTAAAAAAAAATCCATTAAAAGAAACCATTAAAAAAAATCCATTAAAAAAATCCATTAAAAATCCATTAAAAAAATCCATTTAAAAAATCCATTAAAAACCCATTAAAAATCCATTAAAAATCCATTAAAAATCCATTAAAAAAATCCATTTAAAAAACCCATTAAAAAAAATCCATTAAAAAATCCATTTCAAAAATCCATTAAAAACCCATTAAAAATCCATTAAAAATCAATTAAAAAACCATTAAAAAAATCCATTTAAAAAAGCCATTAAAAAAACCCATTAAAAAAATCCATTAAAAAAAAAATCCATTAAAAAAAATCCATTAAAAAAAATCAATTTAAAAAAATCCATTAAAAATCCATTAAAAAAATCCATTTAAAAAAATCCATTAAAAAATCCATTTAAAAAACCCATTAAAAAAAATCCATTAAAAAATCCATTAAAAAAATCCATTTAAAAAAGCCATTAAAAAAACCCATTTAAAAAAAGCCATTAAAAAAACCCATTAAAAAAATCAATTTAAAAAAACCCATTATAAATCCATTAAAAATCCATTAAAAAATCCATTTAAAAAACCCATTAAAAAAATCCATTAAAAAAAAATCCATTAAAAAAAAATCCATTAAAAAAAAAATCCATTAAAAAAAATCAATTTAAAAAAATCCATTAAAAATCCATTAAAAAAATCCATTTAAAAAAATCCATTAAAAACCCATTAAAAATCCATTAAAAATCCATTAAAAATCCATTAAAAAATCCATTTAAAAAACCCATTAAAAAAAATCCATTAAAAAAATCCATTTAAAAAATCCATTAAAAAAAAATCCATTAAAAAAAAACCATTAAAAAAATCCATTAAAAAAATCCATTTAAAAAATCCATTAAAAAAATCCATTAAAAAAAATCCATTAAAAAATCCATTAAAAAATCCATTAAAAAAATCCATTAAAAAAAATCCATTAAAAATCCATTAAAAAAATCCATTTTAAAAAATCCATTAAAAAATCCATTAAAAACCCATTAAAAATCCATTAAAAATCCATTAAAAAATCCATTTAAAAAACCCATTAAAAAAAATTCATTAAAAAAAAATCCATTAAAAAAATCCATTAAAAAAAATGCATTAAAAATCCATTAAAAAAATCCATTTAAAAAAATCCATTAAAAAATCCATTAAAAATCCATTAAAAATCCATTAAAAATCCATTAAAAAATCCATTTAAAAAACCCATTAAAAAAATCCATTAAAAAAATTCATTTAAAAAATCCATTAAAAAAAATCCATTTAAAAAAACCCATTAAAAAAAATCCATTAAAAAAATCCATTTAAAAAATCCATTAAAAAAAATCCATTAAAAAAAACCCATTAAAAAAAATCCATTAAAAAAAAATCCATTAAAAAAACCCATTAAAAAAATCCATTAAAAAAATCCATTAAAAATCCATTAAAAAAATCCATTTAAAAAAATCCATTAAAAACCCATTAAAAATCCATTAAAAATCCATTAAAAATCAATTAAAAATCCATTAAAAAATCCATTTAAAAAACCCATTAAAAAAAAACCATTAAAAAAATCCATTTAAAAAAGCCATTAAAAAAACCCATTAAAAAAATCCATTAAAAAAAAAATCCATTAAAAAAAATCCATTAAAAAAAATCAATTTAAAAAAATCCATTAAAAATCCATTAAAAAAATCCATTTAAAAAAATCCATTAAAAAATCCATTTAAAAAACCCATTAAAAAAAATCCATTAAAAAATCCATTAAAAAAATCCATTTAAAAAAGCCATTAAAAAAACCCATTTAAAAAAAGCCATTAAAAAAACCCATTAAAAAAATCAATTTAAAAAAACCCATTATAAATCCATTAAAAATCCATTAAAAAATCCATTTAAAAAACCCATTAAAAAAATCCATTAAAAAAAATCCATTAAAAGAAAATCCATTAAAAAAAAAATCCATTAAAAAAAATCAATTTAAAAAAATCCATTAAAAATCCATTAAAAAAATCCATTTAAAAAAATCCATTAAAAACCCATTAAAAATCCATTAAAAATCCATTAAAAATCCATTAAAAAATCCATTTAAAAAACCCATTAAAAAAAATCCATTAAAAAAATCCATTTAAAAAATCCATTAAAAAAAAATCCATTAAAAAAAAACCATTAAAAAAATCCATTAAAAAAATCCATTTAAAAAATCCATTAAAAAAATCCATTAAAAAAAATCCATTAAAAAATCCATTAAAAAATCCATTAAAAAAATCCATTAAAAAAAATCCATTAAAAATCCATTAAAAAAATCCATTTAAAAAAATCCATTAAAAAATCCATTAAAAACCCATTAAAAATCCATTAAAAATCCATTAAAAAATCCATTTAAAAAACCCATTAAAAAAAATTCATTAAAAAAAAATCCATTAAAAAAAAATCCATTAAAAAAAAAATCCATTAAAAAAATCCATTAAAAAAAATGCATTAAAAATCCATTAAAAAAATCCATTTAAAAAAATCCATTAAAAAATCCATTAAAAATCCATTAAAAATCCATTAAAAATCCATTAAAAAATCCATTTAAAAAACCCATTAAAAAAATCCATTAAAAAAATTCATTTAAAAAATCCATTAAAAAAAATCCATTAAAAAAAATCCATTAAAAAAATCCATTTAAAAAATCCATTAAAAAAAATCCATTAAAAAAAACCCATTAAAAAAATCCATTAAAAAAAAATCCATTAAAAATCCATTAAAAAAATCCATTTAAAAAAATCCATTAAAAACCCATTAAAAATCCATTAAAAATCCATTAAAAATCCATTAAAAATCCATTAAAAATCCATTAAAAAATCCATTTAAAAAACCCATTAAAAAAAATCCATTACAAAAATCCATTTAAAAAATCCATTAAAAAAAAATCCATTAAAAAAAAACCATTAAAAAAATCCATTAAAAAAATCCATTTAAAAAATCCATTAAAAAAATCCATTTAAAAAAATCCATTAAAAAATCCATTAAAAAATCCATTAAAAAAATCCATTAAAAAAAATCCATTAAAAATCCATTAAAAAAATCCATTTAAAAAAATCCATTAAAAAATCCATTAAAAACCCATTAAAAATCCATTAAAAATCCATTAAAAAATCCATTTAAAAAACCCATTAAAAAAAATTCATTAAAAAAAAATCCATTAAAAAAAAATCCATTAAAAAAAAATCCATTAAAAAAATCCATTAAAAAAAATGCATTAAAAATCCATTAAAAAAATCCATTTAAAAAAATCCATTAAAAAATCCATTAAAAATCCATTAAAAATCCATTAAAAATCCATTAAAAAATCCATTTAAAAAACCCATTAAAAAAATCCATTAAAAAAATTCATTTAAAAAATCCATTAAAAAAAATCCATTTAAAAAAACCCATTAAAAAAAATCCATTAAAAAAATCCATTTAAAAAATCCATTAAAAAAAATCCATTAAAAAAAAACCCATTAAAAAAAATCCATTAAAAAAAATCCATTAAAAAAACCCATTAAAAAAATCCATTAAAAAAATCCATTAAAAATCCATTAAAAAAATCTATTTAAAAAAATCCATTAAAAACCCATTAAAAATCCATTAAAAATCTATTAAAAATCCATTAAAAAATCCATTTAAAAAACCCATTAAAAAAAATCCATTAAAAAAATCCATTAAAAAAATCCATTTAAAAAAGCCATTAAAAAAACCCATTAAAAAAATCCATTAAAAAAAAAATCCATTAAAAAAAATCCATTAAAAAAAATCAATTTAAAAAAATCCATTAAAAAATCCATTTAAAAAACCCATTAAAAAAAATCCATTAAAAAAATCCATTTAAAAAATCCATTTAAAAAAGCCATTAAATAAACCCATTAAAAAAAACCCATTAAAAAAATCAATTTAAAAAAAATCCATTAAAAACCCATTAAAAATCCATTAAAAATCCAGTAAAAAATCCATTTAAAAAACCCATTAAAAAAATCCATTAAAAAAAAATCCATTAAAAAAAACCCATTAAAAAAAATCCATTAAAAAAATCCATTAAAAATCCATTAAAAAAATCCATTAAAAAAAATCCATTAAAAACCCATTAAAAATCCATTAAAAATCCATTAAAAATACATTAAAAAATCCATTTAAAAAACCCATTAAAAAAATCCATTAAAAAAATCCATTTAAAAAATCCATTAAAAAGAAATCCATTAAAAAAACCCATTAAAAAAATCCATTTAAAAAATCCATTAAAAAAAATCCATTAAAAAAAATCCATAAAAAAATCCATTAAAAAATCCATTAAAAAAATCCATTAAAAAAAATCCATTAAAAATCCATTAAAAAAATCCATTAAAAAAATCCATTAAAAAAAATCCATTAAAAAAAAACCCATTAAAAAAAATCCATTAAAAAAAAATCCATTAAAAGAAACCATTAAAACAAATCCATTAAAAAAATCCATTAAAAATCCATTAAAAAAATCCATTTAAAAAATCCATTAAAAACCCATTAAAAATCCATTAAAAATCCATTAAAAATCCATTAAAAAAATCCATTTAAAAAACCCATTAAAAAAAATCCATTAAAAAATCCATTTCAAAAATCCATTAAAAACCCATTAAAAATCCATTAAAAATCAATTAAAAATCCATTAAAAAATCCATTTAAAAAACCCATTAAAAAAAAACCATTAAAAAAATCCATTTAAAAAAGCCATTAAAAAAACCCATTAAAAAAATCCATTAAAAAAAAAATCCATTAAAAAAAATCCATTAAAAAAAATCAATTTAAAAAAATCCATTAAAAATCCATTAAAAAAATCCATTTAAAAAAATCCATTAAAAAATCCATTTAAAAAACCCATTAAAAAAAATCCATTAAAAAATCCATTAAAAAAATCCATTTAAAAAAGCCATTAAAAAAACCCATTTAAAAAAAGCCATTAAAAAAACCCATTAAAAAAATCAATTTAAAAAAACCCATTATAAATCCATTAAAAATCCATTAAAAAATCCATTTAAAAAACCCATTAAAAAAATCCATTAAAAAAAAATCCATTAAAAAAAAATCCATTAAAAAAAAAATCCATTAAAAAAAATCAATTTAAAAAAATCCATTAAAAATCCATTAAAAAAATCCATTTAAAAAAATCCATTAAAAACCCATTAAAAATCCATTAAAAATCCATTAAAAATCCATTAAAAAATCCATTTAAAAAACCCATTAAAAAAAATCCATTAAAAAAATCCATTTAAAAAATCCATTAAAAAAAAATCCATTAAAAAAAAACCATTAAAAAAATCCATTAAAAAAATCCATTTAAAAAATCCATTAAAAAAATCCATTAAAAAAAATCCATTAAAAAATCCATTAAAAAATCCATTAAAAAAATCCATTAAAAAAAATCCATTAAAAATCCATTAAAAAAATCCATTTAAAAAAATCCATTAAAAAATCCATTAAAAACCCATTAAAAATCCATTAAAAATCCATTAAAAAATCCATTTAAACAACCCATTAAAAAAAATTCATTAAAAAAAAATCCATTAAAAAAAATCCATTAAAAAAAAAATCCATTAAAAAAATCCATTAAAAAAAATGCATTAAAAATCCATTAAAAAAATCCATTTAAAAAAATCCATTAAAAAATCCATTAAAAATCCATTAAAAATCCATTAAAAATCCATTAAAAAATCCATTTAAAAAACCCATTAAAAAAATCCATTAAAAAAATTCATTTAAAAAATCCATTAAAAAAAATCCATTAAAAAAAATCCATTAAAAAAATCCATTTAAAAAATCCATTAAAAAAAATCCATTAAAAAAAACCCATTAAAAAAAATCCATTAAAAAAAAATCCATTAAAAAAACCCATTAAAAAAATCCATTAAAAAAATCCATTAAAAATCCATTAAAAAAATCCATTTAAAAAAATCCATTAAAAACCCATTAAAAATCCATTAAAAATCCATTAAAAATCCATTAAAAATCCATTAAAAATCCATTAAAAAATCCATTTAAAAAACCCATTAAAAAAAATCCATTACAAAAATCCATTTAAAAAATCCATAAAAAAAAAATCCATTAAAAAAAAACCATTAAAAAAATCCATTAAAAAAATCCATTTAAAAAATCCATTAAAAAAATCCATTTAAAAAAATCCATTAAAAAATCCATTAAAAAATCCATTAAAAAAATCCATTAAAAAAAATCCATTAAAAATCCATTAAAAAAATCCATTTAAAAAAATCCATTAAAAAATCCATTAAAAACCCATTAAAAATCCATTAAAAATCTATTAAAAAATCCATTTAAAAAACCCATTAAAAAAAATTCATTAAAAAAAAATCCATTAAAAAAAAATCCATTAAAAAAAAATCCATTAAAAAAATCCATTAAAAAAAATGCATTAAAAATCCATTAAAAAAATCCATTTAAAAAAATCCATTAAAAAATCCATTAAAAATCCATTAAAAATCCATTAAAAATCCATTAAAAAATCCATTTAAAAAACCCATTAAAAAAATCCATTAAAAAAATTCATTTAAAAAATCCATTAAAAAAAATCCATTTAAAAAAACCCATTAAAAAAAATCCATTAAAAAAATCCATTTAAAAAATCCATTAAAAAAAATCCATTAAAAAAAAACCCATTAAAAAAAATCCATTAAAAAAAAATCCATTAAAAAAACCCATTAAAAAAATCCATTAAAAAAATCCATTAAAAATCCATTAAAAAAATCTATTTAAAAAAATCCATTAAAAACCCATTAAAAATCCATTAAAAATCCATTAAAAATCCATTAAAAAATCCATTTAAAAAACCCATTAAAAAAATCCATTAAAAAAATCCATTAAAAAAATCCATTAAAAAAAGCCATTAAAAAAACCCATTAAAAAAAATCCATTAAAAAAAAAAAATCCATTAAAAAAAATCCATTGAAAAAAATCCATTAAAAAAAATCCATTAAAAATCCATTAAAAAAATCCATTTAAAAAAAGTCATTAAAAAATCCATTAAAAATCCATTAAAAATCCATTAAAAAAATCCATTTAAAAAACCCATTAAAAAAAATCCATTAAAAAATCCATTTCAAAAATCCATTAAAAACCCATTAAAAATCCATTAAAAATCAATTAAAAACCCATTAAAAAAAAACCATTAAAAAAATCCATTTAAAAAAGCCATTAAAAAAACCCATTAAAAAAATCCATTAAAAAAAAAATCCATTAAAAAAAATCCATTAAAAAAAATCAATTTAAAAAAATCCATTAAAAATCCATTAAAAAAATCCATTTAAAAAAATCCATTAAAAAATCCATTTAAAAAACCCATTAAAAAAATCCATTAAAAAATCCATTAAAAAAATCCATTTAAAAAAGCCATTAAAAAAACCCATTAAAAAAAAGCCATTAAAAAAACCCATTAAAAAAATCAATTTAAAAAAATCCATTTAAAAAATCCATTAAAAACCCATTAAAAATCCATTAAAAATCCATTATAAAATCCATTTAAAAAACCCATTAAAAAAAATCCATTAAAAAAAAATCCATTAAAAAAAAATCCATTAAAAAAAAAATCCATTAAAAAAAATCAATTTAAAAAAATCCATTAAAAATCCATTAAAAAAATCCATTTAAAAAAATCCATTAAAAACCCATTAAAAATCCATTAAAAATCCATTAAAAATCCATTAAAAAATCCATTTAAAAAACCCATTAAAAAAAATCCATTAAAAAAATCCAAATCCATTAAAAAAAAATCCATTAAAAAAAACACATTAAAAAAATCCATTAAAAAAATTCATTTAAAAAATCCATTAAAAAAATCCATTAAAAAAAATCCATTAAAAAATCCATTAAAAAATCCATTAAAAAAATCCTTTAAAAAAAATCCATTAAAAATCCATTAAAAAAATCCATTTAAAAAAATCCATTAAAAAATCCATTAAAAACCCATTAAAAATCCATTAAAAATCCATTAAAAAATCCATTTAAAAAACCCATTAAAAAAATCCATTAAAAAAATTCATTTAAAAAATCCATTAAAAAAAATCCATTTAAAAAAACCCATTAAAAAAAATTCATTAAAAAAATCCATTTAAAAAATCCATTAAAAAAAATCCATTAAAAAAAAACCCATTAAAAAAAATCCATTAAAAAAATCCATTTAAAAAAGCCATTAAAAAAACCATTAAAAAAAAATCCATTAAAAAAATCCATTAAAAAAATCCATTAAAAAAATCCATTTAAAAAAGCCATTAAAAAACCCATTAAAAAAAAATCCATTAAAAAAAAAAATCCATTAAAAAAAATCCATTAAAAAAATCCATTAAAAAAAATCAATTTAAAAAATCCATAAAAAATCCATTAAAAACCCATTAAAATCCATTAAAAATCCATTAAAAATCCATTAAAAAAATCCATTTAAAAAACCCATTAAAAAAATCCATTAAAAAAATCCATTTAAAAAATCCATTAAAAACCCATTAAAAATCCATTAAAAATCCATTAAAAATCCATTAAAAAATCCATTTAAAAAACCCATTAAAAAAAATCCATTAAAAAAATCCATTAAAAAAATCCATTTAAAAAAGCCATTAAAAAAACCCATTAAAAAAATCCATTAAAAAAAAAATCCATTAAAAAAAATCCATTAAAAAAAATCAATTTAAAAAAATCCATTAAAAATCCATTAAAAAAATCCATTTAAAAAAATCCATTAAAAAATCCATTTAAAAAACCCATTAAAAAAAATCCATTAAAAAAATCCATTTATAAAATCCATTTAAAAAACCCATTAAAAAAAATCCATTAAAAAAAAATCCATTAAAAAAAAATCCATTAAAAAAAAATCCATTAAAAAAAATCAATTTAAAAAAATCCATTAAAAATCCATTAAAAAAATCCATTTAAAAAAATCCATTAAAAACCCATTAAAAAGCCATTAAAAATCCATTAAAAATCCATTTAAAAAAGCCATTAAAAAAACCCATTAAAAAAAAATCCATAAAAAAAAAAATCCATTAAAAAAAATCCATTAAAAAATCCATAGAAAAAAATCCATTAAAAAAATCCATTTAAAAAACTCATTAAAAAATCCATTAAAAATCCATTAAAAATGCATTAAAAATCCATTAAAAATCCATTAAAAAATCCATTAAAAAAACCCATTAAAAAAAGCCATTAAAAAATCCATTTAAAAAATCCATTAAAAAAAATCCATTTAAAAAAACCCATTAAAAAAAACCCATTAAAAAAATCCATTAAAAAAATCCATTTAAAAAATCCATTAAAAACCCATTAAAAATCCATTAAAAATACATTAAAAATCCATTAAAAAAATCCATTTAAAAAACCCATTAAAAAAAATCCATTAAAAAAATCCATTTAAAAAATCCATTAAAAACCCATTAAAAATCCATTAAAAATCCATTAAAAAATCCATTTAAAAAACCCATTAAAAAAATCCATTAAAAAAAAAATCCATTCAAAAAAATCCATTAAAAAAAATCAATTTAAAAAAATCCATTAAAAATCCATTAAAAAAATCCATGTAAAAAAATCCATTAAAAAATCCATTTAAAAAACCCATTAAAAAAAATCCATTAAAAAAATCCATTAAAAAAATCCATTTAAAAAAGCCATTAAAAAAACCCATTAAAAAAAAGCCATTAAAAAAAACCCATTAAAAAAATCAATTTAAAAAAATCCATTAAAAATCCATTAAAAAAATCCATTTAAAAATATCCATTAAAAACCCATTAAAAATCCATTAAAAATCCATTAAAAAATCCATTTAAAAAACCCATTAAAAAAAATCCATTTAAAAAAAATCCATTAAATAAAAATCCATTAAAAAAAAAATCCATTAAAAAAAATCAATTTAAAAAAATCCATTAAAAATCCATTAAAAAAATCCATTTAAAAAAATCCATTAAAAACCCATTAAAAATCCATTAAAAATCCATTAAAAATCCATTAAAAAATCCATTTAAAAAACCCATTAAAAAAAATCCATTAAAAAAATCCATTTAAAAAATCCATTAAAAAAAAATCCATTAAAAAAACCCATTAAAAAAATCCATTAAAAAAATCCATTTAAAAAATCCATTAAAAAAAATCCATTAAAAAAAATCCATAAAAAAATCCATTAAAAAATCCATTAAAAAAATCCATTAAAAAAAATCCATTAAAAATCCATTAAAAAAATCCATTTAAAAAAATCCATTAAAAAATCCATTAAAAACCCATTAAAAATCCATTAAAAATCCATTAAAAAATCCATTTAAAAAACCCATTAAAAAAATCCATTAAAAAAATTCATTTAAAAAATCCATTAAAAAAAATCCATTTAAAAAAATCCATTTAAAAAAACCCATTAAAAAAATCCATTAAAAAAATCCATTTAAAAAATCCATTTAAAAAAATCCATTAAAAAAAAAACCCATTAAAAAAAATCCATTAAAAAAAAATCCATTAAAAAAACCCATTAAAAAAAATCCATTAAAAAAATCCATTATAAATCCATTAAAAAAATCCATTTAAAAAAATCCATTAAAAACCCATTAAAAATCCATTAAAAATCCATTAAAAATACATTAAAAAATCCATTTAAAAACCCATTAAAAAAATCCATTAAAAAAATCCATTTAATAAATCCATTAAAAAGAAATCCATTAAAAAAACCCATTAAAAAAATCCATTAAAAATCCATTAAAAAAATCCATTTAAAAAACTCATTAAAAAATCCATTAAAAATCCATTAAAAATGCATTAAAAATCCATTAAAAATCCATTAAAAAATCCATTTAAAAAAACCCATTAAAAAAAGCCATTAAAAAATCCATTTAAAAAATCCATTAAAAAAAATCCATTTAAAAAAACCCATTAAAAAAAACCCATTAAAAAAATCCATTAAAAAAATCCATTTAAAAAACCCATTAAAAAAAATCCATTAAAAAAAAATCCATTAAAAAAAAATCCATTAAAAAAAAATCCATTAAAAAAAATCAATTTAAAAAAATCCATTAAAAATCCATTAAAAAAATCCATTTAAAAAAATCCATTAAAAACCCATTAAAAATCCATTAAATATCCATTAAAAATCCATTAAAAAATCCATTTAAAAAACCCATTAAAAAAATCCATTAAAAAAATCCATTTAAAAAATCCATTAAAAAAAATCCATTAAAAAAAACCCATTAAAAAAATCCATTAAAAAATCCATTTAAAAAATCCATTAAAAAAATCCATTAAAAAAAATCCATTAAAAAATCCATTAAAAAATCCATTAAAAAAATCCATTAAAAAAAATCCATTAAAAATCCATTAAAAAAATCCATTTAAAAAAATCCATTAAAAAATCCATTAAAAACCCATTAAAAATCCATTAAAAATCCATTAAAAAATCCATTTAAAAAACCCATTAAAAAAATCCATTAAAAAAATTCATTTAAAAAATCCATTAAAAAAAATCCATTTAAAAAAACCCATTAAAAAAAATCCATTAAAAAAATCCATTTAAAAAATCCATTAAAAAAATCCATTAAAAAAAACCCATTAAAAAAAATCCATTAAAAAAAAATCCATTTAAAAAAACCCAAAAAAAATCCATTAAAAAAATCCATTAAAAATCCATTAAAAAATCCATTTAAAAAATCCATTAAAAACCCATTAAAAATCCATTAAAAATCCATTAAAAATCCATTAAAAAATCCATTTAAAAAACCCATTAAAAAAATCCATTAAAAAAATCCATTTAAAAAAGCCATTAAAAAAACCCATTAAAAAAAAATCCATTAAAAAAAAAAATCCATTAAAAAAAATCCATTAAAAAAAATCCATTAAAAAAAATCAATTTAAAAAATCCATAAAAAATCCATTAAAAAAATCCATTTAAAAAATCCATTAAAAACCCATTAAAAATCCATTAAAAATCCATTAAAAATCCATTAAAAAAATCCATTTAAAAAACCCATTAAAAAAAATCCATTAAAAAAATCCATTTAAAAAATCCATTAAAAACCCATTAAAAATCCATTAAAAATCCATTAAAAAATCCATTTAAAAAACCCATTAAAAAAAATCCATTAAAAAAATCCATTAAAAAAATCCATTTAAAAAAGCCATTAAAAAAACCCATTAAAAAAATCCATTAAAAAAAAAATCCATTAAAAAAAATCCATTAAAAAAAATCAATTTAAAAAAATCCATTAAAAATCCATTAAAAAAATCCATTTAAAAAAATCCATTAAAAAATCCATTTAAAAAACCCATTAAAAAAAATCCATTAAAAAAATCCATTTAAAAAATCCATTTAAAAAACCCATTAAAAAAAATCCATTAAAAAAAATCCATTAAAAAAAAATCCATTAAAAAAAAATCCATTAAAAAAAATCAATTTAAAAAAATCCATTAAAAATCCATTAAAAAAATCCATTAAAAACACATTAAAAATCCATTAAAAATCCATTAAAAATCCATTAAAAAATCCATTTAAAAAACCCATTAAAAAAAATCCATTAAAAAAATCCATTTAAAAAATCCATTAAAAAAATCCATAGAAAAAAATCCATTAAAAATCCATTAAAAAAATCCATTTAAAAAACTCATTAAAAAATCCATTAAAAATCCATTAAAAATGCATTAAAAATCCATTAAAAATCCATTAAAAAATCCATTTAAAAAACCCATTAAAAAAAGCCATTAAAAAATCCATTTAAAAAATCCATTAAAAAAAATCCATTTAAAAAAACCCATTAAAAAAAACCCATTAAAAAAATCCATTAAAAAAATCCATTTAAAAAATCCATTAAAAACACATTAAAAATCCATTAAAAATACATTAAAAATCCATTAAAAAAATCCATTTAAAAAACCCATTAAAAAAAATCCATTAAAAAAATCCATTTAAAAAATCCATTAAAAACCCATTAAAAATCCATTAAAAATCCATTAAAAAATCCATTTAAAAAACCCATTAAAAAAATCCATTAAAAAAAAAATCCATTCAAAAAAATCCATTAAAAAAAATCAATTTAAAAAAATCCATTAAAAATCCATTAAAAAAATCCATTTAAAAAAATCCATTAAAAAATCCATTTAAAAAACCCATTAAAAAAAATCCATTAAAAAAATCCATTAAAAAAATCCATTTAAAAAAGCCATTAAAAAAACCCATTAAAAAAAAGCCATTAAAAAAAACCCATTAAAAAAATCAATTTAAAAAAATCCATTAAAAATCCATTAAAAAAATCCATTTAAAAAAATCCATTAAAAACCCATTAAAAATCCATTAAAAATCCATTAAAAAATCCATTTAAAAAACCCATTAAAAAAAATCCATTTAAAAAAAATCCATTAAATAAAAATCCATTAAAAAAAAAATCCATTAAAAAAAATCAATTTAAAAAAATCCATTAAAAATCCATTAAAAAAATCCATTTAAAAAAATCCATTAAAAACCCATTAAAAATCCATTAAAAATCCATTAAAAATCCATTAAAAAATCCATTTAAAAAACCCATTAAAAAAAATCCATTAAAAAAATCCATTTAAAAAATCCATTAAAAAAAAATCCATTAAAAAAAACCCATTAAAAAAATCCATTAAAAAAATCCATTTAAAAAATCCATTAAAAAAAATCCATTAAAAAAAATCCATAAAAAAATCCATTAAAAAATCCATTAAAAAAATCCATTAAAAAAAATCCATTAAAAATCCATTAAAAAAATCCATTTAAAAAATCCATTAAAAAATCCATTAAAAACCCATTAAAAATCCATTAAAAATCCATTAAAAAATCCATTTAAAAAACCCATTAAAAAAATCCATTAAAAAAATTCATTTAAAAAATCCATTAAAAAAAATCCATTTAAAAAAATCCATTTAAAAAAACCCATTAAAAAAATCCATTAAAAAAATCCATTTAAAAAATCCATTTAAAAAAATCCATTAAAAAAAAAACCCATTAAAAAAAATCCATTAAAAAAAAATCCATTAAAAAAAACCCATTAAAAAAAATCCATTAAAAAAATCCATTATAAATCCATTAAAAAAATCCATTTAAAAAAATCCATTAAAAACCCATTAAAAATCCATTAAAAATCCATTAAAAATACATTAAAAAATCCATTTAAAAACCCATTAAAAAAATCCATTAAAAAAATCCATTTAAAAAATCCATTAAAAAAAATCCATTAAAAAAAATCCATAAAAAAATTCATTAAAAAATCCATTAAAAAAATCCATTAAAAAAAATCCATTAAAAATCCATTAAAAAAATTCATTTAAAAAAATCCATTAAAAAATCCATTAAAAACCCATTAAAAATCCATTAAAAATCCATTAAAAAATCCATTTAAAAAACCCATTAAAAAAATCCATTAAAAAAATCCATTAAAAAAATCCATTAAAAAAATCCATTTAAAAAAGCCATTAAAAAACCCATTAAAAAAAATCCATTAAAAAAAAAAATCCATTAAAAAAAATCCATTAAAAAAAATCCATTAAAAAAAATCCATTAAAAATCCATTAAAAAAATCCATTTAAAAAAAGTCATTAAAAAATCCATTAAAAATCCATTAAAAATCCATTAAAAATCCATTAAAAAATCCATTTAAAAAACCCATTAAAAAAAGCCATTAAAAAATCCATTTAAAAAATCCATTAAAAAAAATCCATTTAAAAAAACCCATTAAAAAAAATCAATTTAAAAAATCCATTAAAAATCCATTAAAAAAATCCATTTAAAAAATCCATTAAAAACCCATTAAAAATCCATTAAAAATCCATTAAAAATCCATTTAAAAAACCCATTCAAAAAAATCCATTAAAAAAATCCATTTAAAAAATCCATTTAAAAAAGCCATTAAAAAAACCCATTAAAAAAATCCATTAAAAAAAAAATCCATTAAAAAAAATCCATTAAAAAAAATCAATTTAAAAAAATCCATTAAAAATCCATTAAAAAAATCCATTTAAAAAAATCCATTAAAAAATCCATTTAAAAAACCCATTAAAAAAAATCCATTAAAAAAATCCATTAAAAAAATCCATTTAAAAAAGCCATTAAAAAAACCCATTAAAAAAAAGCCATTAAAAAAACCCATTAAAAAAATCAATTTAAAAAAATCCATTAAAAATCCATTAAAAAAATCCATTTAAAAAAATCCATTAAAAACCCATTAAAAATCCATTAAAAATCCATTAAAAAATCCATTTAAAAAACCCATTAAAAAAAATCCATTAAAAAAAAAATCCATTAAAAAAAAATCCATTAAAAAAAAAATCCATTAAAAAAAATCCATTAAAAATCCATTAAAAAAATCCATTAAAAAAAATCCTTTAAAAACCCATTAAAAATCCATTAAAAATCCATTAAAAATCCATTAAAAAATCCATTTAAAAAACCCATTAAAAAAAATCCATTAAAAAAATCCATTTAAAAATCCATTAAAAAAAAACCATTAAAAATCCATTAAAAAATCCAGTAAAAAAATCCATTAAAAAAAATCCATTAAAAATCCATTAAAAAAATCCATTTAAAAAATCCATTAAAAAATCCATTAAAAACCCATTAAAAATCCATTAAAAATCCATTAAAAAATCAATTTAAAAAACCCATTAAAAAAATCCATTAAAAAAATTCATTTAAAAAATCCATTAAAAAAAATCCATTTAAAAAAATCCATTTAAAAAACCCCATTAAAAAAAATCCATTAAAAAAATCCATTTAAAAAATCCATTAAAAAAAATCCATTAAAAAAAAAACCCATTAAAAAAAATCCATTAAAAAAAAATCCATTAAAAAAAACCCATTAAAAAAAATCCATTAAAAAAATCCATTATAAATCCATTAAAAAAATCCATTTAAAAAAATCCATTAAAAACCCATTAAAAATCCATTAAAAATCCATTAAAAATACATTAAAAAATCCATTTAAAAAACCCATTAAAAAAATCCATTAAAAAAATCCATTTAATAAATCCATTAAAAAGAAATCCATTAAAAAAACCCATTAAAAAAATCCATTAAAAAAATCCATTTAAAAAATCCATTAAAAAAAATCCATTAAAAAAAATCCATAAAAAAATCCATTAAAAAATCCATTAAAAAAATCCATTAAAAAAATCCATTAAAAATCCATTAAAAAAATTCATTTAAAAAAATCCATTAAAAAATCCATTAAAAACCCATTAATAATCCATTAAAAATCCATTAAAAAATCCATTTAAAAAACCCATTAAAAAAATCCATTAAAAAAATTCATTTAAAAAATCCATTAAAAAAAATCCATTTAAAAAAACCCATTAAAAAAAATCCATTAAAAAAATCCATTTAAAAATTCCATTAAAAAAAATCCATTAAAAAAAAACCCATTAAAAAAAAACCATTAAAAAAAAATCCATTAAAAGAAACCATTAAAAAAATCCATTAAAAAAATCCATTAAAAATCCATTAAAAAAATCCATTTAAAAAAATCCATTAAAAACCCATTAAAAATCCATTAAAAATCCATTAAAAATCCATTAAAAAATCCATTTAAAAAAACCATTAAAAAAATCCATTAAAAAAATCCATTAAAAAAATCCATTAAAAAAATCCATTTAAAAAAGCCATTAAAAAAACACATTAAAAAAAAATCCATTAAAAAAAAAATCCATTAAAAAAAATCCATTAAAAAAATCCATAGAAAAAAATCCATTAAAAATCCATTAAAAAAATCCATTTAAAAAACTCATTAAAAAATCCATTAAAAATCCATTAAAAATGCATTAAAAATCCATTAAAAATCCATTAAAAAATCCATTTAAAAAACCCATTAAAAAAAGCCATTAAAAAATCCATTTAAAAAATCCATTAAAAAAAATCCATTTAAAAAAACCCATTAAAAAAAACCCATTAAAAAAATCCATTAAAAAAATCCATTTAAAAAATCCATTAAAAACCCATTAAAAATCCATTAAAAATACATTAAAAATCCATTAAAAAAATCCATTTAAAAAACCCATTAAAAAAATCCATTAAAAAAATCCATTTAAAAAATCCATTAAAAACCCATTAAAAATCCATTAAAAATCCATTAAAAATCCATTAAAAAATCCATTTAAAAAACCCATTAAAAAAATCCATTAAAAAAAAAATCCATTAAAAAAAATCCATTAAAAAAAATCAATTTAAAAAAATCCATTAAAAATCCATTAAAAAAATCCATTTAAAAAAATCCATTAAAAAATCCATTTAAAAAACCCATTAAAAAAAATCCATTAAAAAAATCCATTAAAAAAATCCATTTAAAAAAGCCATTAAAAAAACCCATTAAAAAAAAGCCATTAAAAAAAACCCATTAAAAAAATCAATTTAAAAAAATCCATTAAAAATCCATTAAAAAAATCCATTTAAAAAATCCATTAAAAACCCATTAAAAATCCATTAAAAATCCATTAAAAAATCCATTTAAAAAACCCATTAAAAAAAATCCATTTAAAAAAAATCCATTAAATAAAAATCCATTAAAAAAAAAATCCATTAAAAAAAATCAATTTAAAAAAATCCATTAAAAATCCATTAAAAAAATCCATTTAAAAAAATCCATTAAAAACCCATTAAAAATCCATTAAAAATCCATTAAAAATCCATTAAAAAATCCATTAAAAAAACCCATTAAAAAAAATCCATTAAAAAAATCCATTTAAAAAATCCATTAAAAAAAAATCCATTAAAAAAAACCCATTAAAAAAATCCATTAAAAAAATCCATTTAAAAAATCCATTAAAAAAAATCCATTAAAAAAAATCCATAAAAAAATCCATTAAAAAATCCATTAAAAAAATCCATTAAAAAAAATCCATTAAAAATCCATTAAAAAAATCCATTTAAAAAAATCCATTAAAAAATCCATTAAAAACCCATTAAAAATCCATTAAAAATCCATTAAAAAATCCATTTAAAAAACCCATTAAAAAAATCCATTAAAAAAATTCATTTAAAAAATCCATTAAAAAAAATCCATTTAAAAAAATCCATTTAAAAAAACCCATTAAAAAAATCCATTAAAAAAATCCATTTAAAAAATCCATTTAAAAAAATCCATTAAAAAAAAAACCCATTAAAAAAAATCCATTAAAAAAAAATCCATTAAAAAAAACCCATTAAAAAAAATCCATTAAAAAAATCCATTATAAATCCATTAAAAAAATCCATTTAAAAAAATCCATTAAAAACCCATTAAAAATCCATTAAAAATCCATTAAAAATACATTAAAAAATCCATTTAAAAACCCATTAAAAAAATCCATTAAAAAAATCCATTTAATAAATCCATTAAAAAGAAATCCATTAAAAAAACCCATTAAAAAAATCCATTAAAAAAATCCATTTAAAAAATCCATTAAAAAAAATCCATTAAAAAAAATCCATAAAAAAATCCATTAAAAAATCCATTAAAAAAATCCATTAAAAAAAATCCATTAAAAATCCATTAAAAAAATTCATTTAAAAAAATCCATTAAAAAATCCATTAAAAACCCATTAAAAATCCATTAAAAATCCATTAAAAAATCCATTAAAAATCCATTAAAAAATCCATTTAAAAAACCCATTAAAAAAATCCATTAAAAAAATCCATTAAAAAAATCCATTAAAAAAATCCATTTAAAAAAGCCATTAAAAAACCCATTAAAAAAAATCCATTAAAAAAAAAAAATCCATTAAAAATCCATTAAAAAATCCATTTAAAAAACCCATTAAAAAAAGCCATTAAAAAATCCATTAAAAAAAATCCATTTAAAAAAACCCATTAAAAAAAATCAATTTAAAAAATCCATTAAAAATCCATTAAAAAAATCCATTAAAAACCCATTAAAAATCCATTAAAAATCCATTAAAAATCCATTTAAAAAACCTATTCAAAAAAATCCATTAAAAAAATCCATTTAAAAAATCCATTTAAAAAAGCCATTAAAAAAACCCATTAAAAAAATCCATTAAAAAAAAAATCCATTAAAAAAATCCATTAAAAAAAATCAATTTAAAAAAATCCATTAAAAATCCATTAAAAAAATCCATTTAAAAAAATCCATTAAAAAATCCATTTAAAAAACCCATTAAAAAAAATCCATTAAAAAAATCCATTAAAAAAATCCATTTAAAAAAGCCATTAAAAAAACCCATTTAAAAAAAGCCATTAAAAAAACCCATTAAAAAAATCAATTTAAAAAAATCCATTAAAAATCCATTAAAAAAATCCATTTAAAAAAATCCATTAAAAACCCATTAAAAATCCATTAAAAATCCATTAAAAAATCCATTTAAAAAACCCATTAAAAAAAATCCATTAAAAAAAAAATCCATTAAAAAAAAATCCATTAAAAAAAAAATCCATTAAAAAAAATCCATTAAAAATCCATTAAAAAAATCCATTTAAAAAAATCCATTAAAAACCCATTAAAAATCCATTAAAAATCCATTAAAAATCCATTAAAAAATCCATTTAAAAAACCCATTAAAAAAAATCCATTAAAAAAATCCATTTAAAAATCCATTAAAAAAAAACATTAAAAAAAACCATTAACAAAATCCATTAAAAAAATCCATTTAAAAAATCCATTAAAAAAAACCATTAAAAAAAATCCATAAAAAAATCCATTAAAAAATCCATTAAAAAAATCCATTTAAAAAAATCCATTAAAAACCCATTAAAAATCCATTAAAAATCCATTAAAAATCCATTAAAAAATCCATTTAAAAAAACCATTAAAAAAATCCATTAAAAAAATCCATTAAAAAAATCCATTAAAAAAATCCATTTAAAAAAGCCATTAAAAAAACCCATTAAAAAAAAATCCATTAAAAAAAAAATCCATTAAAAAAAATCCATTAAAAAAATCCATAGAAAAAAATCCATTAAAAATCCATTAAAAAAATCCATTTAAAAAACTCATTAAAAAATCCATTAAAAATCCATTAAAAATGCATTAAAAATCCATTAAAAATCCATTAAAAAATCCATTTAAAAAACCCATTAAAAAAAGCCATTAAAAAATCCATTTAAAAAATCCATTAAAAAAAATCCATTTAAAAAAACCCATTAAAAAAAACCCATTAAAAAAATCCATTAAAAAAATCCATTTAAAAAATCCATTAAAAACCCATTAAAAATCCATTAAAAATACATTAAAAATCCATTAAAAAAATCCATTTAAAAAACCCATTAAAAAAATCCATTAAAAAAATCCATTTAAAAAATCCATTAAAAACCCATTAAAAATCCATTAAAAATCCATTAAAAATCCATTAAAAAATCCATTTAAAAAACCCATTAAAAAAAAACCATTAAAAAAATCCATTTAAAAAAGCCATTAAAAAAACCCATTAAAAAAATCCATTAAAAAAAAAATCCATTAAAAAAAATCCATTAAAAAAAATCAATTTAAAAAAATCCATTAAAAATCCATTAAAAAAATCCATTTAAAAAAATCCATTAAAAAATCCATTTAAAAAACCCATTAAAAAAAATCCATTAAAAAATCCATTAAAAAAATCCATTTAAAAAAGCCATTAAAAAAACCCATTTAAAAAAAGCCATTAAAAAAACCCATTAAAAAAATCAATTTAAAAAAACCCATTATAAATCCATTAAAAATCCATTAAAAAATCCATTTAAAAAACCCATTAAAAAAATCCATTAAAAAAAATCCATTAAAAGAAAATCCATTAAAAAAAAAATCCATTAAAAAAAATCAATTTAAAAAAATCCATTAAAAATCCATTAAAAAAATCCATTTAAAAAAATCCATTAAAAACACATTAAAAATCCATTAAAAATCCATTAAAAATCCATTAAAAAATCCATTTAAAAAACCCATTAAAAAAAATCCATTAAAAAAATCCATTTAAAAAATCCATTAAAAAAAAATCCATTAAAAAAAAACCATTAAAAAAATCCATTAAAAAAATCCATTTAAAAAATCCATTAAAAAAATCCATTAAAAAAAATCCATTAAAAAATCCATTAAAAAATCCATTAAAAAAATCCATTAAAAAAAATCCATTAAAAATCCATTAAAAAAATCCATTTAAAAAAATCCATTAAAAAATCCATTAAAAACCCATTAAAAATCCATTAAAAATCCATTAAAAAATCCATTTAAAAAACCCATTAAAAAAAATTCATTAAAAAAAAATCCATTAAAAAAAAATCCATTAAAAAAAAAATCCATTAAAAAAATCCATTAAAAAAAATGCATTAAAAATCCATTAAAAAAATCCATTTAAAAAAATCCATTAAAAAATCCATTAAAAATCCATTAAAAATCCATTAAAAATCCATTAAAAAATCCATTTAAAAAACCCATTAAAAAAATCCATTAAAAAAATTCATTTAAAAAATCCATTAAAAAAAATCCATTAAAAAAAATCCATTAAAAAAATCCATTTAAAAAATCCATTAAAAAAAATCCATTAAAAAAAACCCATTAAAAAAATCCATTAAAAAAAAATCCATTAAAAATCCATTAAAAAAATCCATTTAAAAAAATCCATTAAAAACCCATTAAAAATCCATTAAAAATCCATTAAAAATCCATTAAAAATCCATTAAAAATCCATTAAAAAATCCATTTAAAAAACCCATTAAAAAAAATCCATTACAAAAATCCATTTAAAAAATCCATTAAAAAAAAATCCATTAAAAAAAAACCATTAAAAAAATCCATTAAAAAAATCCATTTAAAAAATCCATTAAAAAAATCCATTTAAAAAAATCCATTAAAAAATCCATTAAAAAATCCATTAAAAAAATCCATTAAAAAAAATCCATTAAAAATCCATTAAAAAAATCCATTTAAAAAAATCCATTAAAAAATCCATTAAAAACCCATTAAAAATCCATTAAAAATCCATTAAAAAATCCATTTAAAAAACCCATTAAAAAAAATTCATTAAAAAAAAATCCATTAAAAAAAAATCCATTAAAAAAAAATCCATTAAAAAAATCCATTAAAAAAAATGCATTAAAAATCCATTAAAAAAATCCATTTAAAAAAATCCATTAAAAAATCCATTAAAAATCCATTAAAAATCCATTAAAAATCCATTAAAAAATCCATTTAAAAAACCCATTAAAAAAATCCATTAAAAAAATTCATTTAAAAAATCCATTAAAAAAAATCCATTTAAAAAAACCCATTAAAAAAAATCCATTAAAAAAATCCATTTAAAAAATCCATTAAAAAAAATCCATTAAAAAAAAACCCATTAAAAAAAATCCATTAAAAAAAAATCCATTAAAAAAACCCATTAAAAAAATCCATTAAAAAAATCCATTAAAAATCCATTAAAAAAATCTATTTAAAAAAATCCATTAAAAACCCATTAAAAATCCATTAAAAATCTATTAAAAATCCATTAAAAAATCCATTTAAAAAACCCATTAAAAAAAATCCATTAAAAAAATCCATTAAAAAAATCCATTTAAAAAAGCCATTAAAAAAACCCATTAAAAAAATCCATTAAAAAAAAAATCCATTAAAAAAAATCCATTAAAAAAAATCAATTTAAAAAAATCCATTAAAAAATCCATTTAAAAAACCCATTAAAAAAAATCCATTAAAAAAATCCATTTAAAAAATCCATTTAAAAAAGCCATTAAATAAACCCATTAAAAAAAAGCCATTAAAAAAAACCCATTAAAAAAATCAATTTAAAAAAAATCCATTAAAAACCCATTAAAAATCCATTAAAAATCCAGTAAAAAATCCATTTAAAAAACCCATTAAAAAAATCCATTAAAAAAAAATCCATTAAAAAAAACCCATTAAAAAAAATCCATTAAAAAAATCCATTAAAAATCCATTAAAAAAATCCATTAAAAAAAATCCATTAAAAACCCATTAAAAATCCATTAAAAATCCATTAAAAATACATTAAAAAATCCATTTAAAAAACCCATTAAAAAAATCCATTAAAAAAATCCATTTAAAAAATCCATTAAAAAGAAATCCATTAAAAAAACCCATTAAAAAAATCCATTTAAAAAATCCATTAAAAAAAATCCATTAAAAAAAATCCATAAAAAAATCCATTAAAAAATCCATTAAAAAAATCCATTAAAAAAAATCCATTAAAAATCCATTAAAAAAATCCATTAAAAAAATCCATTAAAAAAAATCCATTAAAAAAAAACCCATTAAAAAAAATCCATTAAAAAAAAATCCATTAAAAGAAACCATTAAAACAAATCCATTAAAAAAATCCATTAAAAATCCATTAAAAAAATCCATTTAAAAAATCCATTAAAAACCCATTAAAAATCCATTAAAAATCCATTAAAAATCCATTAAAAAAATCCATTTAAAAAACCCATTAAAAAAAATCCATTAAAAAATCCATTTCAAAAATCCATTAAAAACCCATTAAAAATCCATTAAAAATCAATTAAAAATCCATTAAAAAATCCATTTAAAAAACCCATTAAAAAAAAACCATTAAAAAAATCCATTTAAAAAAGCCATTAAAAAAACCCATTAAAAAAATCCATTAAAAAAAAAATCCATTAAAAAAAATCCATTAAAAAAAATCAATTTAAAAAAATCCATTAAAAATCCATTAAAAAAATCCATTTAAAAAAATCCATTAAAAAATCCATTTAAAAAACCCATTAAAAAAAATCCATTAAAAAATCCATTAAAAAAATCCATTTAAAAAAGCCATTAAAAAAACCCATTTAAAAAAAGCCATTAAAAAAACCCATTAAAAAAATCAATTTAAAAAAACCCATTATAAATCCATTAAAAATCCATTAAAAAATCCATTTAAAAAACCCATTAAAAAAATCCATTAAAAAAAAATCCATTAAAAAAAAATCCATTAAAAAAAAAATCCATTAAAAAAAATCAATTTAAAAAAATCCATTAAAAATCCATTAAAAAAATCCATTTAAAAAAATCCATTAAAAACCCATTAAAAATCCATTAAAAATCCATTAAAAATCCATTAAAAAATCCATTTAAAAAACCCATTAAAAAAAATCCATTAAAAAAATCCATTTAAAAAATCCATTAAAAAAAAATCCATTAAAAAAAAACCATTAAAAAAATCCATTAAAAAAATCCATTTAAAAAATCCATTAAAAAAATCCATTAAAAAAAATCCATTAAAAAATCCATTAAAAAATCCATTAAAAAAATCCATTAAAAAAAATCCATTAAAAATCCATTAAAAAAATCCATTTAAAAAAATCCATTAAAAAATCCATTAAAAACCCATTAAAAATCCATTAAAAATCCATTAAAAAATCCATTTAAACAACCCATTAAAAAAAATTCATTAAAAAAAAATCCATTAAAAAAAATCCATTAAAAAAAAAATCCATTAAAAAAATCCATTAAAAAAAATGCATTAAAAATCCATTAAAAAAATCCATTTAAAAAAATCCATTAAAAAATCCATTAAAAATCCATTAAAAATCCATTAAAAATCCATTAAAAAATCCATTTAAAAAACCCATTAAAAAAATCCATTAAAAAAATTCATTTAAAAAATCCATTAAAAAAAATCCATTAAAAAAAATCCATTAAAAAAATCCATTTAAAAAATCCATTAAAAAAAATCCATTAAAAAAAACCCATTAAAAAAAATCCATTAAAAAAAAATCCATTAAAAAAACCCATTAAAAAAATCCATTAAAAAAATCCATTAAAAATCCATTAAAAAAATCCATTTAAAAAAATCCATTAAAAACCCATTAAAAATCCATTAAAAATCCATTAAAAATCCATTAAAAATCCATTAAAAATCCATTAAAAAATCCATTTAAAAAACCCATTAAAAAAAATCCATTACAAAAATCCATTTAAAAAATCCATAAAAAAAAAATCCATTAAAAAAAAACCATTAAAAAAATCCATTAAAAAAATCCATTTAAAAAATCCATTAAAAAAATCCATTTAAAAAAATCCATTAAAAAATCCATTAAAAAATCCATTAAAAAAATCCATTAAAAAAAATCCATTAAAAATCCATTAAAAAAATCCATTTAAAAAAATCCATTAAAAAATCCATTAAAAACCCATTAAAAATCCATTAAAAATCTATTAAAAAATCCATTTAAAAAACCCATTAAAAAAAATTCATTAAAAAAAAATCCATTAAAAAAAAATCCATTAAAAAAAAATCCATTAAAAAAATCCATTAAAAAAAATGCATTAAAAATCCATTAAAAAAATCCATTTAAAAAAATCCATTAAAAAATCCATTAAAAATCCATTAAAAATCCATTAAAAATCCATTAAAAAATCCATTTAAAAAACCCATTAAAAAAATCCATTAAAAAAATTCATTTAAAAAATCCATTAAAAAAAATCCATTTAAAAAAACCCATTAAAAAAAATCCATTAAAAAAATCCATTTAAAAAATCCATTAAAAAAAATCCATTAAAAAAAAACCCATTAAAAAAAATCCATTAAAAAAAAATCCATTAAAAAAACCCATTAAAAAAATCCATTAAAAAAATCCATTAAAAATCCATTAAAAAAATCTATTTAAAAAAATCCATTAAAAACCCATTAAAAATCCATTAAAAATCCATTAAAAATCCATTAAAAAATCCATTTAAAAAACCCATTAAAAAAATCCATTAAAAAAATCCATTAAAAAAATCCATTAAAAAAAGCCATTAAAAAAACCCATTAAAAAAAATCCATTAAAAAAAAAAAATCCATTAAAAAAAATCCATTGAAAAAAATCCATTAAAAAAAATCCATTAAAAATCCATTAAAAAAATCCATTTAAAAAAAGTCATTAAAAAATCCATTAAAAATCCATTAAAAATCCATTAAAAAAATCCATTTAAAAAACCCATTAAAAAAAATCCATTAAAAAATCCATTTCAAAAATCCATTAAAAACCCATTAAAAATCCATTAAAAATCAATTAAAAACCCATTAAAAAAAAACCATTAAAAAAATCCATTTAAAAAAGCCATTAAAAAAACCCATTAAAAAAATCCATTAAAAAAAAAATCCATTAAAAAAAATCCATTAAAAAAAATCAATTTAAAAAAATCCATTAAAAATCCATTAAAAAAATCCATTTAAAAAAATCCATTAAAAAATCCATTTAAAAAACCCATTAAAAAAATCCATTAAAAAATCCATTAAAAAAATCCATTTAAAAAAGCCATTAAAAAAACCCATTAAAAAAAAGCCATTAAAAAAACCCATTAAAAAAATCAATTTAAAAAAATCCATTTAAAAAATCCATTAAAAACCCATTAAAAATCCATTAAAAATCCATTATAAAATCCATTTAAAAAACCCATTAAAAAAAATCCATTAAAAAAAAATCCATTAAAAAAAAATCCATTAAAAAAAAAATCCATTAAAAAAAATCAATTTAAAAAAATCCATTAAAAATCCATTAAAAAAATCCATTTAAAAAAATCCATTAAAAACCCATTAAAAATCCATTAAAAATCCATTAAAAATCCATTAAAAAATCCATTTAAAAAACCCATTAAAAAAAATCCATTAAAAAAATCCAAATCCATTAAAAAAAAATCCATTAAAAAAAACACATTAAAAAAATCCATTAAAAAAATTCATTTAAAAAATCCATTAAAAAAATCCATTAAAAAAAATCCATTAAAAAATCCATTAAAAAATCCATTAAAAAAATCCTTTAAAAAAAATCCATTAAAAATCCATTAAAAAAATCCATTTAAAAAAATCCATTAAAAAATCCATTAAAAACCCATTAAAAATCCATTAAAAATCCATTAAAAAATCCATTTAAAAAACCCATTAAAAAAATCCATTAAAAAAATTCATTTAAAAAATCCATTAAAAAAAATCCATTTAAAAAAACCCATTAAAAAAAATTCATTAAAAAAATCCATTTAAAAAATCCATTAAAAAAAATCCTTTAAAAAAAAACCCATTAAAAAAAATCCATTAAAAAAATCCATTTAAAAAAGCCATTAAAAAAACCATTAAAAAAAAATCCATTAAAAAAATCCATTAAAAAAATCCATTAAAAAAATCCATTTAAAAAAGCCATTAAAAAACCCATTAAAAAAAAATCCATTAAAAAAAAAAATCCATTAAAAAAAATCCATTAAAAAAATCCATTAAAAAAAATCAATTTAAAAAATCCATAAAAAATCCATTAAAAACCCATTAAAATCCATTAAAAATCCATTAAAAATCCATTAAAAAAATCCATTTAAAAAACCCATTAAAAAAAATCCATTAAAAAAATCCATTTAAAAAATCCATTAAAAACCCATTAAAAATCCATTAAAAATCCATTAAAAATCCATTAAAAAATCCATTTAAAAAACCCATTAAAAAAAATCCATTAAAAAAATCCATTAAAAAAATCCATTTAAAAAAGCCATTAAAAAAACCCATTAAAAAAATCCATTAAAAAAAAAATCCATTAAAAAAAATCCATTAAAAAAAATCAATTTAAAAAAATCCATTAAAAATCCATTAAAAAAATCCATTTAAAAAAATCCATTAAAAAATCCATTTAAAAAACCCATTAAAAAAAATCCATTAAAAAAATCCATTTATAAAATCCATTTAAAAAACCCATTAAAAAAAATCCATTAAAAAAAAATCCATTAAAAAAAAATCCATTAAAAAAAAATCCATTAAAAAAAATCAATTTAAAAAAATCCATTAAAAATCCATTAAAAAAATCCATTTAAAAAAATCCATTAAAAACCCATTAAAAAGCCATTAAAAATCCATTAAAAATCCATTTAAAAAAGCCATTAAAAAAACCCATTAAAAAAAAATCCATAAAAAAAAAAATCCATTAAAAAAAATCCATTAAAAAATCCATAGAAAAAAATCCATTAAAAAAATCCATTTAAAAAACTCATTAAAAAATCCATTAAAAATCCATTAAAAATGCATTAAAAATCCATTAAAAATCCATTAAAAAATCCATTAAAAAAACCCATTAAAAAAAGCCATTAAAAAATCCATTTAAAAAATCCATTAAAAAAAATCCATTTAAAAAAACCCATTAAAAAAAACCCATTAAAAAAATCCATTAAAAAAATCCATTTAAAAAATCCATTAAAAACCCATTAAAAATCCATTAAAAATACATTAAAAATCCATTAAAAAAATCCATTTAAAAAACCCATTAAAAAAAATCCATTAAAAAAATCCATTTAAAAAATCCATTAAAAACCCATTAAAAATCCATTAAAAATCCATTAAAAAATCCATTTAAAAAACCCATTAAAAAAATCCATTAAAAAAAAAATCCATTCAAAAAAATCCATTAAAAAAAATCAATTTAAAAAAATCCATTAAAAATCCATTAAAAAAATCCATGTAAAAAAATCCATTAAAAAATCCATTTAAAAAACCCATTAAAAAAAATCCATTAAAAAAATCCATTAAAAAAATCCATTTAAAAAAGCCATTAAAAAAACCCATTAAAAAAAAGCCATTAAAAAAAACCCATTAAAAAAATCAATTTAAAAAAATCCATTAAAAATCCATTAAAAAAATCCATTTAAAAATATCCATTAAAAACCCATTAAAAATCCATTAAAAATCCATTAAAAAATCCATTTAAAAAACCCATTAAAAAAAATCCATTTAAAAAAAATCCATTAAATAAAAATCCATTAAAAAAAAAATCCATTAAAAAAAATCAATTTAAAAAAATCCATTAAAAATCCATTAAAAAAATCCATTTAAAAAAATCCATTAAAAACCCATTAAAAATCCATTAAAAATCCATTAAAAATCCATTAAAAAATCCATTTAAAAAACCCATTAAAAAAAATCCATTAAAAAAATCCATTTAAAAAATCCATTAAAAAAAAATCCATTAAAAAAACCCATTAAAAAAATCCATTAAAAAAATCCATTTAAAAAATCCATTAAAAAAAATCCATTAAAAAAAATCCATAAAAAAATCCATTAAAAAATCCATTAAAAAAATCCATTAAAAAAAATCCATTAAAAATCCATTAAAAAAATCCATTTAAAAAAATCCATTAAAAAATCCATTAAAAACCCATTAAAAATCCATTAAAAATCCATTAAAAAATCCATTTAAAAAACCCATTAAAAAAATCCATTAAAAAAATTCATTTAAAAAATCCATTAAAAAAAATCCATTTAAAAAAATCCATTTAAAAAAACCCATTAAAAAAATCCATTAAAAAAATCCATTTAAAAAATCCATTTAAAAAAATCCATTAAAAAAAAAACCCATTAAAAAAAATCCATTAAAAAAAAATCCATTAAAAAAACCCATTAAAAAAAATCCATTAAAAAAATCCATTATAAATCCATTAAAAAAATCCATTTAAAAAAATCCATTAAAAACCCATTAAAAATCCATTAAAAATCCATTAAAAATACATTAAAAAATCCATTTAAAAACCCATTAAAAAAATCCATTAAAAAAATCCATTTAATAAATCCATTAAAAAGAAATCCATTAAAAAAACCCATTAAAAAAATCCATTAAAAATCCATTAAAAAAATCCATTTAAAAAACTCATTAAAAAATCCATTAAAAATCCATTAAAAATGCATTAAAAATCCATTAAAAATCCATTAAAAAATCCATTTAAAAAAACCCATTAAAAAAAGCCATTAAAAAATCCATTTAAAAAATCCATTAAAAAAAATCCATTTAAAAAAACCCATTAAAAAAAACCCATTAAAAAAATCCATTAAAAAAATCCATTTAAAAAACCCATTAAAAAAAATCCATTAAAAAAAAATCCATTAAAAAAAAATCCATTAAAAAAAAATCCATTAAAAAAAATCAATTTAAAAAAATCCATTAAAAATCCATTAAAAAAATCCATTTAAAAAAATCCATTAAAAACCCATTAAAAATCCATTAAAAATCCATTAAAAATCCATTAAAAAATCCATTTAAAAAACCCATTAAAAAAAATCCATTAAAAAAATCCATTTAAAAAATCCATTAAAAAAAATCCATTAAAAAAAACCCATTAAAAAAATCCATTAAAAAATCCCTTTAAAAAATCCATTAAAAAAATCCATTAAAAAAAATCCATTAAAAAATCCATTAAAAAATCCATTAAAAAAATCCATTAAAAAAAATCCATTAAAAATCCATTAAAAAAATCCATTTAAAAAAATCCATTAAAAAATCCATTAAAAACCCATTAAAAATCCATTAAAAATCCATTAAAAAATCCATTTAAAAAACCCATTAAAAAAATCCATTAAAAAAATTCATTTAAAAAATCCATTAAAAAAAATCCATTTAAAAAAACCCATTAAAAAAAATCCATTAAAAAAATCCATTTAAAAAATCCATTAAAAAAATCCATTAAAAAAAACCCATTAAAAAAAATCCATTAAAAAAAAATCCATTTAAAAAAACCCAAAAAAAATCCATTAAAAAAATCCATTAAAAATCCATTAAAAAATCCATTTAAAAAATCCATTAAAAACCCATTAAAAATCCATTAAAAATCCATTAAAAATCCATTAAAAAATCCATTTAAAAAACCCATTAAAAAAATCCATTAAAAAAATCCATTTAAAAAAGCCATTAAAAAAACCCATTAAAAAAAAATCCATTAAAAAAAAAAATCCATTAAAAAAAATCCATTAAAAAAAATCCATTAAAAAAAATCAATTTAAAAAATCCATAAAAAATCCATTAAAAAAATCCATTTAAAAAATCCATTAAAAACCCATTAAAAATCCATTAAAAATCCATTAAAAATCCATTAAAAAAATCCATTTAAAAAACCCATTAAAAAAAATCCATTAAAAAAATCCATTTAAAAAATCCATTAAAAACCCATTAAAAATCCATTAAAAATCCATTAAAAAATCCATTTAAAAAACCCATTAAAAAAAATCCATTAAAAAAATCCATTAAAAAAATCCATTTAAAAAAGCCATTAAAAAAACCCATTAAAAAAATCCATTAAAAAAAAAATCCATTAAAAAAAATCCATTAAAAAAAATCAATTTAAAAAAATCCATTAAAAATCCATTAAAAAAATCCATTTAAAAAAATCCATTAAAAAATCCATTTAAAAAACCCATTAAAAAAAATCCATTAAAAAAATCCATTTAAAAAATCCATTTAAAAAACCCATTAAAAAAAATCCATTAAAAAAAATCCATTAAAAAAAAATCCATTAAAAAAAAATCCATTAAAAAAAATCAATTTAAAAAAATCCATTAAAAATCCATTAAAAAAATCCATTAAAAACACATTAAAAATCCATTAAAAATCCATTAAAAATCCATTAAAAAATCCATTTAAAAAACCCATTAAAAAAAATCCATTAAAAAAATCCATTTAAAAAATCCATTAAAAAAATCCATAGAAAAAAATCCATTAAAAATCCATTAAAAAAATCCATTTAAAAAACTCATTAAAAAATCCATTAAAAATCCATTAAAAATGCATTAAAAATCCATTAAAAATCCATTAAAAAATCCATTTAAAAAACCCATTAAAAAAAGCCATTAAAAAATCCATTTAAAAAATCCATTAAAAAAAATCCATTTAAAAAAACCCATTAAAAAAAACCCATTAAAAAAATCCATTAAAAAAATCCATTTAAAAAATCCATTAAAAACACATTAAAAATCCATTAAAAATACATTAAAAATCCATTAAAAAAATCCATTTAAAAAACCCATTAAAAAAAATCCATTAAAAAAATCCATTTAAAAAATCCATTAAAAACCCATTAAAAATCCATTAAAAATCCATTAAAAAATCCATTTAAAAAACCCATTAAAAAAATCCATTAAAAAAAAAATCCATTCAAAAAAATCCATTAAAAAAAATCAATTTAAAAAAATCCATTAAAAATCCATTAAAAAAATCCATTTAAAAAAATCCATTAAAAAATCCATTTAAAAAACCCATTAAAAAAAATCCATTAAAAAAATCCATTAAAAAAATCCATTTAAAAAAGCCATTAAAAAAACCCATTAAAAAAAAGCCATTAAAAAAAACCCATTAAAAAAATCAATTTAAAAAAATCCATTAAAAATCCATTAAAAAAATCCATTTAAAAAAATCCATTAAAAACCCATTAAAAATCCATTAAAAATCCATTAAAAAATCCATTTAAAAAACCCATTAAAAAAAATCCATTTAAAAAAAATCCATTAAATAAAAATCCATTAAAAAAAAAATCCATTAAAAAAAATCAATTTAAAAAAATCCATTAAAAATCCATTAAAAAAATCCATTTAAAAAAATCCATTAAAAACCCATTAAAAATCCATTAAAAATCCATTAAAAATCCATTAAAAAATCCATTTAAAAAACCCATTAAAAAAAATCCATTAAAAAAATCCATTTAAAAAATCCATTAAAAAAAAATCCATTAAAAAAAACCCATTAAAAAAATCCATTAAAAAAATCCATTTAAAAAATCCATTAAAAAAAATCCATTAAAAAAAATCCATAAAAAAATCCATTAAAAAATCCATTAAAAAAATCCATTAAAAAAAATCCATTAAAAATCCATTAAAAAAATCCATTTAAAAAATCCATTAAAAAATCCATTAAAAACCCATTAAAAATCCATTAAAAATCCATTAAAAAATCCATTTAAAAAACCCATTAAAAAAATCCATTAAAAAAATTCATTTAAAAAATCCATTAAAAAAAATCCATTTAAAAAAATCCATTTAAAAAAACCCATTAAAAAAATCCATTAAAAAAATCCATTTAAAAAATCCATTTAAAAAAATCCATTAAAAAAAAAACCCATTAAAAAAAATCCATTAAAAAAAAATCCATTAAAAAAAACCCATTAAAAAAAATCCATTAAAAAAATCCATTATAAATCCATTAAAAAAATCCATTTAAAAAAATCCATTAAAAACCCATTAAAAATCCATTAAAAATCCATTAAAAATACATTAAAAAATCCATTTAAAAACCCATTAAAAAAATCCATTAAAAAAATCCATTTAAAAAATCCATTAAAAAAAATCCATTAAAAAAAATCCATAAAAAAATTCATTAAAAAATCCATTAAAAAAATCCATTAAAAAAAATCCATTAAAAATCCATTAAAAAAATTCATTTAAAAAAATCCATTAAAAAATCCATTAAAAACCCATTAAAAATCCATTAAAAATCCATTAAAAAATCCATTTAAAAAACCCATTAAAAAAATCCATTAAAAAAATCCATTAAAAAAATCCATTAAAAAAATCCATTTAAAAAAGCCATTAAAAAACCCATTAAAAAAAATCCATTAAAAAAAAAAATCCATTAAAAAAAATCCATTAAAAAAAATCCATTAAAAAAAATCCATTAAAAATCCATTAAAAAAATCCATTTAAAAAAAGTCATTAAAAAATCCATTAAAAATCCATTAAAAATCCATTAAAAATCCATTAAAAAATCCATTTAAAAAACCCATTAAAAAAAGCCATTAAAAAATCCATTTAAAAAATCCATTAAAAAAAATCCATTTAAAAAAACCCATTAAAAAAAATCAATTTAAAAAATCCATTAAAAATCCATTAAAAAAATCCATTTAAAAAATCCATTAAAAACCCATTAAAAATCCATTAAAAATCCATTAAAAATCCATTTAAAAAACCCATTCAAAAAAATCCATTAAAAAAATCCATTTAAAAAATCCATTTAAAAAAGCCATTAAAAAAACCCATTAAAAAAATCCATTAAAAAAAAAATCCATTAAAAAAAATCCATTAAAAAAAATCAATTTAAAAAAATCCATTAAAAATCCATTAAAAAAATCCATTTAAAAAAATCCATTAAAAAATCCATTTAAAAAACCCATTAAAAAAAATCCATTAAAAAAATCCATTAAAAAAATCCATTTAAAAAAGCCATTAAAAAAACCCATTAAAAAAAAGCCATTAAAAAAACCCATTAAAAAAATCAATTTAAAAAAATCCATTAAAAATCCATTAAAAAAATCCATTTAAAAAAATCCATTAAAAACCCATTAAAAATCCATTAAAAATCCATTAAAAAATCCATTTAAAAAACCCATTAAAAAAAATCCATTAAAAAAAAAATCCATTAAAAAAAAATCCATTAAAAAAAAAATCCATTAAAAAAAATCCATTAAAAATCCATTAAAAAAATCCATTAAAAAAAATCCTTTAAAAACCCATTAAAAATCCATTAAAAATCCATTAAAAATCCATTAAAAAATCCATTTAAAAAACCCATTAAAAAAAATCCATTAAAAAAATCCATTTAAAAATCCATTAAAAAAAAACCATTAAAAATCCATTAAAAAATCCAGTAAAAAAATCCATTAAAAAAAATCCATTAAAAATCCATTAAAAAAATCCATTTAAAAAATCCATTAAAAAATCCATTAAAAACCCATTAAAAATCCATTAAAAATCCATTAAAAAATCAATTTAAAAAACCCATTAAAAAAATCCATTAAAAAAATTCATTTAAAAAATCCATTAAAAAAAATCCATTTAAAAAAATCCATTTAAAAAACCCCATTAAAAAAAATCCATTAAAAAAATCCATTTAAAAAATCCATTAAAAAAAATCCATTAAAAAAAAAACCCATTAAAAAAAATCCATTAAAAAAAAATCCATTAAAAAAAACCCATTAAAAAAAATCCATTAAAAAAATCCATTATAAATCCATTAAAAAAATCCATTTAAAAAAATCCATTAAAAACCCATTAAAAATCCATTAAAAATCCATTAAAAATACATTAAAAAATCCATTTAAAAAACCCATTAAAAAAATCCATTAAAAAAATCCATTTAATAAATCCATTAAAAAGAAATCCATTAAAAAAACCCATTAAAAAAATCCATTAAAAAAATCCATTTAAAAAATCCATTAAAAAAAATCCATTAAAAAAAATCCATAAAAAAATCCATTAAAAAATCCATTAAAAAAATCCATTAAAAAAATCCATTAAAAATCCATTAAAAAAATTCATTTAAAAAAATCCATTAAAAAATCCATTAAAAACCCATTAATAATCCATTAAAAATCCATTAAAAAATCCATTTAAAAAACCCATTAAAAAAATCCATTAAAAAAATTCATTTAAAAAATCCATTAAAAAAAATCCATTTAAAAAAACCCATTAAAAAAAATCCATTAAAAAAATCCATTTAAAAATTCCATTAAAAAAAATCCATTAAAAAAAAACCCATTAAAAAAAAACCATTAAAAAAAAATCCATTAAAAGAAACCATTAAAAAAATCCATTAAAAAAATCCATTAAAAATCCATTAAAAAAATCCATTTAAAAAAATCCATTAAAAACCCATTAAAAATCCATTAAAAATCCATTAAAAATCCATTAAAAAATCCATTTAAAAAAACCATTAAAAAAATCCATTAAAAAAATCCATTAAAAAAATCCATTAAAAAAATCCATTTAAAAAAGCCATTAAAAAAACCCATTAAAAAAAAATCCATTAAAAAAAAAATCCATTAAAAAAAATCCATTAAAAAAATCCATAGAAAAAAATCCATTAAAAATCCATTAAAAAAATCCATTTAAAAAACTCATTAAAAAATCCATTAAAAATCCATTAAAAATGCATTAAAAATCCATTAAAAATCCATTAAAAAATCCATTTAAAAAACCCATTAAAAAAAGCCATTAAAAAATCCATTTAAAAAATCCATTAAAAAAAATCCATTTAAAAAAACCCATTAAAAAAAACCCATTAAAAAAATCCATTAAAAAAATCCATTTAAAAAATCCATTAAAAACCCATTAAAAATCCATTAAAAATACATTAAAAATCCATTAAAAAAATCCATTTAAAAAACCCATTAAAAAAATCCATTAAAAAAATCCATTTAAAAAATCCATTAAAAACCCATTAAAAATCCATTAAAAATCCATTAAAAATCCATTAAAAAATCCATTTAAAAAACCCATTAAAAAAATCCATTAAAAAAAAAATCCATTAAAAAAAATCCATTAAAAAAAATCAATTTAAAAAAATCCATTAAAAATCCATTAAAAAAATCCATTTAAAAAAATCCATTAAAAAATCCATTTAAAAAACCCATTAAAAAAAATCCATTAAAAAAATCCATTAAAAAAATCCATTTAAAAAAGCCATTAAAAAAACCCATTAAAAAAAAGCCATTAAAAAAAACCCATTAAAAAAATCAATTTAAAAAAATCCATTAAAAATCCATTAAAAAAATCCATTTAAAAAATCCATTAAAAACCCATTAAAAATCCATTAAAAATCCATTAAAAAATCCATTTAAAAAACCCATTAAAAAAAATCCATTTAAAAAAAATCCATTAAATAAAAATCCATTAAAAAAAAAATCCATTAAAAAAAATCAATTTAAAAAAATCCATTAAAAATCCATTAAAAAAATCCATTTAAAAAAATCCATTAAAAACCCATTAAAAATCCATTAAAAATCCATTAAAAATCCATTAAAAAATCCATTAAAAAAACCCATTAAAAAAAATCCATTAAAAAAATCCATTTAAAAAATCCATTAAAAAAAAATCCATTAAAAAAAACCCATTAAAAAAATCCATTAAAAAAATCCATTTAAAAAATCCATTAAAAAAAATCCATTAAAAAAAATCCATAAAAAAATCCATTAAAAAATCCATTAAAAAAATCCATTAAAAAAAATCCATTAAAAATCCATTAAAAAAATCCATTTAAAAAAATCCATTAAAAAATCCATTAAAAACCCATTAAAAATCCATTAAAAATCCATTAAAAAATCCATTTAAAAAACCCATTAAAAAAATCCATTAAAAAAATTCATTTAAAAAATCCATTAAAAAAAATCCATTTAAAAAAATCCATTTAAAAAAACCCATTAAAAAAATCCATTAAAAAAATCCATTTAAAAAATCCATTTAAAAAAATCCATTAAAAAAAAAACCCATTAAAAAAAATCCATTAAAAAAAAATCCATTAAAAAAAACCCATTAAAAAAAATCCATTAAAAAAATCCATTATAAATCCATTAAAAAAATCCATTTAAAAAAATCCATTAAAAACCCATTAAAAATCCATTAAAAATCCATTAAAAATACATTAAAAAATCCATTTAAAAACCCATTAAAAAAATCCATTAAAAAAATCCATTTAATAAATCCATTAAAAAGAAATCCATTAAAAAAACCCATTAAAAAAATCCATTAAAAAAATCCATTTAAAAAATCCATTAAAAAAAATCCATTAAAAAAAATCCATAAAAAAATCCATTAAAAAATCCATTAAAAAAATCCATTAAAAAAAATCCATTAAAAATCCATTAAAAAAATTCATTTAAAAAAATCCATTAAAAAATCCATTAAAAACCCATTAAAAATCCATTAAAAATCCATTAAAAAATCCATTAAAAATCCATTAAAAAATCCATTTAAAAAACCCATTAAAAAAATCCATTAAAAAAATCCATTAAAAAAATCCATTAAAAAAATCCATTTAAAAAAGCCATTAAAAAACCCATTAAAAAAAATCCATTAAAAAAAAAAAATCCATTAAAAATCCATTAAAAAATCCATTTAAAAAACCCATTAAAAAAAGCCATTAAAAAATCCATTAAAAAAAATCCATTTAAAAAAACCCATTAAAAAAAATCAATTTAAAAAATCCATTAAAAATCCATTAAAAAAATCCATTAAAAACCCATTAAAAATCCATTAAAAATCCATTAAAAATCCATTTAAAAAACCTATTCAAAAAAATCCATTAAAAAAATCCATTTAAAAAATCCATTTAAAAAAGCCATTAAAAAAACCCATTAAAAAAATCCATTAAAAAAAAAATCCATTAAAAAAATCCATTAAAAAAAATCAATTTAAAAAAATCCATTAAAAATCCATTAAAAAAATCCATTTAAAAAAATCCATTAAAAAATCCATTTAAAAAACCCATTAAAAAAAATCCATTAAAAAAATCCATTAAAAAAATCCATTTAAAAAAGCCATTAAAAAAACCCATTTAAAAAAAGCCATTAAAAAAACCCATTAAAAAAATCAATTTAAAAAAATCCATTAAAAATCCATTAAAAAAATCCATTTAAAAAAATCCATTAAAAACCCATTAAAAATCCATTAAAAATCCATTAAAAAATCCATTTAAAAAACCCATTAAAAAAAATCCATTAAAAAAAAAATCCATTAAAAAAAAATCCATTAAAAAAAAAATCCATTAAAAAAAATCCATTAAAAATCCATTAAAAAAATCCATTTAAAAAAATCCATTAAAAACCCATTAAAAATCCATTAAAAATCCATTAAAAATCCATTAAAAAATCCATTTAAAAAACCCATTAAAAAAAATCCATTAAAAAAATCCATTTAAAAATCCATTAAAAAAAAACATTAAAAAAAACCATTAACAAAATCCATTAAAAAAATCCATTTAAAAAATCCATTAAAAAAAACCATTAAAAAAAATCCATAAAAAAATCCATTAAAAAATCCATTAAAAAAATCCATTTAAAAAAATCCATTAAAAACCCATTAAAAATCCATTAAAAATCCATTAAAAATCCATTAAAAAATCCATTTAAAAAAACCATTAAAAAAATCCATTAAAAAAATCCATTAAAAAAATCCATTAAAAAAATCCATTTAAAAAAGCCATTAAAAAAACCCATTAAAAAAAAATCCATTAAAAAAAAAATCCATTAAAAAAAATCCATTAAAAAAATCCATAGAAAAAAATCCATTAAAAATCCATTAAAAAAATCCATTTAAAAAACTCATTAAAAAATCCATTAAAAATCCATTAAAAATGCATTAAAAATCCATTAAAAATCCATTAAAAAATCCATTTAAAAAACCCATTAAAAAAAGCCATTAAAAAATCCATTTAAAAAATCCATTAAAAAAAATCCATTTAAAAAAACCCATTAAAAAAAACCCATTAAAAAAATCCATTAAAAAAATCCATTTAAAAAATCCATTAAAAACCCATTAAAAATCCATTAAAAATACATTAAAAATCCATTAAAAAAATCCATTTAAAAAACCCATTAAAAAAATCCATTAAAAAAATCCATTTAAAAAATCCATTAAAAACCCATTAAAAATCCATTAAAAATCCATTAAAAATCCATTAAAAAATCCATTTAAAAAACCCATTAAAAAAATCCATTAAAAAAAAAATCCATTAAAAAAAATCCATTAAAAAAAATCAATTTAAAAAAATCCATTAAAAATCCATTAAAAAAATCCATTTAAAAAAATCCATTAAAAAATCCATTTAAAAAACCCATTAAAAAAAATCCATTAAAAAAATCCATTAAAAAAATCCATTTAAAAAAGCCATTAAAAAAACCCATTAAAAAAAAGCCATTAAAAAAAACCCATTAAAAAAATCAATTTAAAAAAATCCATTAAAAATCCATTAAAAAAATCCATTTAAAAAATCCATTAAAAACCCATTAAAAATCCATTAAAAATCCATTAAAAAATCCATTTAAAAAACCCATTAAAAAAAATCCATTTAAAAAAAATCCATTAAATAAAAATCCATTAAAAAAAAAATCCATTAAAAAAAATCAATTTAAAAAAATCCATTAAAAATCCATTAAAAAAATCCATTTAAAAAAATCCATTAAAAACCCATTAAAAATCCATTAAAAATCCATTAAAAATCCATTAAAAAATCCATTTAAAAAATCCATTAAAAAAAAATCCATTAAAAAAAACCCATTAAAAAAATCCATTAAAAAAATCCATTTAAAAAATCCATTAAAAAAAATCCATTAAAAAAAATCCATAAAAAAATCCATTAAAAAATCCATTAAAAAAATCCATTAAAAAAAATCCATTAAAAATCCATTAAAAAAATCCATTTAAAAAAATCCATTAAAAAATCCATTAAAAACCCATTAAAAATCCATTAAAAATCCATTAAAAAATCCATTTAAAAAACCCATTAAAAAAATCCATTAAAAAAATTCATTTAAAAAATCCATTAAAAAAAATCCATTTAAAAAAATCCATTTAAAAAAACCCATTAAAAAAATCCATTAAAAAAATCCATTTAAAAAATCCATTTAAAAAAATCCATTAAAAAAAAAACCCATTAAAAAAAATCCATTAAAAAAAAATCCATTAAAAAAAACCCATTAAAAAAAATCCATTAAAAAAATCCATTATAAATCCATTAAAAAAATCCATTTAAAAAAATCCATTAAAAACCCATTAAAAATCCATTAAAAATCCATTAAAAATACATTAAAAAATCCATTTAAAAACCCATTAAAAAAATCCATTAAAAAAATCCATTTAATAAATCCATTAAAAAGAAATCCATTAAAAAAACCCATTAAAAAAATCCATTAAAAAAATCCATTTAAAAAATCCATTAAAAAAAATCCATTAAAAAAAATCCATAAAAAAATCCATTAAAAAATCCATTAAAAAAATCCATTAAAAAAAATCCATTAAAAATCCATTAAAAAAATTCATTTAAAAAAATCCATTAAAAAATCCATTAAAAACCCATTAAAAATCCATTAAAAATCCATTAAAAAATCCATTAAAAATCCATTAAAAAATCCATTTAAAAAACCCATTAAAAAAATCCATTAAAAAAATCCATTAAAAAAATCCATTAAAAAAATCCATTTAAAAAAGCCATTAAAAAACCCATTAAAAAAAATCCATTAAAAAAAAAAAATCCATTAAAAATCCATTAAAAAATCCATTTAAAAAACCCATTAAAAAAAGCCATTAAAAAATCCATTAAAAAAAATCCATTTAAAAAAACCCATTAAAAAAAATCAATTTAAAAAATCCATTAAAAATCCATTAAAAAAATCCATTAAAAACCCATTAAAAATCCATTAAAAATCCATTAAAAATCCATTTAAAAAACCTATTCAAAAAAATCCATTAAAAAAATCCATTTAAAAAATCCATTTAAAAAAGCCATTAAAAAAACCCATTAAAAAAATCCATTAAAAAAAAAATCCATTAAAAAAATCCATTAAAAAAAATCAATTTAAAAAAATCCATTAAAAATCCATTAAAAAAATCCATTTAAAAAAATCCATTAAAAAATCCATTTAAAAAACCCATTAAAAAAAATCCATTAAAAAAATCCATTAAAAAAATCCATTTAAAAAAGCCATTAAAAAAACCCATTTAAAAAAAGCCATTAAAAAAACCCATTAAAAAAATCAATTTAAAAAAATCCATTAAAAATCCATTAAAAAAATCCATTTAAAAAAATCCATTAAAAACCCATTAAAAATCCATTAAAAATCCATTAAAAAATCCATTTAAAAAACCCATTAAAAAAAATCCATTAAAAAAAAAATCCATTAAAAAAAAATCCATTAAAAAAAAAATCCATTAAAAAAAATCCATTAAAAATCCATTAAAAAAATCCATTTAAAAAAATCCATTAAAAACCCATTAAAAATCCATTAAAAATCCATTAAAAATCCATTAAAAAATCCATTTAAAAAACCCATTAAAAAAAATCCATTAAAAAAATCCATTTAAAAATCCATTAAAAAAAAACATTAAAAAAAACCATTAACAAAATCCATTAAAAAAATCCATTTAAAAAATCCATTAAAAAAAACCATTAAAAAAAATCCATAAAAAAATCCATTAAAAAATCCATTAAAAAAATCCATTAAAAAAAATCCATTAAAAATCCATTAAAAAAATCCATTTAAAAAAATCCATTAAAAAATCCATTAAAAACCCATTAAAAATCCATTAAAAATCCATTAAAAAATCCATTTAAAAAACCCATTAAAAAAATCCATTAAAAAAATTCATTAAAAAAATCCATTAAAAAAAATCCATTTAAAAAAACCCATTAAAAAAAATCCATTAAAAAAATCCATTTAAAAAATCCATTAAAAAAAATCCATTAAAAAAACCCATTAAAAAAAATCCATTAAAAAAAAATCCATTAAAAAAAACCCATTAAAAAAAATCCATTAAAAAAATCCGTTAAAAATCCATTAAAAAAATCCATTAAAAAAATCCATTAAAAACCCATAAAAAATCCATTAAAAATCCATTAAAAATCCAGTAAAAAATCCATTTAAAAAACCCATTAAAAAAATCCATTAAAAAAATCCATTAAAAAAATCCATTTAAAAAAGCCATTAAAAAAACCCATTAAAAAAAATCCATTAAAAAAAAAAAATCCATTAAAAAAAATCCATTAAAAATCCATTAAAAAAATACATTTAAAAAAAGTCATTAAAAAATCCATTAAAAATCCATTAAAAAAAATCCATAAAAAAAAAACCCATTAAAAAAAATCCATTAAAAAAATCCATTTAAAAAATCCATTAAAAAAAATCCATTAAAAAAAAAATCCATTAAAAAAAATCCATTAAAAAAAAACCCATTAAAAAAAATCCATTAAAAAAATCCATTAAAAATCCATTAAAAAAATCCATTTAAAAAAATCCATTAAAAACCCATTAAAAATCCATTAAAAATCCATTAAAAATCCATTAAAAATCCATTAAAAAATCCATTAAAAATCCATTAAAAAATCCATTTAAAAAACCCATTAAAAAAATCCATTAAAAAAATCCATTAAAAAAATCCATTAAAAAAATCCATTTAAAAAAGCCATTAAAAAACCCATTAAAAAAAATCCATTAAAAAAAAAAAATCCATTAAAAATCCATTAAAAAATCCATTTAAAAAACCCATTAAAAAAAGCCATTAAAAAATCCATTAAAAAAAATCCATTTAAAAAAACCCATTAAAAAAAATCAATTTAAAAAATCCATTAAAAATCCATTAAAAAAATCCATTAAAAACCCATTAAAAATCCATTAAAAATCCATTAAAAATCCATTTAAAAAACCTATTCAAAAAAATCCATTAAAAAAATCCATTTAAAAAATCCATTTAAAAAAGCCATTAAAAAAACCCATTAAAAAAATCCATTAAAAAAAAAATCCATTAAAAAAATCCATTAAAAAAAATCAATTTAAAAAAATCCATTAAAAATCCATTAAAAAAATCCATTTAAAAAAATCCATTAAAAAATCCATTTAAAAAACCCATTAAAAAAAATCCATTAAAAAAATCCATTAAAAAAATCCATTTAAAAAAGCCATTAAAAAAACCCATTTAAAAAAAGCCATTAAAAAAACCCATTAAAAAAATCAATTTAAAAACATCCATTAAAAATCCATTAAAAAAATCCATTTAAAAAAATCCATTAAAAACCCATTAAAAATCCATTAAAAATCCATTAAAAAATCCATTTAAAAAACCCATTAAAAAAAATCCATTAAAAAAAAAATCCATTAAAAAAAAATCCATTAAAAAAAAAATCCATTAAAAAAAATCCATTAAAAATCCATTAAAAAAATCCATTTAAAAAAATCCATTAAAAACCCATTAAAAATCCATTAAAAATCCATTAAAAATCCATTAAAAAATCCATTTAAAAAACCCATTAAAAAAAATCCATTAAAAAAATCCATTTCAAAATCCATTAAAAAAAAACATTAAAAAAAACCATTAACAAAATCCATTAAAAAAATCCATTTAAAAAATCCATTAAAAAAAACCATTAAAAAAAATCCATAAAAAAATCCATTAAAAAATCCATTAAAAAAATCCATTAAAAAAAATCCATTAAAAATCCATTAAAAAAATCCATTTAAAAAAATCCATTAAAAAATCCATTAAAAACCCATTAAAAATCCATTAAAAATCCATTAAAAAATCCATTTAAAAAACCCATTAAAAAAATCCATTAAAAAAATTCATTAAAAAAATCCATTAAAAAAAATCCATTTAAAAAAACCCATTAAAAAAAATCCATTAAAAAAATCCATTTAAAAAATCCATTAAAAAAAATCCATTAAAAAAACCCATTAAAAAAAATCCATTAAAAAAAAATCCATTAAAAAAAACCCATTAAAAAAAATCCATTAAAAAAATCCGTTAAAAATCCATTAAAAAAATCCATTAAAAAAATCCATTAAAAACCCATAAAAAATCCATTAAAAATCCATTAAAAATCCAGTAAAAAATCCATTTAAAAAACCCATTAAAAAAATCCATTAAAAAAATCCATTAAAAAAATCCATTTAAAAAAGCCATTAAAAAAACCCATTAAAAAAAATCCATTAAAAAAAAAAAATCCATTAAAAAAAATCCATTAAAAATCCATTAAAAAAATACATTTAAAAAAAGTCATTAAAAAATCCATTAAAAATCCATTAAAAAAAATCCATAAAAAAAAAACCCATTAAAAAAAATCCATTAAAAAAATCCATTTAAAAAATCCATTAAAAAAAATCCATTAAAAAAAAAATCCATTAAAAAAAATCCATTAAAAAAAAACCCATTAAAAAAAATCCATTAAAAAAATCCATTAAAAATCCATTAAAAAAATCCATTTAAAAAAATCCATTAAAAACCCATTAAAAATCCATTAAAAATCCATTAAAAATACATTAAAAAATCCATTTAAAAAACCCATTAAAAAAATCCATTAAAAAAATCCATTTAAAAAATCCATTAAAAAGAAATCCATTAAAAAAATCCATTAAAAAAATACATTTAAAAAATCCATTTAAAAAATCCATTAAAAAAAATCCATTAAAAAAAATCCATAAAAAAATCCATTAAAAAATCCATTAAAAAAATCCATTAAAAAAAATCCATTAAAAATCCATTATAAAAATCCATTTAAAAAAATCCATTAAAAAATCCAATTAAAAACCCATTAAAAATCCATTAAAAATCCATTAAAAAATCCATTTAAAAAACCCATTAAAAAAATCCATTAAAAAAATTCATTTAAAAAATCCATTAAAAAAAATCCATTTAAAAAAACCCATTAAAAAAATCCATTAAAAAAATTAATTTAAAAAATCCATTAAAAAAAATCCATTTAAAAAAACCCATTAAAAAAAATCCATTAAAAAATCCATTAAAAAAATCCATTAAAAAAAATCCATTAAAAATCCATTAAAAAAATCCATTTAAAAAAATCCATTAAAAAATCCATTAAAAACCCATTAAAAATCCATTAAAAATCCATTAAAAAATCCATTTAAAAAACCCATTAAAAAAATCCATTAAAAAAATTCATTTAAAAAATCCATTAAAAAAAATCCATTTAAAAAAATCCATTTAAAAAAACCCATTAAAAAAAATCCATTAAAAAAATCCATTTAAAAAATCCATTAAAAAAAATCCATTAAAAAAAAAACCCATTAAAAAAAATCCATTAAAAAAAAATCCATTAAAAAAAACCCATTAAAAAAAATCCATTAAAAAAATCCATTAAAAATCCATTAAAAAAATCCATTTAAAAAAATCCATTAAAAACCCATTAAAAATCCATTAAAAATCCATTAAAAATACATTAAAAAATCCATTTAAAAAATCCATTAAAAAAAAATCCATTAAAAAAAACCCATTAAAAAAATCCATTAAAAAAATCAATTTAAAAAATCCATTAAAAAAAATCCATTAAAATAAATCCATAAAAAAATCCATTAAAAAATCCATTAAAAAAATCCATTAAAAAAAATCCATTAAAAATCCATTATAAAAATCCATTTAAAAAAATCCATTAAAAAATCCATTAAAAACCCATTAAAAATCCATTAAAAATCCATTAAAAAATCCATTTAAAAAACCCATTAAAAAAATCCATTAAAAAAATTCATTTAAAAAATCCATTAAAAAAAATCCATTTAAAAAAACCCATTAAAAAAATCCATTAAAAAAATTAATTTAAAAAATCCATTAAAAAAAATCCATTTAAAAAAACCCATTAAAAAAAATCCATTAAAAAAATCCATTAAAAAAATCCATTTAAAAAATCCATTAAAAAAAATCCATTAAAAAAAATCCATAAAAAAATCCATTAAAAAATCCATTAAAAAAATCCATTAAAACAAATCCATTAAAAATCCATTAAAAAAATCCATTTAAAAAAATCCATTAAAAAATCCATTAAAAACCCATTAAAAATCCATTAAAAATCCATTAAAAAATCCATTTAAAAAACCCATTAAAAAAATCCATTAAAAAAATTCATTTAAAAAATCCATTTAAAAAAATCCATTTAAAAAAACCCTATAAAAAAACCCATTAAAAAAATCCATTTAAAAAATCCATTAAAAAAAATCCATTAAAAAAAAACCCATTAAAAAAAATTCATTAAAAAAAATCCATTAAAAAAACCCATTAAAAAAAATCCATTAAAAAAATCCATTAAAAATCCATTAAAAAAATCCATTAAAAATCCATTAAAAAACCATTAAAAATCCATTAAAAATCCATTAAAAATACATTAAAAAATCCATTTAAAAAACCCATTTAAAAAATCCATTAAAAAAATCCATTAAAAAAATCCATTTAAAAAAGCCATTAAAAAAACCCATTAAAAAAAATCCATAAAAAAAAAAAAAATCCATTAAAAAAATCCATTAAAAAAAATCCATTAAAAAAAATCCATTAAAAATCCATTAAAAAAATCCATTTAAAAAAAGTCATTAAAAAATCCATTAAAAATCCATTAAAAATCCATTAAAAATCCATTAAAAATTCATTAAAAAATCTATTTAAAAAACCCATTAAAAAAAGCCATTATAAAATCCATTTAAAAAATCCATTTAAAAAAATCCATTTAAAAAAACCCATTAAAAAAAATCAATTTAAAAAATCCATTAAAAATCCATTAAAAAAATCCATTTAAAAAATCCATTAAAAACCCATTAAAAATCCATTAAAAATCCATTAAAAATCCATTAAAAAAATCCATTTAAAAACCCATTAAAAAAAATCCATTAAAAAAATCCATTTAAAAAATCCATTAAAAACCCATTAAAAATCCATTAAAAATCCATTAAAAATCCATTAAAAAATCCATTTAAAAAACCCATTAAGAAAAATCCATTAAAAAAATCCATTAAAAAATCCATTTAAAAAAGCCATTAAAAAAACCCATTAAAAAAATCCATAAAAAAAAAAATCCATTAAAAAAAATCCAAAAAAAATCAATTTAAAAAAATCCATTAAAAATCCATTAAAAAAATCCATTTAAAAAAATCCATTAAAAAATCCATTTAAAAAACCCATTAAAAAAAATCCATTTAAAAAATCCATTAAAAAAAATCCATTTAAAAAAACCCATTAAAAAAAATCCATTAAAAAAATCCATTTAAAAAATCCATTAAAAAAATCCATTAAAAAAAACCCATTAAAAAAATCCATTAAAAAAAAATCCATTAAAAAAAACCCATTAAAAAAAATCCATTAAAAAAATCCATTAAAAATCCATTAAAAAAATCCATTTAAAAAATCCATTAAAAACCCATTAAAAATCCATTAAAAATCCATTAAAAATCCATTAAAAAATCCATTTAAAAAACCCATTAAAAAAATCCATTAAAAAAATCCATTTAAAAAAGCCATTAAAAAAACCCATTAAAAAAAAATCCATTAAAAAAAAAAATCCATTAAAAAAAATCCATTAAAAAAAATCCATTAAAAAAAATCCATTAAAAATCCATTAAAAAAATCCATTTAAAAAAGTCATTAAAAAATCCATTAAAAATCCATTAAAAATCCATTAAAAATCCATTAAAAATCCATTAAAAAATCCATTTAAAAAACCCATTTAAAAAAGCCATTAAAAAATCCATTTAAAAAATCCATTAAAAAAATCCATTTAAAAAAACCCATTAAAAAAAATCAATTTAAAAAATCCATTAAAAATCCATTAAAAAAATCCATTTAAAAAATCCATTAAAAACCCATTAAAAATCCATTAAAAATCCATTAAAAATCCATTAAAAAAATCCATTTAAAAAACCCATTAAAAAAAATCCATTAAAAAAATCCATTTAAAAAATCCATTAAAAACCCATTAAAAATCCATTAAAAATCCATTAAAAAATCCATTTAAAAAACCCATTAAAAAAATATATTAAAAAAAAAATCCATTAAAAAAAATCCATTAAAAAAAATCAATTTAAAAAAATCCATTAAAAATCCATTAATAAAATCCATTTAAAAAAATCCATTAAAAAATCCATTTAAAAAACCCATTAAAAAAAATCCATTAAAAAAATCCATTAAAAAAATCCATTTAAAGAAGCCATTAAAAAAACCCATTATAAAAAGCCATTAAAAAAAACCCATTAAAAAAATCAATTTAAAAAAATCCATTAAAAATCCATTAAAAAAATCCATTTAAAAAAATCAATTTAAAAAATCCATAAAAAATCCATTAAAAACCCATTAAAAATCCATTAAAAATCCATTAAAAATCCATTAAAAAAATCCATTTAAAAAACCCATTAAAAAAAATCCATTAAAAAAATCCATTTAAAAAATCCATTAAAAACCCATTAAAAATCCATTAAAAATCCATTAAAAATCCATTAAAAAATCCATTTAAAAAACCCATTAAAAAAATCCATTAAAAAAATCCATTAAAAAAATCCATTTAAAAAAGCCATTAAAAAAACCCATTAAAAAAATCCATTAAAAAAAAAATCCATTAAAAAAAATCCATTAAAAAAAATCAATTTAAAAAAATCCATTAAAAATCCATTAAAAAAATCCATTTAAAAAAATCCATTAAAAAATCCATTTAAAAAACCCATTAAAAAAAATCCATTAAAAAAATCCATTTATAAAATCCATTTAAAAAACCCATTAAAAAAAATCCATTAAAAAAAAATCCATTAAAAAAAAATCCATTAAAAAAAAATCCATTAAAAAAAATCAATTTAAAAAAATCCATTAAAAATCCATTAAAAAAATCCATTTAAAAAAATCCATTAAAAACCCATTAAAAATCCATTAAAAATCCATTAAAAATCCATTAAAAAATCCATTTAAAAAACCCATTAAAAAAAATCCATTAAAAAAATCCATTTAAAAAATCCATTAAAAAAAATCCATTAAAAAAAACCCATTAAAAAAATCCATTAAAAAAATCCATTTAAAAAATCCATTAAAAAAAATCCATTAAAAAAAATCCATAAAAAAATCCATTAAAAAATCCATTAAAAAAATCCATTAAAAAAAATCCATTAAAAATCCATTAAAAAAATCCATTTAAAAAAATCCATTAAAAAATCCATTAAAAACCCATTAAAAATCCATTAAAAATCCATTAAAAAATCCATTTAAAAAACCCATTAAAAAAATCCATTAAAAAAATTCATTTAAAAAATCCATTAAAAAAAATCCATTTAAAAAAACCCATTAAAAAAAATCCATTAAAAAAATCCATTTAAAAAATCCATTAAAAAAATCCATTAAAAAAAATCCATTAAAAAAAAATCCATTTAAAAAAACCCATTAAAAAAAATCCATTAAAAAAATCCATTAAAAATCCATTAAAAAAATCCATTTAAAAAATCCATTAAAAACCCATTAAAAATCCATTAAAAATTCATTAAAAATCCATTAAAAAATCCATTTAAAAAACCCATTAAAAAAATCCATTAAAAAAATCCATTTAAAAAAGCCATTAAAAAAACCCATTAAAAAAAAATCCATTAAAAAAAAAATCCATTAAAAAAAATCCATTAAAAAAAATCCATTAAAAAAAATCAATTTAAAAAATCCATAAAAAATCCATTAAAAAAATCCATTTAAAAAATCCATTAAAAACCCATTAAAAATCCATTAAAAATCCATTAAAAATCCATTAAAAAAATCCATTTAAAAAACCCATTAAAAAAAATCCATTAAAAAAATCCATTTAAAAAATCCATTAAAAACCCATTAAAAATCCATTAAAAATCCATTAAAAAATCCATTTAAAAAACCCATTAAAAAAAATCCATTAAAAAAATCCATTAAAAAAATCCATTTAAAAAAGCCATTAAAAAAACCCATTAAAAAAATCCATTAAAAAAAAAATCCATTAAAAAAAATCCATTAAAAAAAATCAATTTAAAAAAATCCATTAAAAATCCATTAAAAAAATCCATTAAAAATCCATTAAAAAAATCCATTTAAAAAATCCATTAAAAACCCATTAAAAATCCATTAAAAATCCATTAAAAATCCATTAAAAAATCCATTTAAAAAACCCATTAAAAAAATCCATTAAAAAAATCCATTTAAAAAAGCCATTAAAAAAACCCATTAAAAAGAAATCCATTAAAAAAAAAAAATCCATTAAAAAAAATCCATTAAAAAAAATCCATTAAAAAAAATCCATTAAAAATCCATTAAAAAAATCTATTTAAAAAAGTCATTAAAAAATCCATTAAAAATCCATTAAAAATCCATTAAAAATCCATTAAAAATCCATTAAAAAATCCATTTAAAAAACCCATTTAAAAAAGCCATTAAAAAATCCATTTAAAAAATCCATTAAAAAAATCCATTTAAAAAAACCCATTAAAAAAAATCAATTTAAAAAATCCATTAAAAATCCATTAAAAACCCATTAAAAATCCATTAAAAATCAATTAAAAATCCATTAAAAAATCCATTTAAAAACCCATTAAAAAAAACCATTAAAAAAATCCATTTAAAAAAGCCATTAAAAAAACCCATTAAAAAAATCCATTAAAAAAAAAATCCATTAAAAAAAATCCATTAAAAAAAATCAATTTAAAAAAATCCATTAAAAATCCATTAAAAAAATCCATTTAAAAAAATCCATTAAAAAAATCCATTTAAAAAATCCATTTAAAAAAGCCATTAAAAAAACCCATTAAAAAAAGCCATTAAAAAAAAACCCATTAAAAAAATCAATTAAAAAAAATCCATTAAAAATCCATTAAAAAAAATCCATTTAAAAAAATCCATTAAAAACCCATTAAAAATCCATTAAAAATCCAGTAAAAAATCCATTTAAAAAACCCATTAAAAAAAATCCATTAAAAAAAATCCATTAAAAAAAAATCCATTAAAAAAAATCCATTTAAAATAACCCATTAAAAAAAATCCATTAAAAAAATCCATTTAAAAATTCCATTAAAAAAAATCCATTAAAAAAAAACCCATTAAAAAAAATCCATTAAAAAAAAATCCATTAAAAGAAACAATTAAAAAAAATCCATTAAAAAAATCCATTAAAAATCCATTAAAAAAATCCATTTAAAAAAATCCATTAAAAACCCATTAAAAATCCATTAAAAATCCATTAAAAATCCATTAAAAAATCCATTTAAAAAACCCATTAAAAAAAATCCATTAAAAAAATCCATTTAAAAAATCCATTAAAAAAAATCCATTAAAAAAAACCCATTAAAAAAATCCATTTATAAAATCCATTTAAAAAACCCATTAAAAAAAATCCATAAAAAAAAAATCCATTAAAAAAAAATCCATTAAAAAAAAATCCATTAAAAAAAATCAATTTAAAAAAATCCATTAAAAATCCATTAAAAAAATCCATTTAAAAAAATCCATTAAAAACCCATTAAAAATCCATTAAAAATCCATTAAAAATCCATTAAAAAATCCATTTAAAAAACCCATTAAAAAAAATCCATTAAAAAAATCCATTTAAAAAATCCATTAAAAAAAATCCATTAAAAAAAAACCATTAAAAAAATCCATTAAAAAAATCCATTTAAAAAATCCATTAAAAAAAATCCATTAAAAAAAATCCATAAAAAAATCCATTAAAAAATCCATTAAAAAAATCCATTAAAAAAAATCCATTAAAAATCCATTAAAAAAATCCATTTAAAAAAATCCATTAAAAAATCCATTAAAAACCCATTAAAAATCCATTAAAAATCCATTAAAAAATCCATTTAAAAAACCCATTAAAAAAATCCATTAAAAAAATTCATTTAAAAAATCCATTAAAAAAAATCCATTTAAAAAAACCCATTAAAAAAAATCCATTAAAAAAATCCATTTAAAAAATCCATTAAAAAAATCCATTAAAAAAAATCCATTAAAAAAAAATCCATTTAAAAAAACCCATTAAAAAAAATCCATTAAAAAAATCCATTAAAAATCCATTAAAAAAATCCATTTAAAAAATCCATTAAAAACCCATTAAAAATCCATTAAAAATCCATTAAAAATCCATTAAAAAATCCATTTAAAAAACCCATTAAAAAAATCCATTAAAAAAATCCATTTAAAAAAGCCATTAAAAAAACCCATTAAAAAAAAATCCATTAAAAAAAAAATCCATTAAAAAAAATCCATTAAAAAAAATCCATTAAAAAAAATCAATTTAAAAAATCCATAAAAAATCCATTAAAAAAATCCATTTAAAAAATCCATTAAAAACCCATTAAAAATCCATTAAAAATCCATTAAAAATCCATTAAAAAAATCCATTTAAAAAACCCATTAAAAAAAATCCATTAAAAAAATCCATTTAAAAAATCCATTAAAAACCCATTAAAAATCCATTAAAAATCCATTAAAAAATCCATTTAAAAAACCCATTAAAAAAAATCCATTAAAAAAATCCATTAAAAAAATCCATTTAAAAAAGCCATTAAAAAAACCCATTAAAAAAATCCATTAAAAAAAAAATCCATTAAAAAAAATCCATTAAAAAAAATCAATTTAAAAAAATCCATTAAAAATCCATTAAAAAAATCCATTTAAAAAATCCATTAAAAACCCATTAAAAATCCATTAAAAATCCATTAAAAATCCATTAAAAAATCCATTTAAAAAACCCATTAAAAAAAATCCATTAAAAAAATCCATTTAAAAAATCCATTAAAAAAAATCCATTAAAAAAAAACCATTAAAAAAATCCATTAAAAAAATCCATTTAAAAAATCCATTAAAAAAAATCCATTAAAAAAATCCATTTAAAAAATCCATTTAAAAAAGCCATTAAAAAAACCCATTAAAAAAAAAGCCATTAAAAAAAACCCATTAAAAAAATCAATTTAAAAAAATCCATTAAAAATCCATTAAAAAAATCCATTTAAAAAAATCCATTAAAAACCCATTAAAAATCCATTAAAAATCCAGTAAAAAATCCATTTAAAAAACCCATTAAAAAAAATCCATTAAAAAAAATCCATTAAAAAAAAATCCATTAAAAAAAAAATCCATTAAAAAAAATCAATTTAAAAAAATCCATTAAAAATCCATTAAAAAAATCCATTTAAAAAAATCCATTAAAAACCCATTAAAAATCCATTATAAATCCATTAAAAATCCATTAAAAAATCCATTTAAAAAACCCATTAAAAAAAATCTATTAAAAAAATCCATTTAAAAAATCCATTAAAAAAAAATCCATTAAAAAAAACCCATTAAAAAAATCCATTAAAAAAATCCATTTAAAAAATCCATTAAAAAAAATCCATTAAAAAAAATCCATAAAAAAATCCATTAAAAAATCCATTAAAAAAATCCATTAAAAAAATCCATTAAAAATCCATTAAAAAAATCCATTTAAAAAAATCCATTAAAAAATCCATTAAAAACCCATTAAAAATCCATTAAAAATCCATTAAAAAATCCATTTAAAAAACCCATTAAAAAAATCCATTAAAAAAATTCATTTAAAAAATCCATTAAAAAAAATCCATTTAAAAAAATCCATTTAAAAAAACCCATTAAAAAAAATCCATTAAAAAAATCCATTTAAAAAATCCATTAAAAAAAATCCATTAAAAAAAAAACCCATTAAAAAAATCCATTAAAAAAAAATCCATTAAAAAAAACCCATTAAAAAAAATCCATTAAAAAAATCCATTAAAAATCCATTAAAAAAATCCATTTAAAAAAATCCATTAAAAACCCATTAAAAATCCATTAAAAATCCATTAAAAATACATTAAAAAATCCATTTAAAAAACCCATTAAAAAATCCATTAAAAAAATCCATTTAAAAAATCCATTAAAAAGAAATCCATTAAAAAAATCCATTAAAAAAATCCATTTAAAAAATCCATTTAAAAAATCCATTAAAAAAAATCCATTAAAAAAAATCCATAAAAAAATCCATTAAAAAATCCATTAAAAAAATCCATTAAAAAAAATCCATTAAAAATAATCCATTAAAAATCCATTAAAAAATCCATTAAAAAAATCCATTAAAAAAAATCCATTAAAAAAAAAACCCATTAAAAAAAATCCATTAAAAAAAAATCCATTAAAAGAAACCATTAAAAAAAATCCATTAAAAAAATCCATTAAAAATCCATTAAAAAAATCCATTTAAAAAATCCATTAAAAACCCATTAAAAATCCATTAAAAATCCATTAAAAATCCATTAAAAAATCCATTTAAAAAAACCATTAAAAAAATCCATTAAAAAAATCCATTAAAAAAATCCATTAATAAAATCCATTTAAAAAAGCCATTAAAAAAACCCATTAAAAAAAAATCCATTAAAAAAAAAAATCCATTAAAAAAAATCCATTAAAAAAAATCCATAGAAAAAAATCCATTAAAAATCCATTTAAAAAAAGTCATTAAAAAATCCATTAAAAATCCATTAAAAATGCATTAAAAATCCATTAAAAATCCATTAAAAAATCCATTTAAAAAACCCATTAAAAAAAGCCATTAAAAAATCCATTTAAAAAATCCATTAAAAAAAATCCATTTAAAAAAACCCATTAAAAAAAATCAATTTAAAAAATCCATTAAAAATCCATTAAAAAAATCCATTTAAAAAATCCATTAAAAACCCATTAAAAATCCATTAAAAATCCATTAAAAATCCATTAAAAAAATCCATTTAAAAAACCCATTAAAAAAAATCCATTAAAAAATCCATTTCAAAAATCCATTAAAAACCCATTAAAAATCCATTAAAAATCAATTAAAAATCCATTAAAAAATCCATTAAAAAAACCCATTAAAAAAAAACCATTAAAAAAATCCATTTAAAAAAGCCATTAAAAAAACCCATTAAAAAAATCCATTAAAAAAAATCCATTAAAAAAAATCAATTTAAAAAAATCCATTAAAAATCCATTAAAAAAATCCATTTAAAAAATCCATTAAAAAATCCATTTAAAAAACCCATTAAAAAAATCCATTAAAAAATCCATTAAAAAAATCCATTTAAAAAAGCCATTAAAAAAACCCATTAAAAAAAAGCCATTAAAAAAAACCCATTAAAAAAATCAATTTAAAAAAACCCATTAAAAATCCATTAAAAATCCATTAAAAAATCCATTTAAAAAACCCATTAAAAAATCCATTAAAAAAAAATCCATTAAAAAAAAATCCATTAAAAAAAAAATCCATTAAAAAAAATCAATTTAAAAAAATCCATTAAAAATCCATTAAAAAAATCCATTTAAAAAAATCCATTAAAAACCCATTAAAAATCCATTAAAAATCCATTAAAAATCCATTAAAAAATCCATTTAAAAAACCCATTAAAAAAAATCCATTAAAAAAATCCATTTAAAAAATCCATTAAAAAAAAATCCATTAAAAAAAAACCATTAAAAAAATCCATTAAAAAAATCCATTTAAAAAATCCATTAAAAAAATCCATTAAAAAAAATCCATTAAAAAATCCATTAAAAAATCCATTAAAAAAATCCATTAAAAAAAATCCATTAAAAATCCATTAAAAAAATCCATTTAAAAAAATCCATTAAAAAATCCATTAAAAACCCATTAAAAATCCATTAAAAATCCATTAAAAAATCCATTTAAAAAACCCATTAAAAAAATCCATTAAAAAAATTCATTTAAAAAATCCATTAAAAAAAATCCATTTAAAAAAACCCATTAAAAAAAATTCATTAAAAAAATCCATTTAAAAAATCCATTAAAAAAAATCCATTAAAAAAAAACCCATTAAAAAAAATCCATTAAAAAAATCCATTTAAAAAAGCCATTAAAAAAACCCATTAAAAAAAAATCCATTAAAAAAATCCATTAAAGAAATCCATTAAAAAAAATCCATTTAAAAAAGCCATTAAAAAAACCCATTAAAAAAAAATCCATTAAAAAAAAAAATCCATTAAAAAAAATCCATTAAAAAAAATCCATTAAAAAAAATCAATTTAAAAAATCCATAAAAAATCCATTAAAAAAATCCATTTAAAAAATCCATTAAAAACCATTAAAAATCCATTAAAAATCCATTAAAAATCCATTAAAAAAATCCATTTAAAAAACCCATTAAAAAAAATCCATTAAAAAAATCCATTTAAAAAATCCATTAAAAACCCATTAAAAATCCATTAAAAATCTATTAAAAATCCATTAAAAAATCCATTTAAAAAACCCATTAAAAAAAATCCATTAAAAAAATCCATTAAAAAAATCCATTTAGAAAAGCCATTAAAAAAACCCATTAAAAAAATCCATTAAAAAAAAAATCCATTAAAAAAAATCCATTAAAAAAAATCAATTTAAAAAATCCATTAAAAATCCATTAAAAAAATCCATTTAAAAAAATCCATTAAAAAATCCATTTAAAAAACCCATTAAAAAAAATCCATTAAAAAAATCCATTTAAAAAATCCATTTAAAAAAGCCATTAAATAAACCCATTAAAAAAAAGCCATTAAAAAAAACCCATTAAAAAAATCAATTTAAAAAAATCCATTAAAAACCCATTAAAAATCCATTAAAAATCCAGTAAAAAATCCATTTAAAAAACCCATTAAAAAAATCCATTAAAAAAAATGCATTAAAAAAAACCCATTAAAAAAAATCCATTAAAAAAATCCATTAAAAATCCATTAAAAAAATCCATTTAAAAAAATCCATTAAAAACCCATTAAAAATCCATTAAAAATCCATTAAAAATACATTAAAAAATCCATTTAAAAAACCCATTAAAAAAATCCATTAAAAAAATCCATTTAAAAAATCCATTAAAAAGAAATCCATTAAAAAAACCCATTAAAAAAATCCATTAAAAAAATCCATTTAAAAAATCCATTAAAAAAAATCCATAAAAAAAAATCCATAAAAAAATCCATTAAAAAATCCATTAAAAAAATCCATTAAAAAAAATCCATTAAAAATCCATTAAAAAAATCCATTAAAAAAATCCATTAAAAAAAATCCATTAAAAAAAAACCCATTAAAAAAAATCCATTAAAAAAAAATCCATTAAAAGAAACCATTAAAAAAAATCCATTAAAAAAATCCATTAAAAATCCATTAAAAAAATCCATTTAAAAAATCCATTAAAAACCCATTAAAAATCCATTAAAAATCCATTAAAAATCCATTAAAAAAATCCATTTAAAAAACCCATTAAAAAAAATCCATTAAAAAATCCATTTCAAAAATCCATTAAAAACCCATTAAAAATCCATTAAAAATCAATTAAAAATCCATTAAAAAATCCATTTAAAAAACCCATTAAAAAAAAACCATTAAAAAAATCCATTTAAAAAAGCCATTAAAAAAACCCATTAAAAAAATCCATTAAAAAAAAAATCCATTAAAAAAAATCCATTAAAAAAAATCAATTTAAAAAAATCCATTAAAAATCCATTAAAAAAATCCATTTAAAAAAATCCATTAAAAAATCCATTTAAAAAACCCATTAAAAAAAATCCATTAAAAAATCCATTAAAAAAATCCATTTAAAAAAGCCATTAAAAAAACCCATTTAAAAAAAGCCATTAAAAAAACCCATTAAAAAAATCAATTTAAAAAAACCCATTATAAATCCATTAAAAATCCATTAAAAAATCCATTTAAAAAACCCATTAAAAAAATCCATTAAAAAAAAATCCATTAAAAAAAAATCCATTAAAAAAAAAATCCATTAAAAAAAATCAATTTAAAAAAATCCATTAAAAATCCATTAAAAAAATCCATTTAAAAAAATCCATTAAAAACCCATTAAAAATCCATTAAAAATCCATTAAAAATCCATTAAAAAATCCATTTAAAAAACCCATTAAAAAAAATCCATTAAAAAAATCCATTTAAAAAATCCATTAAAAAAAAATCCATTAAAAAAAAACCATTAAAAAAATCCATTAAAAAAATCCATTTAAAAAATCCATTAAAAAAATCCATTAAAAAAAATCCATTAAAAAATCCATTAAAAAATCCATTAAAAAAATCCATTAAAAAAAATCCATTAAAAATCCATTAAAAAAATCCATTTAAAAAAATCCATTAAAAAATCCATTAAAAACCCATTAAAAATCCATTAAAAATCCATTAAAAAATCCATTAAAAACCCATTAAAAATCCATTAAAAATCCATTAAAAAATCCATTTAAATAACCCATTAAAAAAAATTCATTAAAAAAAAATCCATTAAAAAAAAATCCATTAAAAAAAAAATCCATTAAAAAAATCCATTAAAAAAAATGCATTAAAAATCCATTAAAAAAATCCATTTAAAAAAATCCATTAAAAAATCCATTAAAAATCCATTAAAAATCCATTAAAAATCCATTAAAAAATCCATTTAAAAAACCCATTAAAAAAATCCATTAAAAAAATTCATTTAAAAAATCCATTAAAAAAAATCCATTTAAAAAAACCCATTAAAAAAAATCCATTAAAAAAATCCATTTAAAAAATCCATTTAAAAAAATCCATTAAAAAAAACCCATTAAAAAAAATCCATTAAAAAAAAATCCATTAAAAAAACCCATTAAAAAAATCCATTAAAAAAATCCATTAAAAATCCATTAAAAAAATCCATTTAAAAAATCCATTAAAAACCCATTAAAAATCCATTAAAAATCCATTAAAAATCCATTAAAAATCCATTAAAAATCCATTAAAAAATCCATTTAAAAAACCCATTAAAAAAAATCCATTACAAAAATCCATTTAAAAAATCCATTAAAAAAAAATCCATTAAAAAAAAACCATTAAAAAAATCCATTAAAAAAATCCATTTAAAAAATCCATTAAAAAAATCCATTTAAAAAAATCCATTAAAAAATCCATTAAAAAATCCATTAAAAAAATCCATTAAAAAAAATCCATTAAAAATCCATTAAAAAAATCCATTTAAAAAAATCCATTAAAAAATCCATTAAAAACCCATTAAAAATCCATTAAAAATCCATTAAAAAATCCATTTAAAAAACCCATTAAAAAAAATTCATTAAAAAAAAATCCATTAAAAAAAAATCCATTAAAAAAAAATCCATTAAAAAAATCCATTAAAAAAAATGCATTAAAAATCCATTAAAAAAATCCATTTAAAAAAATCCATTAAAAAATCCATTAAAAATCCATTAAAAATCCATTAAAAATCCATTAAAAAATCCATTTAAAAAACCCATTAAAAAAATCCATTAAAAAAATTCATTTAAAAAATCCATTAAAAAAAATCCATTTAAAAAAACCCATTAAAAAAAATCCATTAAAAAAATCCATTTAAAAAATCCATTAAAAAAAATCCATTAAAAAAAACCCATTAAAAAAAATCCATTAAAAAAAAATCCATTAAAAAAACCCATTAAAAAAATCCATTAAAAAAATCCATTAAAAATCCATTAAAAAAATCTATTTAAAAAAATCCATTAAAAACCCATTAAAAATCCATTAAAAATCCATTAAAAATCCATTAAAAAATCCATTTAAAAAACCCGTTAAAAAAATCCATTAAAAAAATCCATTAAAAAAATCCATTTAAAAAAGCCATTAAAAAAACCCATTAAAAAAAAATCCATTAAAAAAAAAAATCCATTAAAAAAAATCCATTAGAAAAAATCCATTAAAAAAAATCCATTAAAAATCCATTAAAAAAATCCATTTAAAAAAAGTCATTAAAAAATCCATTAAAAATCCATTAAAAATCCATTAAAAAAATCCATTTAAAAAACCCATTAAAAAAAATCCATTAAAAAATCCATTTCAAAAATCCATTAAAAACCCATTAAAAATCCATTAAAAATCAATTAAAAATCCATTAAAAAATCCATTTAAAAAACCCATTAAAAAAAAACCATTAAAAAAATCCATTTAAAAAAGCCATTAAAAAAACCCATTAAAAAAATCCATTAAAAAAAAAATCCATTAAAAAAAATCCATTAAAAAAAATCAATTTAAAAAAATCCATTAAAAATCCATTAAAAAAATCCATTTAAAAAAATCCATTAAAAAATCCATTTAAAAAACCCATTAAAAAAAATCCATTAAAAAATCCATTAAAAAAATCCATTTAAAAAAGCCATTAAAAAAACCCATTAAAAAAAAGCCATTAAAAAAACCCATTAAAAAAATCAATTTAAAAAAATCCATTAAAAAAATCCATTTAAAAAATCCATTAAAAACCCATTAAAAATCCATTAAAAATCCATTAAAAAATCCATTTAAAAAACCCATTAAAAAAAATCCATTAAAAAAAAATCCATTAAAAAAAAATCCATTAAAAAAAAAATCCATTAAAAAAAATCAATTTAAAAAAATCCATTAAAAATCCATTAAAAAAATCCATTTAAAAAAATCCATTAAAAAATCCATTAAAAATCCATTAAAAATCCATTAAAAATCCATTAAAAAATCCATTAAAAAAACCCATTAAAAAAATCCATTAAAAAAATTCATTTAAAAAATCCATTAAAAAAAATCCATTTAAAAAAACCCATTAAAAAAAATCCATTAAAAAAATCCATTTAAAAAATCCATTAAAAAAAATCCATTAAAAAAAAACCCATTAAAAAAAATCCATTAAAAAAAAATCCATTAAAAAAACCCATTAAAAAAATCCATTAAAAAAATCCATTAAAAATCCATTAAAAAAATCTATTTAAAAAAATCCATTAAAAACCCATTAAAAATCCATTAAAAATCCATTAAAAATCCATTAAAAAATCCATTTAAAAAACCCATTAAAAAAATCCATTAAAAAAATCCATTAAAAAAATCCATTTAAAAAAGCCATTAAAAAAACCCATTAAAAAAAAATCCATTAAAAAAAAAAAATCCATTAAAAAAAATCCATTAAAAAAAATCCATTAAAAAAAATCCATTAAAAATCCATTAAAAAAATCCATTTAAAAAAAGTCATTAAAAAATCCATTAAAAATCCATTAAAAATCCATTAAAAAAATCCATTTAAAAAACCCATTAAAAAAAATCCATTAAAAAATCCATTTCAAAAATCCATTAAAAACCCATTAAAAATCCATTAAAAATCAATTAAAAATCCATTAAAATATCCATTTAAAAAACCCATTAAAAAAAAACCATTAAAAAAATCCATTTAAAAAAGCCATTAAAAAAACCCATTACAAAAATCCATTAAAAAAAAAATCCATTAAAAAAAATCCATTAAAAAAAATCAATTTAAAAAAATCCATTAAAAATCCATTAAAAAAATCCATTTAAAAAAATCCATTAAAAAATCCATTTAAAAAACCCATTAAAAAAAATCCATTAAAAAATCCATTAAAAAAATCCATTTAAAAAAGCCATTAAAAAAACCCATTAAAAAAAAGCCATTAAAAAAAACCCATTAAAAAAATCAATTTAAAAAAATCCATTAAAAAAATCCATTTAAAAAATCCATTAAAAACCCATTAAAAATCCATTAAAAATCCATTAAAAAATCCATTTAAAAAACCCATTAAAAAAAATCCATTAAAAAAAAATCCATTAAAAAAAAATCCATTAAAAAAAAAATCCATTAAAAAAAATCAATTTAAAAAAATCCATTAAAAATCCATTAAAAAAATCCATTTAAAAAAATCCATTAAAAACCCATTAAAAATCCATTAAAAATCCATTAAAAATCCATTAAAAAATCCATTTAAAAACCCATTAAAAAAAACCATTAAAAAAATCCATTTAAAAAAGCCATTAAAAAAACCCATTAAAAAAATCCATTAAAAAAAAAATCCATTAAAAAAAATCCATTAAAAAAAATCAATTTAAAAAAATCCATTAAAAATCCATTAAAAAAATCCATTTAAAAAAATCCATTAAAAAAATCCATTTAAAAAATCCATTTAAAAAAGCCATTAAAAAAAACCATTAAAAAAAGCCATTAAAAAAAAACCCATTAAAAAAATCAATTAAAAAAAATCCATTAAAAATCCATTAAAAAAAATCCATTTAAAAAAATCCATTAAAAACCCATTAAAAATCCATTAAAAATCCAGTAAAAAATCCATTTAAAAAACCCATTAAAAAAAATCCATTAAAAAAAATCCATTAAAAAAAAATCCATTAAAAAAAATCCATTTAAAATAACCCATTAAAAAAAATCCATTAAAAAAATCCATTTAAAAATTCCATTAAAAAAAATCCATTAAAAAAAAACCCATTAAAAAAAATCCATTAAAAAAAAATCCATTAAAAGAAACAATTAAAAAAAATCCATTAAAAAAATCCATTAAAAATCCATTAAAAAAATCCATTTAAAAAAATCCATTAAAAACCCATTAAAAATCCATTAAAAATCCATTAAAAATCCATTAAAAAATCCATTTAAAAAACCCATTAAAAAAAATCCATTAAAAAAATCCATTTAAAAAATCCATTAAAAAAAATCCATTAAAAAAAACCCATTAAAAAAATCCATTTATAAAATCCATTTAAAAAACCCATTAAAAAAAATCCATAAAAAAAAAATCCATTAAAAAAAAATCCATTAAAAAAAAATCCATTAAAAAAAATCAATTTAAAAAAATCCATTAAAAATCCATTAAAAAAATCCATTTAAAAAAATCCATTAAAAACCCATTAAAAATCCATTAAAAATCCATTAAAAATCCATTAAAAAATCCATTTAAAAAACCCATTAAAAAAAATCCATTAAAAAAATCCATTTAAAAAATCCATTAAAAAAAATCCATTAAAAAAAAACCATTAAAAAAATCCATTAAAAAAATCCATTTAAAAAATCCATTAAAAAAAATCCATTAAAAAAAATCCATAAAAAAATCCATTAAAAAATCCATTAAAAAAATCCATTAAAAAAAATCCATTAAAAATCCATTAAAAAAATCCATTTAAAAAAATCCATTAAAAAATCCATTAAAAACCCATTAAAAATCCATTAAAAATCCATTAAAAAATCCATTTAAAAAACCCATTAAAAAAATCCATTAAAAAAATTCATTTAAAAAATCCATTAAAAAAAATCCATTTAAAAAAACCCATTAAAAAAAATCCATTAAAAAAATCCATTTAAAAAATCCATTAAAAAAATCCATTAAAAAAAATCCATTAAAAAAAAATCCATTTAAAAAAACCCATTAAAAAAAATCCATTAAAAAAATCCATTAAAAATCCATTAAAAAAATCCATTTAAAAAATCCATTAAAAACCCATTAAAAATCCATTAAAAATCCATTAAAAATCCATTAAAAAATCCATTTAAAAAACCCATTAAAAAAATCCATTAAAAAAATCCATTTAAAAAAGCCATTAAAAAAACCCATTAAAAAAAAATCCATTAAAAAAAAAATCCATTAAAAAAAATCCATTAAAAAAAATCCATTAAAAAAAATCAATTTAAAAAATCCATAAAAAATCCATTAAAAAAATCCATTTAAAAAATCCATTAAAAACCCATTAAAAATCCATTAAAAATCCATTAAAAATCCATTAAAAAAATCCATTTAAAAAACCCATTAAAAAAAATCCATTAAAAAAATCCATTTAAAAAATCCATTAAAAACCCATTAAAAATCCATTAAAAATCCATTAAAAAATCCATTTAAAAAACCCATTAAAAAAAATCCATTAAAAAAATCCATTAAAAAAATCCATTTAAAAAAGCCATTAAAAAAACCCATTAAAAAAATCCATTAAAAAAAAAATCCATTAAAAAAAATCCATTAAAAAAAATCAATTTAAAAAAATCCATTAAAAATCCATTAAAAAAATCCATTTAAAAAATCCATTAAAAACCCATTAAAAATCCATTAAAAATCCATTAAAAATCCATTAAAAAATCCATTTAAAAAACCCATTAAAAAAAATCCATTAAAAAAATCCATTTAAAAAATCCATTAAAAAAAATCCATTAAAAAAAAACCATTAAAAAAATCCATTAAAAAAATCCATTTAAAAAATCCATTAAAAAAAATCCATTAAAAAAATCCATTTAAAAAATCCATTTAAAAAAGCCATTAAAAAAACCCATTAAAAAAAAAGCCATTAAAAAAAACCCATTAAAAAAATCAATTTAAAAAAATCCATTAAAAATCCATTAAAAAAATCCATTTAAAAAAATCCATTAAAAACCCATTAAAAATCCATTAAAAATCCAGTAAAAAATCCATTTAAAAAACCCATTAAAAAAAATCCATTAAAAAAAATCCATTAAAAAAAAATCCATTAAAAAAAAAATCCATTAAAAAAAATCAATTTAAAAAAATCCATTAAAAATCCATTAAAAAAATCCATTTAAAAAAATCCATTAAAAACCCATTAAAAATCCATTATAAATCCATTAAAAATCCATTAAAAAATCCATTTAAAAAACCCATTAAAAAAAATCTATTAAAAAAATCCATTTAAAAAATCCATTAAAAAAAAATCCATTAAAAAAAACCCATTAAAAAAATCCATTAAAAAAATCCATTTAAAAAATCCATTAAAAAAAATCCATTAAAAAAAATCCATAAAAAAATCCATTAAAAAATCCATTAAAAAAATCCATTAAAAAAATCCATTAAAAATCCATTAAAAAAATCCATTTAAAAAAATCCATTAAAAAATCCATTAAAAACCCATTAAAAATCCATTAAAAATCCATTAAAAAATCCATTTAAAAAACCCATTAAAAAAATCCATTAAAAAAATTCATTTAAAAAATCCATTAAAAAAAATCCATTTAAAAAAATCCATTTAAAAAAACCCATTAAAAAAAATCCATTAAAAAAATCCATTTAAAAAATCCATTAAAAAAAATCCATTAAAAAAAAAACCCATTAAAAAAATCCATTAAAAAAAAATCCATTAAAAAAAACCCATTAAAAAAAATCCATTAAAAAAATCCATTAAAAATCCATTAAAAAAATCCATTTAAAAAAATCCATTAAAAACCCATTAAAAATCCATTAAAAATCCATTAAAAATACATTAAAAAATCCATTTAAAAAACCCATTAAAAAATCCATTAAAAAAATCCATTTAAAAAATCCATTAAAAAGAAATCCATTAAAAAAATCCATTAAAAAAATCCATTTAAAAAATCCATTTAAAAAATCCATTAAAAAAAATCCATTAAAAAAAATCCATAAAAAAATCCATTAAAAAATCCATTAAAAAAATCCATTAAAAAAAATCCATTAAAAATAATCCATTAAAAATCCATTAAAAAATCCATTAAAAAAATCCATTAAAAAAAATCCATTAAAAAAAAAACCCATTAAAAAAAATCCATTAAAAAAAAATCCATTAAAAGAAACCATTAAAAAAAATCCATTAAAAAAATCCATTAAAAATCCATTAAAAAAATCCATTTAAAAAATCCATTAAAAACCCATTAAAAATCCATTAAAAATCCATTAAAAATCCATTAAAAAATCCATTTAAAAAAACCATTAAAAAAATCCATTAAAAAAATCCATTAAAAAAATCCATTAATAAAATCCATTTAAAAAAGCCATTAAAAAAACCCATTAAAAAAAAATCCATTAAAAAAAAAAATCCATTAAAAAAAATCCATTAAAAAAAATCCATAGAAAAAAATCCATTAAAAATCCATTTAAAAAAAGTCATTAAAAAATCCATTAAAAATCCATTAAAAATGCATTAAAAATCCATTAAAAATCCATTAAAAAATCCATTTAAAAAACCCATTAAAAAAAGCCATTAAAAAATCCATTTAAAAAATCCATTAAAAAAAAATCCATTTAAAAAAACCCATTAAAAAAAATCAATTTAAAAAATCCATTAAAAATCCATTAAAAAAATCCATTTAAAAAATCCATTAAAAACCCATTAAAAATCCATTAAAAATCCATTAAAAATCCATTAAAAAAATCCATTTAAAAAACCCATTAAAAAAAAATCCATTAAAAAATCCATTTCAAAAATCCATTAAAAACCCATTAAAAATCCATTAAAAATCAATTAAAAATCCATTAAAAAATCCATTAAAAAAACCCATTAAAAAAAAAAACCATTAAAAAAATCCATTTAAAAAAGCCATTAAAAAAACCCATTAAAAAAATCCATTAAAAAAAATCCATTAAAAAAAATCAATTTAAAAAAATCCATTAAAAATCCATTAAAAAATCCATTTAAAAAAATCCATTAAAAAATCCATTTAAAAACCCATTAAAAAAATCCATTAAAAAAATCCATTAAAAAAAATCCATTTAAAAAAGCCATTAAAAAAACCCATTAAAAAAAGCCATTAAAAAAAACCCATTAAAAAAATCAATTTAAAAAAACCCATTAAAAATCCATTAAAAATCCATTAAAAAAATCCATTTAAAAAACCCATTAAAAAATCCATTAAAAAAAAATCCAAAAAAAATCCATTAAAAAAAAAATCCATTAAAAAAAATCAATTTAAAAAAATCCATTAAAAATCCATTAAAAAAATCCATTTAAAAAAATCCATTAAAAACCCATTAAAAATCCATTAAAAATCCATTAAAAATCCATTAAAAAATCCATTTAAAAAACCCATTAAAAAAAATCCATTAAAAAAATCCATTTAAAAAATCCATTAAAAAAAAATCCATTAAAAAAAAACCATTAAAAAAATCCATTAAAAAAATCCATTTAAAAAATCCATTAAAAAAATCCATTAAAAAAAATCCATTAAAAAATCCATTAAAAAATCCATTAAAAAAATCCATTAAAAAAAATCCATTAAAAATCCATTAAAAAAATCCATTTAAAAAAATCCATTAAAAAATCCATTAAAAACCCATTAAAAATCCATTAAAAATCCATTAAAAAATCCATTTAAAAAACCCATTAAAAAAATCCATTAAAAAAATTCATTTAAAAAATCCATTAAAAAAAATCCATTTAAAAAAACCCATTAAAAAAAATTCATTAAAAAAATCCATTTAAAAAATCCATTAAAAAAAATCCATTAAAAAAAAACCCATTAAAAAAAATCCATTAAAAAAATCCATTTAAAAAAGCCATTAAAAAAACCCATTAAAAAAAAATCCATTAAAAAAATCCATTAAAGAAATCCATTAAAAAAAATCCATTTAAAAAAGCCATTAAAAAAACCCATTAAAAAAAAATCCATTAAAAAAAAAAATCCATTAAAAAAAATCCATTAAAAAAAATCCATTAAAAAAAATCAATTTAAAAAATCCATAAAAAATCCATTAAAAAAATCCATTTAAAAAATCCATTAAAAACCATTAAAAATCCATTAAAAATCCATTAAAAATCCATTAAAAAAATCCATTTAAAAAACCCATTAAAAAAAATCCATTAAAAAAATCCATTTAAAAAATCCATTAAAAACCCATTAAAAATCCATTAAAAATCTATTAAAAATCCATTAAAAAATCCATTTAAAAAACCCATTAAAAAAAATCCATTAAAAAAATCCATTAAAAAAATCCATTTAGAAAAGCCATTAAAAAAACCCATTAAAAAAATCCATTAAAAAAAAAATCCATTAAAAAAAATCCATTAAAAAAAATCAATTTAAAAAATCCATTAAAAATCCATTAAAAAAATCCATTTAAAAAAATCCATTAAAAAATCCATTTAAAAAACCCATTAAAAAAAATCCATTAAAAAAATCCATTTAAAAAATCCATTTAAAAAAGCCATTAAATAAACCCATTAAAAAAAAGCCATTAAAAAAAACCCATTAAAAAAATCAATTTAAAAAAATCCATTAAAAACCCATTAAAAATCCATTAAAAATCCAGTAAAAAATCCATTTAAAAAACCCATTAAAAAAATCCATTAAAAAAAATGCATTAAAAAAAACCCATTAAAAAAAATCCATTAAAAAAATCCATTAAAAATCCATTAAAAAAATCCAATTAAAAAAATCCATTAAAAACCCATTAAAAATCCATTAAAAATCCATTAAAAATACATTAAAAAATCCATTTAAAAAACCCATTAAAAAAATCCATTAAAAAAATCCATTTAAAAAATCCATTAAAAAGAAATCCATTAAAAAAACCCATTAAAAAAATCCATTAAAAAAATCCATTTAAAAAATCCATTAAAAAAAATCCATAAAAAAAAATCCATAAAAAAATCCATTAAAAAATCCATTAAAAAAATCCATTAAAAAAAATCCATTAAAAATCCATTAAAAAAATCCATTAAAAAAATCCATTAAAAAAAATCCATTAAAAAAAAACCCATTAAAAAAAATCCATTAAAAAAAAATCCATTAAAAGAAACCATTAAAAAAAATCCATTAAAAAAATCCATTAAAAATCCATTAAAAAAATCCATTTAAAAAATCCATTAAAAACCCATTAAAAATCCATTAAAAATCCATTAAAAATCCATTAAAAAATCCATTTAAAAAACCCATTAAAAAAATCCATTAAAAAAAAATCCATTAAAAAAAAATCCATTAAAAAAAAAATCCATTAAAAAAAATCAATTTAAAAAAATCCATTAAAAATCCATTAAAAAAATCCATTTAAAAAAATCCATTAAAAACCCATTAAAAATCCATTAAAAATCCATTAAAAATCCATTAAAAAATCCATTTAAAAAACCCATTAAAAAAAATCCATTAAAAAAATCCATTTAAAAAATCCATTAAAAAAAAATCCATTAAAAAAAAACCATTAAAAAAATCCATTAAAAAAATCCATTTAAAAAATCCATTAAAAAAATCCATTAAAAAAAATCCATTAAAAAATCCATTAAAAAATCCATTAAAAAAATCCATTAAAAAAAATCCATTAAAAATCCATTAAAAAAATCCATTTAAAAAAATCCATTAAAAAATCCATTAAAAACCCATTAAAAATCCATTAAAAATCCATTAAAAAATCCATTAAAAACCCATTAAAAATCCATTAAAAATCCATTAAAAAATCCATTTAAAAAACCCATTAAAAAAAATTCATTAAAAAAAAATCCATTAAAAAAAAATCCATTAAAAAAAAAATCCATTAAAAAAATCCATTAAAAAAAATGCATTAAAAATCCATTAAAAAAATCCATTTAAAAAAATCCATTAAAAAATCCATTAAAAATCCATTAAAAATCCATTAAAAATCCATTAAAAAATCCATTTAAAAAACCCATTAAAAAAATCCATTAAAAAAATTCATTTAAAAAATCCATTAAAAAAAATCCATTTAAAAAAACCCATTAAAAAAAATCCATTAAAAAAATCCATTTAAAAAATCCATTTAAAAAAATCCATTAAAAAAAACCCATTAAAAAAAATCCATTAAAAAAAAATCCATTAAAAAAACCCATTAAAAAAATCCATTAAAAAAATCCATTAAAAATCCATTAAAAAAATCCATTTAAAAAATCCATTAAAAACCCATTAAAAATCCATTAAAAATCCATTAAAAATCCATTAAAAATCCATTAAAAATCCATTAAAAAATCCATTTAAAAAACCCATTAAAAAAAATCCATTACAAAAATCCATTTAAAAAATCCATTAAAAAAAAATCCATTAAAAAAAAACCATTAAAAAAATCCATTAAAAAAATCCATTTAAAAAATCCATTAAAAAAATCCATTTAAAAAAATCCATTAAAAAATCCATTAAAAAATCCATTAAAAAAATCCATTAAAAAAAATCCATTAAAAATCCATTAAAAAAATCCATTTAAAAAAATCCATTAAAAAATCCATTAAAAACCCATTAAAAATCCATTAAAAATCCATTAAAAAATCCATTTAAAAAACCCATTAAAAAAAATTCATTAAAAAAAAATCCATTAAAAAAAAATCCATTAAAAAAAAATCCATTAAAAAAATCCATTAAAAAAAATGCATTAAAAATCCATTAAAAAAATCCATTTAAAAAAATCCATTAAAAAATCCATTAAAAATCCATTAAAAATCCATTAAAAATCCATTAAAAAATCCATTTAAAAAACCCATTAAAAAAATCCATTAAAAAAATTCATTTAAAAAATCCATTAAAAAAAATCCATTTAAAAAAACCCATTAAAAAAAATCCATTAAAAAAATCCATTTAAAAAATCCATTAAAAAAAATCCATTAAAAAAAACCCATTAAAAAAAATCCATTAAAAAAAAATCCATTAAAAAAACCCATTAAAAAAATCCATTAAAAAAATCCATTAAAAATCCATTAAAAAAATCTATTTAAAAAAATCCATTAAAAACCCATTAAAAATCCATTAAAAATCCATTAAAAATCCATTAAAAAATCCATTTAAAAAACCCGTTAAAAAAATCCATTAAAAAAATCCATTAAAAAAATCCATTTAAAAAAGCCATTAAAAAAACCCATTAAAAAAAAATCCATTAAAAAAAAAAATCCATTAAAAAAAATCCATTAGAAAAAATCCATTAAAAAAAATCCATTAAAAATCCATTAAAAAAATCCATTTAAAAAAAGTCATTAAAAAATCCATTAAAAATCCATTAAAAATCCATTAAAAAAATCCATTTAAAAAACCCATTAAAAAAAATCCATTAAAAAATCCATTTCAAAAATCCATTAAAAACCCATTAAAAATCCATTAAAAATCAATTAAAAATCCATTAAAAAATCCATTTAAAAAACCCATTAAAAAAAAACCATTAAAAAAATCCATTTAAAAAAGCCATTAAAAAAACCCATTAAAAAAATCCATTAAAAAAAAAATCCATTAAAAAAAATCCATTAAAAAAAATCAATTTAAAAAAATCCATTAAAAATCCATTAAAAAAATCCATTTAAAAAAATCCATTAAAAAATCCATTTAAAAAACCCATTAAAAAAAATCCATTAAAAAATCCATTAAAAAAATCCATTTAAAAAAGCCATTAAAAAAACCCATTAAAAAAAAGCCATTAAAAAAACCCATTAAAAAAATCAATTTAAAAAAATCCATTAAAAAAATCCATTTAAAAAATCCATTAAAAACCCATTAAAAATCCATTAAAAATCCATTAAAAAATCCATTTAAAAAACCCATTAAAAAAAATCCATTAAAAAAAAATCCATTAAAAAAAAATCCATTAAAAAAAAAATCCATTAAAAAAAATCAATTTAAAAAAATCCATTAAAAATCCATTAAAAAAATCCATTTAAAAAAATCCATTAAAAAATCCATTAAAAATCCATTAAAAATCCATTAAAAATCCATTAAAAAATCCATTAAAAAAACCCATTAAAAAAATCCATTAAAAAAATTCATTTAAAAAATCCATTAAAAAAAATCCATTTAAAAAAACCCATTAAAAAAAATCCATTAAAAAAATCCATTTAAAAAATCCATTAAAAAAAATCCATTAAAAAAAAACCCATTAAAAAAAATCCATTAAAAAAAAATCCATTAAAAAAACCCATTAAAAAAATCCATTAAAAAAATCCATTAAAAATCCATTAAAAAAATCTATTTAAAAAAATCCATTAAAAACCCATTAAAAATCCATTAAAAATCCATTAAAAATCCATTAAAAAATCCATTTAAAAAACCCATTAAAAAAATCCATTAAAAAAATCCATTAAAAAAATCCATTTAAAAAAGCCATTAAAAAAACCCATTAAAAAAAAATCCATTAAAAAAAAAAAATCCATTAAAAAAAATCCATTAAAAAAAATCCATTAAAAAAAATCCATTAAAAATCCATTAAAAAAATCCATTTAAAAAAAGTCATTAAAAAATCCATTAAAAATCCATTAAAAATCCATTAAAAAAATCCATTTAAAAAACCCATTAAAAAAAATCCATTAAAAAATCCATTTCAAAAATCCATTAAAAACCCATTAAAAATCCATTAAAAATCAATTAAAAATCCATTAAAATATCCATTTAAAAAACCCATTAAAAAAAAACCATTAAAAAAATCCATTTAAAAAAGCCATTAAAAAAACCCATTACAAAAATCCATTAAAAAAAAAATCCATTAAAAAAAATCCATTAAAAAAAATCAATTTAAAAAAATCCATTAAAAATCCATTAAAAAAATCCATTTAAAAAAATCCATTAAAAAATCCATTTAAAAAACCCATTAAAAAAAATCCATTAAAAAATCCATTAAAAAAATCCATTTAAAAAAGCCATTAAAAAAACCCATTAAAAAAAAGCCATTAAAAAAAATCCATTAAAAAAATCCATTTAAAAAAGCCATTAAAAAAACCATTAAAAAAAAATCCATTAAAAACCCATTAAAAATCCATTAAAAATCCATTAAAAAATCCATTTAAAAAACCCATTAAAAAAAATCCATTAAAAAAATCCATTTAAAAAATCCATAAAAAAAAAATCCATTAAAAAAAACACATTAAAAAAATCCATTAAAAAAATTCATTTAAAAAATCCATTAAAAAAATCCATTAAAAAAAATCCATTAAAAAATCCATTAAAAAATCCATTAAAAAAATCCTTTAAAAAAAATCCATTAAAAATCCATTAAAAAAATCCATTTAAAAAAATCCATTAAAAAATCCATTAAAAACCCATTAAAAATCCATTAAAAATCCATTAAAAAATCCATTTAAAAAACCCATTAAAAAAATCCATTAAAAAAATTCATTTAAAAAATCCATTAAAAAAAATCCATTTAAAAAAACCCATTAAAAAAAATTCATTAAAAAAATCCATTTAAAAAATCCATTAAAAAAAATCCATTAAAAAAAAACCCATTAAAAAAAATCCATTAAAAAAATCCATTTAAAAAAGCCATTAAAAAAACCATTAAAAAAAAATCCATTAAAAAAATCCATTAAAAAAATCCATTAAAAAAATCCATTTAAAAAAGCCATTAAAAAAACCCATTAAAAAAAAATCCATTAAAAAAAAAATCCATTAAAAAAAATCCATTAAAAAAAATCCATTAAAAAAAATCAATTTAAAAAATCCATAAAAAATCCATTAAAAACCCATTAAAAATCCATTAAAAATCCATTAAAAATCCATTAAAAAAATCCATTTAAAAAACCCATTAAAAAAAATCCATTAAAAAAATCCATTTAAAAAATCCATTAAAAACCCATTAAAAATCCATTAAAAATCCATTAAAAATCCATTTAAAAAACCCATTAAAAAAAATCCATTAAAAAAATCCATTAAAAAAATCCATTTAAAAAAGCCATTAAAAAAACCCATTAAAAAAATCCATTAAAAAAAAATCCATTAAAAAAAATCCATTAAAAAAAATCAATTTAAAAAAATCCATTAAAAATCCATTAAAAAAATCCATTTAAAAAAATCCATTAAAAAATCCATTTAAAAAACCCATTAAAAAAAATCCATTAAAAAAATCCATTTATAAAATCCATTTAAAAAACCCATTAAAAAAAATCCATTAAAAAAAAATCCATTAAAAAAAAATCCATTAAAAAAAAATCCATTAAAAAAAAATCCATTAAAAAAAATCAATTTAAAAAAATCCATTAAAAATCCATTAAAAAAATCCATTTAAAAAAATCCATTAAAAACCCATTAAAAATCCATTAAAAATCCATTAAAAATCCATTAAAAAATCCATTTAAAAAACCCATTAAAAAAAATCCATTAAAAAAATCCATTTAAAAAATCCATTAAAAAAAATCCATTAAAAAAAACCCATTAAAAAAATCCATTAAAAAAATCCATTTAAAAAATCCATTAAAAAAAATCCATTAAAAAAAATCCATAAAAAAATCCATTAAAAAAATCCATTAAAAAAATCCATTAAAAAAAATCCATTAAAAATCCATTAAAAAAATCCATTTAAAAAAATCCATTAAAAAATCCATTAAAAACCCATTAAAAATCCATTAAAAATCCATTAAAAAATCCATTTAAAAAACCCATTAAAAAAATCCATTAAAAAAATTCATTTAAAAAATCCATTAAAAAAAATCCATTTAAAAAAACCCATTAAAAAAAATCCATTAAAAAAATCCATTTAAAAAATCCATTAAAAAAATCCATTAATAAAAACCCATTAAAAAAAATCCATTAAAAAAAATCCATTTAAAAAAACCCATTAAAAAAAATCCATTAAAAAAATCCATTAAAAATCCATTAAAAAAATCCATTTAAAAAATCCATTAAAAACCCATTAAAAATCCATTAAAAATCCATTAAAAATCCATTAAAAAATCCATTTAAAAAACCCATTAAAAAAATCCATTAAAAAAATCCATTTAAAAAAGCCATTAAAAAAACCCATTAAAAAAAAATCCATTAAAAAAAAAATCCATTAAAAAAAATCCATTAAAAAAAATCCATTAAAAAAAATCAATTTAAAAAATCCATAAAAAATCCATTAAAAAAATCCATTTAAAAAATCCATTAAAAACCCATTAAAAATCCATTAAAAATCCATTAAAAATCCATTAAAAAAATCCATTTAAAAAACCCATTAAAAAAAAATCCATTAAAAAAATCCATTTAAAAAATCCATTAAAAACCCATTAAAAATCCATTAAAAATCCATTAAAAAATCCATTTAAAAAACCCATTAAAAAAAATCCATTAAAAAAATCCATTAAAAAAATCCATTTAAAAAAGCCATTAAAAAAACCCATTAAAAAAATCCATTAAAAAAAAAATCCATTAAAAAAAATCCATTAAAAAAAATCAATTTAAAAAAATCCATTAAAAATCCATTAAAAAAATCCATTTAAAAAAATCCATTAAAAAATCCATTTAAAAAACCCATTAAAAAAAATCCATTAAAAAAATCCATTTAAAAAATCCATTTAAAAAACCCATTAAAAAAAATCCATTAAAAAAAATCCATTAAAAAAAAATCCATTAAAAAAAAATCCATTAAAAAAAATCAATTTTAAAAAATCCATTAAAAATCCATTAAAAAAATCCATTAAAAACACATTAAAAATCCATTAAAAATCCATTAAAAATCCATTAAAAAATCCATTTAAAAAACCCATTAAAAAAAATCCATTAAAAAAATCCATTTAAAAAATCCATTAAAAAAAAATCCATTAAAAAAAACCCATTAAAAAAATCCATTAAAAAAATCCATTTAAAAAATCCATAAAAAAAAATCCATTAAAAAAAATCCATAAAAAAATCCATTAAAAAATCCATTAAAAAAATCCATTAAAAAAAATCCATTAAAAATCCATTAAAAAAATCCATTTAAAAAAATCCATTAAAAAATCCATTAAAAACCCATTAAAAATCCATTAAAAATCCATTAAAAAATCCATTTAAAAAACCCATTAAAAAATCCATTAAAAAAATTCATTTAAAAAATCCATTAAAAAAAATCCATTTAAAAAAACCCATTAAAAAAATCCATTAAAAAAATCCATTTAAAAAATCCATTAAAAAAATCCATTAAAAAAAACCCATTAAAAAAAATCCATTAAAAAAAAATCCATTAAAAAAAACCCATTAAAAAAAATCCATTAAAAAAATCCATTAAAAATCCATTAAAAAAATCCATTTAAAAAATCCATTAAAAACCCATTAAAAATCCATTAAAAATCCATTAAAAATCCATTAAAAAATCCATTTAAAAAACCCATTAAAAAAATCCATTAAAAAAATCCATTTAAAAAAGCCATTAAAAAAACCCATTAAAAAAAAATCCATTAAAAAAAAAAAATCCATTAAAAAAAATCCATTAAAAAAAATCCATTAAAAAAAATCCATTAAAAATCCATTAAAAAAATCCATTTAAAAAAGTCATTAAAAAATCCATTAAAAATCCATTAAAAATCCATTAAAAATCCATTAAAAATCCATTAAAAAATCCATTTAAAAAACCCATTTAAAAAAGCCATTAAAAAATCCATTTAAAAAATCCATTAAAAAAATCCATTTAAAAAAACCCATTAAAAAAAATCAATTTAAAAAATCCATTAAAAATCCATTAAAAAAATCCATTTAAAAAATCCATTAAAAACCCATTAAAAATCCATTAAAAATCCATTAAAAATCCATTAAAAAAATCCATTTAAAAAACCCATTAAAAAAAATCCATTAAAAAAATCCATTTAAAAAATCCATTAAAAACCCATTAAAAATCCATTAAAAATCCATTAAAAAATCCATTTAAAAAACCCATTAAAAAAATATATTAAAAAAAAAATCCATTAAAAAAAATCCATTAAAAAAAATCAATTTAAAAAAATCCATTAAAAATCCATTAAAAAAATCCATTTAAAAAAATCCATTAAAAAATCCATTTAAAAAACCCATTAAAAAAAATCCATTAAAAAAATCCATTAAAAAAATCCATTTAAAGAAGCCATTAAAAAAACCCATTATAAAAAGCCATTAAAAAAAAACCATTAAAAAAATCAATTTAAAAAAATCCATTAAAAATCCATTAAAAAAATCCATTTAAAAAAATCAATTTAAAAAATCCATAAAAAATCCATTAAAAACCCATTAAAAATCCATTAAAAATCCATTAAAAATCCATTAAAAAAATCCATTTAAAAAACCCATTAAAAAAAATCCATTAAAAAAATCCATTTAAAAAATCCATTAAAAACCCATTAAAAATCCATTAAAAATCCATTAAAAATCCATTAAAAAATCCATTTAAAAAACCCATTAAAAAAAATCCATTAAAAAAATCCATTAAAAAAATCCATTTAAAAAAGCCATTAAAAAAACCCATTAAAAAAATCCATTAAAAAAAAAATCCATTAAAAAAAATCCATTAAAAAAAATCAATTTAAAAAAATCCATTAAAAATCCATTAAAAAAATCCATTTAAAAAAATCCATTAAAAAATCCATTTAAAAAACCCATTAAAAAAAATCCATTAAAAAAATCCATTTATAAAATCCATTTAAAAAACCCATTAAAAAAAATCCATTAAAAAAAAATCCATTAAAAAAAAATCCATTAAAAAAAAATCCATTAAAAAAAATCAATTTAAAAAAATCCATTAAAAATCCATTAAAAAAATCCATTTAAAAAAATCCATTAAAAACCCATTAAAAATCCATTAAAAATCCATTAAAAATCCATTAAAAAATCCATTTAAAAAACCCATTAAAAAAAATCCATTAAAAAAATCCATTTAAAAAATCCATTAAAAAAAATCCATTAAAAAAAACCCATTAAAAAAATCCATTAAAAAAATCCATTTAAAAAATCCATTAAAAAAAATCCATTAAAAAAAATCCATAAAAAAATCCATTAAAAAATCCATTAAAAAAATCCATTAAAAAAAATCCATTAAAAATCCATTAAAAAAATCCATTTAAAAAAATCCATTAAAAAATCCATTAAAAACCCATTAAAAATCCATTAAAAATCCATTAAAAAATCCATTAAAAAAATCCATTAAAAAAATTCATTTAAAAAATCCATTAAAAAAAATCCATTTAAAAAAACCCATTAAAAAAAATCCATTAAAAAAATCCATTTAAAAAATCCATTAAAAAAATCCATTAAAAAAAATCCATTAAAAAAAAATCCATTTAAAAAAACCCATTAAAAAAAATCCATTAAAAAAATCCATTAAAAATCCATTAAAAAAATCCATTTAAAAAATCCATTAAAAACCCATTAAAAATCCATTAAAAATCCATTAAAAATCCATTAAAAAATCCATTTAAAAAACCCATTAAAAAAATCCATTAAAAAAATCCATTTAAAAAAGCCATTAAAAAAACCCATTAAAAAAAAATCCATTAAAAAAAAAATCCATTAAAAAAAATCCATTAAAAAAAATCCATTAAAAAAAATCAATTTAAAAAATCCATAAAAAATCCATTAAAAAAATCCATTTAAAAAATCCATTAAAAACCCATTAAAAATCCATTAAAAATCCATTAAAAATCCATTAAAAAAATCCATTTAAAAAACCCATTAAAAAAAATCCATTAAAAAAATCCATTTAAAAAATCCATTAAAAACCCATTAAAAATCCATTAAAAATCCATTAAAAAATCCATTTAAAAAACCCATTAAAAAAAATCCATTAAAAAAATCCATTAAAAAAATCCATTTAAAAAAGCCATTAAAAAAACCCATTAAAAAAATCCATTAAAAAAAAAATCCATTAAAAAAAATCCATTAAAAAAAATCAATTTAAAAAAATCCATTAAAAATCCATTAAAAAAATCCATTAAAAATCCATTAAAAAAATCCATTTAAAAAATCCATTAAAAACCCATTAAAAATCCATTAAAAATCCATTAAAAATCCATTAAAAAATCCATTTAAAAAACCCATTAAAAAAATCCATTAAAAAAATCCATTTAAAAAAGCCATTAAAAAAACCCATTAAAAAGAAATCCATTAAAAAAAAAAATCCATTAAAAAAATCCATTAAAAAAAATCCATTAAAAAAAATCCATTAAAAATCCATTAAAAAAATCCATTTAAAAAAGTCATTAAAAAATCCATTAAAAATCCATTAAAAATCCATTAAAAATCCATTAAAAATCCATTAAAAAATCCATTTAAAAAACCCATTTAAAAAAGCCATTAAAAAATCCATTTAAAAAATCCATTAAAAAAATCCATTTAAAAAAACCCATTAAAAAAAATCAATTTAAAAAATCCATTAAAAATCCATTAAAAACCCATTAAAAATCCATTAAAAATCAATTAAAAATCCATTAAAAAATCCATTTAAAAACCCATTAAAAAAAAACATTAAAAAAATCCATTTAAAAAAGCCATTAAAAAAACCCATTAAAAAAATCCATTAAAAAAAAAATCCATTAAAAAAAATCCATTAAAAAAAATCAATTTAAAAAAATCCATTAAAAATCCATTAAAAAAATCCATTTAAAAAAATCCATTAAAAAAATCCATTTAAAAAATCCATTTAAAAAAGCCATTAAAAAAACCCATTAAAAAAAGCCATTAAAAAAACCCATTAAAAAAATCAATTTAAAAAAATCCATTAAAAATCCATTAAAAAAAATCCATTTAAAAAAATCCATTAAAAACCCATTAAAAATCCATTAAAAATCCAGTAAAAAATCCATTTAAAAAACCCATTAAAAAAAATCCATTAAAAAAAATCCATTAAAAAAAATCCATTAAAAAAAATCCATTTAAAAAAACCCATTAAAAAAAATCCATTAAAAAAATCCATTTAAAAATTCCATTAAAAAAAATCCATTAAAAAAAAACCCATTAAAAAAAATCCATTAAAAAAAAATCCATTAAAAGAAACAATTAAAAAAAATCCATTAAAAAAATCCATTAAAAATCCATTAAAAAAATATATTTAAAAAAATCCATTAAAAACCCATTAAAAATCCATTAAAAATCCATTAAAAATCCATTAAAAAATCCATTTAAAAAACCCATTAAAAAAAATCCATTAAAAAAATCCATTTAAAAAATCCATTAAAAAAAATCCATTAAAAAAAACCCATTAAAAAAATCCATTTATAAAATCCATTTAAAAAACCCATTAAAAAAAATCCATTAAAAAAAAATCCATTAAAAAAAAATCCATTAAAAAAAAATCCATTAAAAAAAATCAATTTAAAAAAATCCATTAAAAATCCATTAAAAAAATCCATTTAAAAAAATCCATTAAAAACCCATTAAAAATCCATTAAAAATCCATTAAAAATCCATTAAAAAATCCATTTAAAAAACCCATTAAAAAAAATCCATTAAAAAAATCCATTTAAAAAATCCATTAAAAAAAATCCATTAAAAAAAACCCATTAAAAAAATCCATTAAAAAAATCCATTTAAAAAATCCATTAAAAAAAATCCATTAAAAAAAATCCATAAAAAAATCCATTAAAAAATCCATTAAAAAAATCCATTAAAAAAAATCCATTAAAAATTCATTAAAAAAATCCATTAAAAAATCCATTAAAAACCCATTAAAAATCCATTAAAAATCCATTAAAAAATCCATTTAAAAAACCCATTAAAAAAATCCATTAAAAAAATTCATTTAAAAAATCCATTAAAAAAAATCCATTTAAAAAAACCCATTAAAAAAAATCCATTAAAAAAATCCATTTAAAAAATCCATTAAAAAAATCCATTAAAAAAAATCCATTAAAAAAAAATCCATTTAAAAAAACCCATTAAAAAAAATCCATTAAAAAAATCCATTAAAAATCCATTAAAAAAATCCATTTAAAAAATCCATTAAAAACCCATTAAAAATCCATTAAAAATCCATTAAAAATCCATTAAAAAATCCATTTAAAAAACCCATTAAAAAAATCCATTAAAAAAATCCATTTAAAAAAGCCATTAAAAAAACCCATTAAAAAAAAATCCATTAAAAAAAAAATCCATTAAAAAAAATCCATTAAAAAAAATCCATTAAAAAAAATCAATTTAAAAAATCCATAAAAAATCCATTAAAAAAATCCATTTAAAAAATCCATTAAAAACCCATTAAAAATCCATTAAAAATCCATTAAAAATCCATTAAAAAAATCCATTTAAAAAACCCATTAAAAAAAATCCATTAAAAAAATCCATTTAAAAAATCCATTAAAAACCCATTAAAAATCCATTAAAAATCCATTAAAAAATCCATTTAAAAAACCCATTAAAAAAAATCCATTAAAAAAATCCATTAAAAAAATCCATTTAAAAAAGCCATTAAAAAAACCCATTAAAAAAATCCATTAAAAAAAAAATCCATTAAAAAAAATCCATTAAAAAAAATCAATTTAAAAAAATCCATTAAAAATCCATTACAAAAATCCATTTAAAAAATCCATTAAAAACCCATTAAAAATCCATTAAAAATCCATTAAAAATCCATTAAAAAATCCATTTAAAAAACCCATTAAAAAAAATCCATTAAAAAAATCCATTTAAAAAATCCATTAAAAAAAATCCATTAAAAAAAAACCATTAAAAAAATCCATTAAAAAAATCCATTTAAAAAATCCATTAAAAAAAATCCATTTAAAAAATCCATTAAAAACCCATTAAAAATCCATTAAAAATCCATTAAAAATCCATTAAAAAATCCATTTAAAAAACCCATTAAAAAAATCCATTAAAAAATCCATTTAAAAAAGCCATTAAAAAAACCCATTAAAAAAAAATCCATTAAAAAATAAATCCATTAAAAAAAATCCATTAAAAAAAATCCATTAAAAAAAATCAATTTAAAAAATCCATAAAACATCCATTAAAAAAATCCATTTAAAAAATCCATTAAAAACCCATTAAAAATCCATTAAAAATCCATTAAAAATCCATTAAAAAAATCCATTTAAAAAACCCATTAAAAAAAAATCCATTAAAAAAATCCATTTAAAAAATCCATTAAAAACCCATTAAAAATCCATTAAAAATCCATTAAAAAATCCATTTAAAAAACCCATTAAAAAAAATCCATTAAAAAAATCCATTAAAAAAATCCATTTAAAAAAGCCATTAAAAAAACCCATTAAAAAAATCCATTAAAAAAAAAATCCATTAAAAAAAATCCATTAAAAAAAATCAATTTAAAAAAATCCATTAAAAATCCATTAAAAAAATCCATTTAAAAAAATCCATTAAAAAATCCATTTAAAAAACCCATTAAAAAAAATCCATTAAAAAAATCCATTTAAAAAATCCATTTAAAAAACCCATTAAAAAAAATCCATTAAAAAAAATCCATTAAAAAAAAATCCATTAAAAAAAAATCCATTAAAAAAAATCAATTTTAAAAAATCCATTAAAAATCCATTAAAAAAATCCATTAAAAACACATTAAAAATCCATTAAAAATCCATTAAAAATCCATTAAAAAATCCATTTAAAAAACCCATTAAAAAAAATCCATTAAAAAAATCCATTTAAAAAATCCATTAAAAAAAAATCCATTAAAAAAAACCCATTAAAAAAATCCATTAAAAAAATCCATTTAAAAAATCCATAAAAAAAAATCCATTAAAAAAAATCCATAAAAAAATCCATTAAAAAATCCATTAAAAAAATCCATTAAAAAAAATCCATTAAAAATCCATTAAAAAAATCCATTTAAAAAAATCCATTAAAAAATCCATTAAAAACCCATTAAAAATCCATTAAAAATCCATTAAAAAATCCATTTAAAAAACCCATTAAAAAATCCATTAAAAAAATTCATTTAAAAAATCCATTAAAAAAAATCCATTTAAAAAAACCCATTAAAAAAAATCCATTAAAAAAATCCATTTAAAAAATCCATTAAAAAAATCCATTAAAAAAAACCCATTAAAAAAAATCCATTAAAAAAAAATCCATTAAAAAAAACCCATTAAAAAAAATCCATTAAAAAAATCCATTAAAAATCCATTAAAAAAATCCATTTAAAAAATCCATTAAAAACCCATTAAAAATCCATTAAAAATCCATTAAAAATCCATTAAAAAATCCATTTAAAAAACCCATTTAAAAAAGCCATTAAAAAATCCATTTAAAAAATCCATTAAAAAAATCCATTTAAAAAAACCCATTAAAAAAAATCAATTTAAAAAATCCATTAAAAATCCATTAAAAAAATCCATTTAAAAAATCCATTAAAAATCCATTAAAAATCCATTAAAAATCCATTAAAAATCCATTAAAAAAATCCATTTAAAAAACCCATTAAAAAAAATCCATTAAAAAAATCCATTTAAAAAATCCATTAAAAACCCATTAAAAATCCATTAAAAATCCATTAAAAAATCCATTTAAAAAACCCATTAAAAAAATATATTAAAAAAAAAATCCATTAAAAAAAATCCATTAAAAAAAATCAATTTAAAAAAATCCATTAAAAATCCATTAAAAAAATCCATTTAAAAAAATCCATTAAAAAATCCATTTAAAAAACCCATTAAAAAAAATCCATTAAAAAAATCCATTAAAAAAATCCATTTAAAGAAGCCATTAAAAAAACCCATTATAAAAAGCCATTAAAAAAAACCCATTAAAAAAATCAATTTAAAAAAATCCATTAAAAATCCATTAAAAAAATCCATTTAAAAAAATCAATTTAAAAAATCCATAAAAAATCCATTAAAAACCCATTAAAAATCCATTAAAAATCCATTAAAAATCCATTTAAAAAATCCATTTAAAAAACCCATTAAAAAAAATCCATTAAAAAAATCCATTTAAAAAATCCATTAAAAACCCATTAAAAATCCATTAAAAATCCATTAAAAATCCATTAAAAAATCCATTTAAAAAACCCATTAAAAAAAATCCATTAAAAAAATCCATTAAAAAAATCCATTTAAAAAAGCCATTAAAAAAACCCATTAAAAAAATCCATTAAAAAAAAAATCCATTAAAAAAAATCCATTAAAAAAAATCAATTTAAAAAAATCCATTAAAAATCCATTAAAAAAATCCATTTAAAAAAATCCATTAAAAAATCCATTAAAAAAACCCATTAAAAAAAATCCATTAAAAAAATCCATTTATAAAATCCATTTAAAAAACCCATTAAAAAAAATCCATTAAAAAAAATCCATTAAAAAAAAATCCATTAAAAAAAAATCCATTAAAAAAAATCAATTTAAAAAAATCCATTAAAAATCCATTAAAAAAATCCATTTAAAAAAATCCATTAAAAACCCATTAAAAATCCATTAAAAATCCATTAAAAATCCATTAAAAAATCCATTTAAAAAACCCATTAAAAAAAATCCATTAAAAAAATCCATTTAAAAAATCCATTAAAAAAAATCCATTAAAAAAAACCCATTAAAAAAATCCATTAAAAAAATCCATTTAAAAAATCCATTAAAAAAAATCCATTAAAAAAAATCCATAAAAAAATCCATTAAAAAATCCATTAAAAAAATCCATTAAAAAAAATCCATTAAAAATCCATTAAAAAAATCCATTTAAAAAAATCCATTAAAAAATCCATTAAAAACCCATTAAAAATCCATTAAAAATCCATTAAAAAATCCATTTAAAAAACCCATTAAAAAAATCCATTAAAAAAATTCATTTAAAAAATCCATTAAAAAAAATCCATTTAAAAAAACCCATTAAAAAAAATCCATTAAAAAAATCCATTTAAAAAATCCATTAAAAAAATCCATTAAAAAAAATCCATTAAAAAAAAATCCATTTAAAAAAACCCATTAAAAAAAATCCATTAAAAAAATCCATTAAAAATCCATTAAAAAAATCCATTTAAAAAATCCATTAAAAACCCATTAAAAATCCATTAAAAATCCATTAAAAATCCATTAAAAAATCCATTTAAAAAACCCATTAAAAAAATCCATTAAAAAAATCCATTTAAAAAAGCCATTAAAAAAACCCATTAAAAAAAAATCCATTAAAAAAAAAATCCATTAAAAAAAATCCATTAAAAAAAATCCATTAAAAAAAATCAATTTAAAAAATCCATAAAAAATCCATTAAAAAAATCCATTTAAAAAATCCATTAAAAACCCATTAAAAATCCATTAAAAATCCATTAAAAATCCATTAAAAAAATCCATTTAAAAAACCCATTAAAAAAAATCCATTAAAAAAATCCATTTAAAAAATCCATTAAAAACCCATTAAAAATCCATTAAAAATCCATTAAAAAATCCATTTAAAAAACCCATTAAAAAAAATCCATTAAAAAAATCCATTAAAAAAATCCATTTAAAAAAGCCATTAAAAAAACCCATTAAAAAAATCCATTAAAAAAAAAATCCATAAAAAAAAATCCATTAAAAAAAATCAATTTAAAAAAATCCATTAAAAATCCATTAAAAAAATCCATTAAAAATCCATTAAAAAAATCCATTTAAAAAATCCATTAAAAACCCATTAAAAATCCATTTAAAAAATCCATTAAAAAAAATCCATTAAAAAAAAAACCCATTAAAAAAAATCCATTAAAAAAAAATCCATTAAAAAAAACCCATTAAAAAAAATCCATTAAAAAAATCCATTAAAAATCCATTAAAAAAATCCATTTAAAAAAATCCATTAAAAACCCATTAAAAATCCATTAAAAATCCATTAAAAATACATTAAAAAATCCATTTAAAAAATCCATTAAAAAAAAATCCATTAAAAAAAACCCATTAAAAAAATCCATTAAAAAAATCAATTTAAAAAATCCATTAAAAAAAATCCATTAAAATAAATCCATAAAAAAATCCATTAAAAACCCATTAAAAATCCATTAAAAATCCATTAAAAAATCCATTAAAAAAACCCATTAAAAAAAACCATTAAAAAAAAATCCATTAAAAAAAAATCCATTAAAAAAAAATCCATTAAAAAAAATCAATTTAAAAAAATCCATTAAAAATCCATTAAAAAAATCCATTTAAAAAAATCCATTAAAAACCCATTAAAAATCCATTAAAAATCCATTAAAAATCCATTAAAAATCCATTTAAAAAACCCATTAAAAAAAATCCATTAAAAAAAATCCATTAAAACAAATCCATTTAAAAAATCCATTAAAAAAAAATCCATTAAAAAAAACCCATTAAAAAAATCCATTAAAAAAATCCATTTAAAAAATCCATTAAAAAAAATCCATTAAAAAAAATCCATAAAAAAATCCATTAAAAAATCCATTAAAAAAAATCCATTAAAAATCCATTAAAAAAATCCATTTAAAAAAATCCATTAAAAAATCCATTAAAAACCCATTAAAAATCCATTAAAAATCCATTAAAAAATCCATTTAAAAAACCCATTAAAAAAATCCATTAAAAAAATTCATTTAAAAAATCCATTAAAAAAAATCCATTTAAAAAAATCCATTTAAAAAAACCCATTAAAAAAAATCCATTAAAAAAATCCATTTAAAAAATCCATTAAAAAAAATCCATTAAAAAAAAAACCCATTAAAAAAAATCCATTAAAAAAAAATCCATTAAAAAAAACCCATTAAAAAAAATCCATTAAAAAAATCCATTATAAATCCATTAAAAAAATCCATTTAAAAAAATCCATTAAAAACCCATTAAAAATCCATTAAAAATCCATTAAAAATACATTAAAAAATCCATTTAAAAAACCCATTAAAAAAATCCATTAAAAAAATCCATTTAATAAATCCATTAAAAAGAAATCCATTAAAAAAACCCATTAAAAAAATCCATTAAAAAAATCCATTTAAAAAATCCATTAAAAAAAATCCATTAAAAAAAATCCATAAAAAAATCCATTAAAAAATCCATTAAAAAAATCCATTAAAAAAAATCCATTAAAAATCCATTAAAAAAATTCATTTAAAAAAATCCATTAAAAAATCCATTAAAAACCCATTAATAATCCATTAAAAATCCATTAAAAAATCCATTTAAAAAACCCATTAAAAAAATCCATTAAAAAAATTCATTTAAAAAATCCATTAAAAAAAATCCATTTAAAAAAACCCATTAAAAAAAATCCATTAAAAAAATCCATTTAAAAATTCCATTAAAAAAAATCCATTAAAAAAAACCCATTAAAAAAAATCCATTAAAAAAAAATCCATTAAAAGAAACCATTAAAAAAAATCCATTAAAAAAATCCATTAAAAATCCATTAAAAAAATCCATTTAAAAAAATCCATTAAAAACCCATTAAAAATCCATTAAAAATCCATTAAAAATCCATTAAAAAATCCATTTAAAAAAACCATTAAAAAAATCCATTAAAAAAATCCATTAAAAAAATCCATTAAAAAAATCCATTTAAAAAAGCCATTAAAAAAACCCATTAAAAAAAAATCCATTAAAAAAAAAATCCATTAAAAAAAATCCATTAAAAAAATCCATAGAAAAAAATCCATTAAAAATCCATTAAAAAAATCCATTTAAAAAACTCATTAAAAAATCCATTAAAAATCCATTAAAAATGCATTAAAAATCCATTAAAAATCCATTAAAAAATCCATTTAAAAAACCCATTAAAAAAAGCCATTAAAAAATCCATTTAAAAAATCCATTAAAAAAAATCCATTTAAAAAAACCCATTAAAAAAAATCAATTTAAAAAATCCATTAAAAAAATCCATTTAAAAATTCCATTAAAAACCCATTAAAAATCCATTAAAAATACATTAAAAATCCATTAAAAAAATCCATTTAAAAAACCCATTAAAAAAAATCCATTAAAAAAATCCATTTAAAAAATCCATTAAAAACCCATTAAAAATCCATTAAAAATCCATTAAAAATCCATTAAAAAATCCATTTAAAAAACCCATTAAAAAAACCCATTAAAAAAATCCATTAAAAAAAATCCATTAAAAAAAATCAATTTAAAAAAATCCATTAAAAATCCATTAAAAAAATCCATTTAAAAAAATCCATTAAAAAATCCATTTAAAAAACCCATTAAAAAAAATCCATTGAAAAAATCCATTAAAAAAATCCATTTAAAAAAGCCATTAAAAAAACCCATTAAAAAAAAGCCATTAAAAAAAACCCATTAAAAAAATCAATTTAAAAAAATCCATTAAAAATCCATTAAAAAATCCATTTAAAAAAATCCATTAAAAACCCATTAAAAATCCATTAAAAATCCATTAAAAAATCCATTTAAAAAACCCATTAAAAAAAATCCATTAAAAAAAAATCCATTAAATAAAAATCCATTAAAAAAAAAATCCATTAAAAAAAATCAATTTAAAAAAATCCATTAAAAATCCATTAAAAAAACCCATTAAAAAAAATCCATTAAAAACCCATTAAAAATCCATTAAAAATCCATTAAAAATCCATTAAAAAATCCATTTAAAAAACCCATTAAAAAAAATCCATTAAAAAAATCCATTTAAAAAATCCATTAAAAAAAAATCCATTAAAAAAAAACCCATTAAAAAAATCCATTAAAAAAATCCATTTAAAAAATCCATTAAAAAAAATCCATTAAAAAAAATCCATAAAAAAATCCATTAAAAAATCCATTAAAAAAATCCATTAAAAAAAATCCATTAAAAATCCATTAAAAAAATCCATTTCAAAAAATCCATTAAAAAATCCATTAAAAACCCATTAAAAATCCATTAAAAATCCATTAAAAAATCCATTTAAAAAACCCATTAAAAAAATCCATTAAAAAAATTCATTTAAAAAATCCATTAAAAAAAATCCATTTAAAAAAATCCATTTAAAAAAACCCATTAAAAAAATCCATTAAAAAAATCCATTTAAAAAATCCATTTAAAAAAATCCATTAAAAAAAAAACCCATTAAAAAAATTCATTTAAAAAATCCATTAAAAAAAATCCATTTAAAAAAATCCTTTTAAAAAAACCCATTAAAAAAAATCCATTAAAAAAATCCATTTAAAAAATCCATTAAAAAAAATCCATTAAAAAAAAAACCCATTAAAAAAAATCCATTAAAAAAAAATCCATTAAAAAAAACCCATTAAAAAAAATCCATTAAAAAAATCCATTAAAAATCCATTAAAAAAATCCATTTAAAAAAATCCATTAAAAACCCATTAAAAATCCATTAAAAATCCATTAAAAATACATTAAAAAATCCATTTAAAAAATCCATTAAAAAAAAATCCATTAAAAAAAACCCATTAAAAAAATCCATTAAAAAAATCAATTTAAAAAATCCATTAAAAAAAATCCATTAAAATAAATCCATAAAAAAATCCATTAAAAAATCCATTAAAAAAATCCATTAAAAAAAATCCATTAAAAATCCATTATAAAAATCCATTTAAAAAAATCCATTAAAAAATCCATTAAAAACCCATTAAAAATCCATTAAAAATCCATTAAAAAATCCATTTAAAAAACCCATTAAAAAAATCCATTAAAAAAATTCATTTAAAAAATCCATTAAAAAAAATCCATTTAAAAAAACCCATTAAAAAAATCCATTAAAAAAATTAATTTAAAAAATCCATTAAAAAAAATCCATTTAAAAAACCCATTAAAAAAAATCCATTAAAAAAATCCATTAAAAAAATCCATTTAAAAAATCCATTAAAAAAAATCCATTAAAAAAAATCCATAAAAAAATCCATTAAAAAATCCATTAAAAAAATCCATTAAAACAAATCCATTAAAAATCCATTAAAAAAATCCATTTAAAAAAATCCATTAAAAAATCCATTAAAAACCCATTAAAAATCCATTAAAAATCCATTAAAAAATCCATTTAAAAAACCCATTAAAAAAATCCATTAAAAAAAATCCATTAAAAAAAAATCCATTAAAAAAAAAATCCATTAAAAAAAATCAATTTAAAAAAATCCATTAAAAATCCATTAAAAAAATCCATTTAAAAAAATCCATTAAAAACCCATTAAAAATCCATTAAAAATCCATTAAAAATCCATTAAAAAATCCATTTAAAAAACCCATTAAAAAAAAACCATTAAAAAAATCCATTTAAAAAAGCCATTAAAAAAATCCATTTAAAAAATCCATTAAAAAAAAATCCATTAAAAAAAACCCATTAAAAAAATCCATTAAAAAATCCATTTAAAAAATCCATTAAAAAAATCCATTAAAAAAAATCCATTAAAAAATCCATTAAAAAATCCATTAAAAAAATCCATTAAAAAAAATCCATTAAAAATCCATTAAAAAAATACATTTAAAAAAATCAATTAAAAAATCCATTAAAAACCCATTAAAAATCCATTAAAAATCCATTAAAAAATCCATTTAAAAAACCCATTAAAAAAATCCATTAAAAAAATTCATTTAAAAAATCCATTAAAAAAAATCCATTTAAAAAAACCCATTAAAAAAAATTCATTAAAAAAATCCATTTAAAAAATCCATTAAAAAAAATCCATTAAAAAAAAACCCATTAAAAAAAATCCATTAAAAAAATCCATTTAAAAAAGCCATTAAAAAAACCCATTAAAAAAAAATCCATTAAAAAAATCCATTAAAGAAATCCATTAAAAAAATCCATTTAAAAAAGCCATTAAAAAAACCCATTAAAAAAAAATCCATTAAAAAAAAAAATCCATTAAAAAAAATCCATTAAAAAAATCCATTAAAAAAAATCAATTTAAAAAATCCATAAAAAATCCATTAAAAAAATCCATTTAAAAAATCCATTAAAAACCATTAAAAATCCATTAAAAATCCATTAAAAATCCATTAAAAAAATCCATTTAAAAAACCCATTAAAAAAAATCCATTAAAAAAATCCATTTAAAAAATCCATTAAAAACCCATTAAAAATCCATTAAAAATTTATTAAAAATCCATTAAAAAATCCATTTAAAAAACCCATTAAAAAAAATCCATTAAAAAAATCCATTAAAAAAATCCATTTAAAAAAGCCATTAAAAAAAACCATTAAAAAAATCCATTAAAAAAAAAATCCATTAAAAAAAATCAATTTAAAAAAATCCATTAAAAAATCCATTTAAAAAACCCATTAAAAAAAATCCATTAAAAAAATCCATTTAAAAAATCCATTTAAAAAAGCCATTAAATAAACCCATTAAAAAAAAGCCATTAAAAAAAACCCATTAAAAAAATCAATTTAAAAAAATCCATTAAAAACCCATTAAAAATCCATTAAAAATCCAGTAAAAAATCCATTTAAAAAACCCATTAAAAAAATCCATTAAAAAAAAATCCATTAAAAAAAACCCATTAAAAAAAATCCATTAAAAAAATCCATTAAAAATCCATTAAAAAAATCCATTAAAAAAAATCCATTAAAAACCCATTAAAAATCCATTAAAAATCCATTAAAAATACATTAAAAAATCCATTTAAAAAACCCATTAAAAAAATCCATTAAAAAAATCCATTTAAAAAATCCATTAAAAAGAAATCCATTAAAAAAACCCATTCAAAAAATCCATTAAAAAAATCCATTTAAAAAATCCATTAAAAAAAATCCATTAAAAAAAATCCATAAAAAAATCCATTAAAAAATCCATTAAAAAAATCCATTAAAAAAAATTCATTAAAAATCCATTAAAAAATCCATTAAAAAAATCCATTAAAAAAAATCCATAAAAAAAAAACCCATTAAAAAAAATCCATTAAAAAAAAATCCATTAAAAGAAACCATTAAAAAAAATCCATTAAAAAAATCCATTAAAAATCCATTAAAAAAATCCATTTAAAAAATCCATTAAAAACCCATTAAAAATCCATTAAAAATCCATTAAAAATCCATTAAAAAAATCCATTTAAAAAACCCATTAAAAAAAATCCATTAAAAAATCCATTTCAAAAATCCATTAAAAACCCATTAAAAATCCATTAAAAATCAATTAAAAATCCATTAAAAAATCCATTTAAAAAACCCATTAAAAAAAAACCATTAAAAAAATCCATTTAAAAAAGCCATTAAAAAAACCCATTAAAAAAATCCATTAAAAAAAAAATCCATTAAAAAAAATCCATTAAAAAAAATCAATTTAAAAAAATCCATTAAAAATCCATTAAAAAAATCCATTTAAAAAAATCCATTAAAAAATCCATTTAAAAAACCCATTAAAAAAAATCCATTAAAAAATCCATTAAAAAAATCCATTTAAAAAAGCCATTAAAAAAACCCATTTAAAAAAAGCCATTAAAAAAACCCATTAAAAAAATCAATTTAAAAAAACCCATTATAAATCCATTAAAAATCCATTAAAAAATCCATTTAAAAAACCCATTAAAAAAATCCATTAAAAAAAAATCCATTAAAAAAAAATCCATTAAAAAAAAAATCCATTAAAAAAAATCAATTTAAAAAAATCCATTAAAAATCCATTAAAAAAATCCATTTAAAAAAATCCATTAAAAACCCATTAAAAATCCATTAAAAATCCATTAAAAATCCATTAAAAAATCCATTTAAAAAACCCATTAAAAAAAATCCATTAAAAAAATCCATTTAAAAAATCCATTAAAAAAAATCCATAAAAAAAAAACCATTAAAAAAATCCATTAAAAAAATCCATTTAAAAAATCCATTAAAAAAATCCATTAAAAAAAATCCATTAAAAAATCCATTAAAAAATCCATTAAAAAAATCCATTAAAAAAAATCCATTAAAAATCCATTAAAAAAATCCATTTAAAAAAATCCATTAAAAAATCCATTAAAAACCCATTAAAAATCCATTAAAAATCCATTAAAAAATCCATTTAAAAAACCCATTAAAAAAAATTCATTAAAAAAAAATCCATTAAAAAAAAATCCATTAAAAAAAAAATCCATTAAAAAAATCCATTAAAAAAAATGCATTAAAAATCCATTAAAAAAATCCATTTAAAAAAATCCATTAAAAAATCCATTAAAAATCCATTAAAAATCCATTAAAAATCCATTAAAAAATCCATTTAAAAAACCCATTAAAAAATCCATTAAAAAAATTCATTTAAAAATCCATTTAAAAAAATCCATTTAAAAAAACCCATTAAAAAAAATCCATTAAAAAAATCCATTTAAAAAATCCATTAAAAAAAATCCATTAAAAAAAACCCATTAAAAAAATCCATTAAAAAAAAATCCATTAAAAAAACCCATTAAAAAAATCCATAAAAAAAATCCATTAAAAATCCATTAAAAAAATCCATTAAAAAAAATCCATTAAAAACCCATTAAAAATCCATTAAAAATCCATTAAAAATCAATTAAAAATCCATTAAAAAATCCATTTAAAAAACCCATTAAAAAAAAACCATTAAAAAAATCCATTTAAAAAAGCCATTAAAAAAACCCATTAAAAAAATCCATTAAAAAAAAAATCCATTAAAAAAAATCCATTAAAAAAAATCAATTTAAAAAAATCCATTAAAAATCCATTAAAAAAATCCATTTAAAAAAATCCATTAAAAAATCCATTTAAAAAACCCATTAAAAAAAATCCATTAAAAAATCCATTAAAAAAATCCATTTAAAAAAGCCATTAAAAAAACCCATTAAAAAAAAGCCATTAAAAAAAACCCATTAAAAAAATCAATTTAAAAAAACCCATTAAAAATCCATTAAAAATCCATTAAAAAATCCATTTAAAAAACCCATTAAAAAAATCCATTAAAAAAAAATCCATTAAAAAAAAATCCATTAAAAAAAAAATCCATTAAAAAAAATCAATTTAAAAAAATCCATTAAAAATCCATTAAAAAAATCCATTTAAAAAAATCCATTAAAAACCCATTAAAAATCCATTAAAAATCCATTAAAAATCCATTAAAAAATCCATTTAAAAAACCCATTAAAAAAAATCCATTAAAAAAATCCATTTAAAAAATCCATTAAAAAAAAATCCATTAAAAAAAACCCATTAAAAAAATCCATTAAAAAATCCATTTAAAAAATCCATTAAAAAAATCCATTAAAAAAAATCCATTAAAAAATCCATTAAAAAATCCATTAAAAAAATCCATTAAAAAAAATCCATTAAAAATCCATTAAAAAAATCCATTTAAAAAAATCCATTAAAAAATCCATTAAAAACCCATTAAAAATCCATTAAAAATCCATTAAAAAATCCATTTAAAAAACCCATTAAAAAAATCCATTAAAAAAATTCATTTAAAAAATCCATTAAAAAAAATCCATTTAAAAAAACCCATTAAAAAAAATTCATTAAAAAAATCCATTTAAAAAATCCATTAAAAAAAATCCATTAAAAAAAAACCCATTAAAAAAAATCCATTAAAAAAATCCATTTAAAAAAGCCATTAAAAAAACCCATTAAAAAAAATCCATTAAAAAAATCCATTAAAGAAATCCATTAAAAAAATCCATTTAAAAAAGCCATTAAAAAAACCCATTAAAAAAAATCCATTAAAAAAAAAAATCCATTAAAAAAAATCCATTAAAAAAAATCCATTAAAAAAATCAATTTAAAAAATCCATAAAAAATCCATTAAAAAAATCCATTTAAAAAATCCATTAAAAACCATTAAAAATCCATTAAAAATCCATTAAAAATCCATTAAAAAAATCCATTTAAAAAACCCATTAAAAAAAATCCATTAAAAAAAATCCATTTAAAAAATCCATTAAAAACCCATTAAAAATCCATTAAAAATCTATTAAAAATCCATTAAAAAATCCATTTAAAAAACCCATTAAAAAAACCCATTAAAAAAAATCCATTAAAAAAAAATCCATTAAAAAAAAATCCATTAAAAAAAAAATACATTAAAAAAAATCAATTTAAAAAAATCCATTAAAAATCCATTAAAAAACCCATTAAAAAAATCCAATAAAAAAATCCATTAAAAAAATCCATTTAAAAAAGCCATTAAAAAAACCCATTAAAAAAATCCATTAAAAAAAAATCCATTAAAAAAAATCCATTAAAAAAAATCAATTTAAAAAAATCCATTAAAAATCCATTAAAAAAAACATTTAAAAAAATCCATTAAAAAATCCATTTAAAAAACCCATTAAAAAAAATCCATTAAAAAAATCCATTAAAAAAATCCATTTAAAAAAGCCATTAAAAAAACCCATTAAAAAAAAGCCATTAAAAAAACCCATTAAAAAAATCAATTTAAAAAAAGCCATTAAAAATCCATTAAAAAAATCCATTTAAAAAAATCCATTAAAAACCCATTAAAAATCCATTAAAAATCCATTAAAAAATCCATTTAAAAAACCCATTAAAAAAAATCCATTAAAACAAAAATCCATTAAAAAAAATCCATTAAAAAAAAAATCCATTAAAAAAATCAATTTAAAAAAATCCATTAAAAATCCATTAAAAAAATCCATTTAAAAAAATCCATTAAAAACCCATTAAAAATCCATTAAAAATCAATTAAAAATCCATTAAAAAATCCATTTAAAAAACCCATTAAAAAAAAACCATTAAAAAAATCCATTTAAAAAAGCCATTAAAAAAACCCATTAAAAAAATCCATTAAAAAAAAAATCCATTAAAAAAAATCCATTAAAAAAAATCAATTTAAAAAAATCCATTAAAAATCCATTAAAAAAATCCATTTAAAAAAATCCATTAAAAAATCCATTTAAAAAACCCATTAAAAAAAATCCATTAAAAAATCCATTAAAAAAATCCATTTAAAAAAGCCATTAAAAAAACCCATTAAAAAAAAGCCATTAAAAAAAACCCATTAAAAAAATCAATTTAAAAAAACCCATTAAAAATCCATTAAAAATCCATTAAAAAATCCATTTAAAAAACCCATTAAAAAAATCCATTAAAAAAAAATCCATTAAAAAAAAATCCATTAAAAAAAAAATCCATTAAAAAAAATCAATTTAAAAAAATCCATTAAAAATCCATTAAAAAAATCCATTTAAAAAAATCCATTAAAAACCCATTAAAAATCCATTAAAAATCCATTAAAAATCCATTAAAAAATCCATTTAAAAAACCCATTAAAAAAAATCCATTTAAAAAATCCATTAAAAAAAAATCCATTAAAAAAAACCCATTAAAAAAATCCATTAAAAAATCCATTTAAAAAATCCATTAAAAAAATCCATTAAAAAAAATCCATTAAAAAATCCATTAAAAAATCCATTAAAAAATCCATTAAAAAAATCCATTAAAAAAAATCCATTAAAAATCCATTAAAAAAATCCATTAAAAAAATCCATTAAAAAAAATCCATTAAAAAAAAACCCATTAAAAAAAATCCATTAAAAAAAAATCCATTAAAAGAAACCATTAAAAAAAATCCATTAAAAAAATCCATTAAAAATCCATTAAAAAAATCCATTTAAAAAATCCATTAAAAACCCATTAAAAATCCATTAAAAATCCATTAAAAATCCATTAAAAAAATCCATTTAAAAAACCCATTAAAAAAAATCCATTAAAAAATCCATTTCAAAAATCCATTAAAAACCCATTAAAAATCCATTAAAAATCAATTAAAAATCCATTAAAAAATCCATTTAAAAAACCCATTAAAAAAAAACCATTAAAAAAATCCATTTAAAAAAGCCATTAAAAAAACCCATTAAAAAAATCCATTAAGAAAAAAATCCATTAAAAAAAATCAATTAAAAAAAATCAATTTAAAAAAATCCATTAAAAATCCATTAAAAAAATCCATTTAAAAAAATCCATTAAAAAATCCATTTAAAAAACCCATTAAAAAAAATCCATTAAAAAATCCATTAAAAAAATCCATTTAAAAAAGCCATTAAAAAAACCCATTTAAAAAAAGCCATTAAAAAAACCCATTAAAAAAATCAATTTAAAAAACCCATTATAAATCCATTAAAAATCCATTAAAAAATCCATTTAAAAAACCCATTAAAAAAATCCATTAAAAAAAATCCATTAAAAAAAAATCCATTAAAAAAAAAATCCATTAAAAAAAATCAATTTAAAAAAATCCATTAAAAATCCATTAAAAAAATCCATTTAAAAAAATCCATTAAAAAATCCATTTAAAAAACCCATTAAAAAAAATCCATTAAAAAAATCCATTAAAAAAATCCATTAAAAAAACCCATTAAAAAAGCCATTAAAAAAAACCCATTAAAAAATCAATTTAAAAAAATCCATTAAAAATCCATTAAAAAAATCCATTTAAAAAAATCCATTAAAAACCCATTAAAAATCCATTAAAAATCCATTAAAAAATCCATTTAAAAAACCCATTAAAAAAAATCCATTAAAAAAAAACCATTAAAAAAATCCATTAAAAAAATTCATTTAAAAAATCCATTAAAAAAAATCCATTTAAAAAAACCCATTAAAAAAAATCATTAAAAAAATCCATTTAAAAAATCCATTAAAAAAAATCCATTAAAAAAAACCCATTAAAAAAAATCCATTAAAAAAATCCATTTAAAAAAGCCATTAAAAAACCCATTAAAAAAAAATCCATTAAAAAAATCCATTAAAGAAATCCATTAAAAAAATCCATTTAAAAAGCCATTAAAAAAACCCATTAAAAAAAAATCCATTAAAAAAAAAAATCCATTAAAAAAATCCATTAAAAAAATCCATTAAAAAAAATCAATTAAAAAATCCATAAAAAATCCATTAAAAAAATCCATTTAAAAAATCCATTAAAAACCATTAAAAATCCATTAAAAATCCATTAAAAATCCATTAAAAAAATCCATTTAAAAACCCATTAAAAAAAATCCATTAAAAAAATCCATTTAAAAAATCCATTAAAAACCCATTAAAAATCCATTAAAAATTTATTAAAAATCCATTAAAAAATCCATTTAAAAAACCCATTAAAAAAAATCCATTAAAAAAATCCATTAAAAAAATCCATTTAAAAAAGCCATTAAAAAAAACCATTAAAAAAATCCATTAAAAAAAAATCCATTAAAAAAAATCAATTTAAAAAAATCCATTAAAAAATCCATTTAAAAAACCCATTAAAAAAAATCCATTAAAAAAATCCATTTAAAAAATCCATTTAAAAAGCCATTAAATAAACCCATTAAAAAAAAGCCATTAAAAAAAACCCATTAAAAAAATCAATTTAAAAAAATCCATTAAAAACCCATTAAAAATCCATTAAAAATCCAGTAAAAAATCCATTTAAAAAACCCATTAAAAAAATCCATTAAAAAAAAATCCATTAAAAAAAACCCATTAAAAAAATCCATTAAAAAAATCCATTAAAAATCCATTAAAAAAATCCATTAAAAAAAATCCATTAAAAACCCATTAAAAATCCATTAAAAATCCATTAAAAATACATTAAAAAATCCATTTAAAAAACCCATTAAAAAAATCCATTAAAAAAATCCATTTAAAAAATCCATTAAAAAGAAATCCATTAAAAAAACCCATTCAAAAAATCCATTAAAAAAATCCATTTAAAAAATCCATTAAAAAAAATCCATTAAAAAAAATCCATAAAAAAATCCATTAAAAAATCCATTAAAAAAATCCATTAAAAAAAATCCATTAAAAATCCATTAAAAAATCCATTAAAAAAATCCATTAAAAAAAATCCATTAAAAAAAAACCCATTAAAAAAATCCATTAAAAAAAAATCCATTAAAAGAAACCATTAAAAAAAATCCATTAAAAAATCCATTAAAAATCCATTAAAAAAATCCATTTAAAAAATCCATTAAAAACCCATTAAAAATCCATTAAAAATCCATTAAAAATCCATTAAAAAAATCCATTTAAAAAACCCATTAAAAAAAATCCATTAAAAAATCCATTTCAAAAATCCATTAAAAACCCATTAAAAATCCATTAAAAATCAATTAAAATCCATTAAAAAATCCATTTAAAAAACCCATTAAAAAAAAACCATTAAAAAAATCCATTTAAAAAAGCCATTAAAAAAACCCATTAAAAAAATCCATTAAAAAAAAAATCCATTAAAAAAAATCCATTAAAAAAAATCAATTTAAAAAAATCCATTAAAAATCCATTAAAAAAATCCATTTAAAAAAATCCATTAAAAAATCCATTTAAAAAACCCATTAAAAAAAATCCATTAAAAAATCCATTAAAAAAATCCATTTAAAAAAGCCATTAAAAAAACCCATTTAAAAAAAGCCATTAAAAAAACCCATTAAAAAAATCAATTTAAAAAAACCCATTATAAATCCATTAAAAATCCATTAAAAAATCCATTTAAAAAACCCATTAAAAAAATCCATTAAAAAAAAATCCATTAAAAAAAAATCCATTAAAAAAAAAATCCATTAAAAAAAATCAATTTAAAAAAATCCATTAAAAATCCATTAAAAAAATCCATTTAAAAAAATCCATTAAAAACCCATTAAAAATCCATTAAAAATCCATTAAAAATCCATTAAAAAATCCATTTAAAAAACCCATTAAAAAAAATCCATTAAAAAAATCCATTTAAAAATCCATTAAAAAAAATCCATTAAAAAAAAACCATTAAAAAAATCCATTAAAAAAATCCATTTAAAAAATCCATTAAAAAAATCCATTAAAAAAAATCCATTAAAAAATCCATTAAAAAATCCATTAAAAAAATCCATTAAAAAAAATCCATTAAAAATCCATTAAAAAAATCCATTTAAAAAAATCCATTAAAAAATCCATTAAAAACCCATTAAAAATCCATTAAAAATCCATTAAAAAATCCATTTAAAAAACCCATTAAAAAAAATTCATTAAAAAAAAATCCATAAAAAAAAAATCCATTAAAAAAAAAATCCATTAAAAAAATCCATTAAAAAAAATGCATTAAAAATCCATTAAAAAAATCCATTTAAAAAAATCCATTAAAAAATCCATTAAAAATCCATTAAAAATCCATTAAAAATCCATTAAAAAATCCATTTAAAAAACCCATTAAAAAATCCATTAAAAAAATTCATTTAAAAATCCATTAAAAAAAATCCATTTAAAAAAACCCATTAAAAAAAATCCATTAAAAAAATCCATTTAAAAAATCCATTAAAAAAAATCCATTAAAAAAAACCCATTAAAAAAATCCATTAAAAAAAAATCCATTAAAAAAACCCATTAAAAAAATCCATTAAAAAAAACCCATTAAAAAAATCCATTAAAAAAAATCCATAAAAAAATCCATTAAAAAATCCATTAAAAAAATCCATTAAAAAAAATCCATTAAAAATCCATTAAAAAATCCATTAAAAAAATCCATTAAAAAAAATCCATTAAAAAAAAACCCATTAAAAAAAATCCATTAAAAAAAAATCCATTAAAAGAAACCATTAAAAAAAATCCATTAAAAAAATCCATTAAAAATCCATTAAAAAAATCCATTTAAAAAATCCATTAAAAACCCATTAAAAATCCATTAAAAATCCATTAAAAATCCATTAAAAAAATCCATTTAAAAAACCCATTAAAAAAAATCCATTAAAAAATCCATTTCAAAAATCCATTAAAAACCCATTAAAAATCCATTAAAAATCAATTAAAAATCCATTAAAAAATCCATTTAAAAAACCCATTAAAAAAAAACCATTAAAAAAATCCATTTAAAAAAGCCATTAAAAAAACCCATTAAAAAAATCCATTAAAAAAAAAATCCATTAAAAAAAATCCATTAAAAAAAATCAATTTAAAAAAATCCATTAAAAATCCATTAAAAAAATCCATTTAAAAAAATCCATTAAAAAATCCATTTAAAAAACCCATTAAAAAAAATCCATTAAAAAATCCATTAAAAAAATCCATTTAAAAAAGCCATTAAAAAAACCCATTTAAAAAAAGCCATTAAAAAAACCCATTAAAAAAATCAATTTAAAAAAACCCATTATAAATCCATTAAAAATCCATTAAAAAATCCATTTAAAAAACCCATTAAAAAAATCCATTAAAAAAAAATCCATTAAAAAAAAATCCATTAAAAAAAAAATCCATTAAAAAAAATCAATTTAAAAAAATCCATTAAAAATCCATTAAAAAAATCCATTTAAAAAAATCCATTAAAAACCCATTAAAAATCCATTAAAAATCCATTAAAAATCCATTAAAAAATCCATTTAAAAAACCCATTAAAAAAAATCCATTAAAAAAATCCATTTAAAAAATCCATTAAAAAAAATCCATAAAAAAAAAACCATTAAAAAAATCCATTAAAAAAATCCATTTAAAAAATCCATTAAAAAAATCCATTAAAAAAAATCCATTAAAAAATCCATTAAAAAATCCATTAAAAAAATCCATTAAAAAAAATCCATTAAAAATCCATTAAAAAAATCCATTTAAAAAAATCCATTAAAAAATCCATTAAAAACCCATTAAAAATCCATTAAAAATCCATTAAAAAATCCATTTAAAAAACCCATTAAAAAAAATTCATTAAAAAAAAATCCATTAAAAAAAAATCCATTAAAAAAAAAATCCATTAAAAAAATCCATTAAAAAAAATGCATTAAAAATCCATTAAAAAAATCCATTTAAAAAAATCCATTAAAAAATCCATTAAAAATCCATTAAAAATCCATTAAAAATCCATTAAAAAATCCATTTAAAAAACCCATTAAAAAATCCATTAAAAAAATTCATTTAAAAATCCATTAAAAAAAATCCATTTAAAAAAACCCATTAAAAAAAATCCATTAAAAAAATCCATTTAAAAAATCCATTAAAAAAAATCCATTAAAAAAAACCCATTAAAAAAATCCATTAAAAAAAAATCCATTAAAAAAACCCATTAAAAAAATCCATTAAAAAAATCCATTAAAAATCCATTAAAAAAATCCATTAAAAAAAATCCATTAAAAACCCATTAAAAATCCATTAAAAATCCATTAAAAATCAATTAAAAATCCATTAAAAAATCCATTTAAAAAACCCATTAAAAAAAAACCATTAAAAAAATCCATTTAAAAAAGCCATTAAAAAAACCCATTAAAAAAATCCATTAAAAAAAAAATCCATTAAAAAAAATCCATTAAAAAAAATCAATTTAAAAAAATCCATTAAAAATCCATTAAAAAAATCCAATTAAAAAAATCCATTAAAAAATCCATTTAAAAAACCCATTAAAAAAAATCCATTAAAAAATCCATTAAAAAAATCCATTTAAAAAAGCCATTAAAAAAACCCATTAAAAAAAAGCCATTAAAAAAAACCCATTAAAAAAATCAATTTAAAAAAACCCATTAAAAATCCATTAAAAATCCATTAAAAAATCCATTTAAAAAACCCATTAAAAAAATCCATTAAAAAAAAATCCATTAAAAAAAAATCCATTAAAAAAAAAATCCATTAAAAAAAATCAATTTAAAAAAATCCATTAAAAATCCATTAAAAAAATCCATTTAAAAAAATCCATTAAAAACCCATTAAAAATCCATTAAAAATCCATTAAAAATCCATTAAAAAATCCATTTAAAAAACCCATTAAAAAAAATCCATTAAAAAAATCCATTTAAAAAATCCATTAAAAAAAAATCCATTAAAAAAAACCCATTAAAAAAATCCATTAAAAAATCCATTTAAAAAATCCATTAAAAAAATCCATTAAAAAAAATCCATTAAAAAATCCATTAAAAAATCCATTAAAAAAATCCATTAAAAAAAATCCATTAAAAATCCATTAAAAAAATCCATTTAAAAAAATCCATTAAAAAATCCATTAAAAACCCATTAAAAATCCATTAAAAATCCATTAAAAAATCCATTTAAAAAACCCATTAAAAAAATCCATTAAAAAAATTCATTTAAAAAATCCATTAAAAAAAATCCATTTAAAAAAACCCATTAAAAAAAATTCATTAAAAAAATCCATTTAAAAAATCCATTAAAAAAAATCCATTAAAAAAAAACCCATTAAAAAAAATCCATTAAAAAAATCCATTTAAAAAAGCCATTAAAAAAACCCATTAAAAAAAATCCATTAAAAAAATCCATTAAAGAAATCCATTAAAAAAATCCATTTAAAAAAGCCATTAAAAAAACCCATTAAAAAAAATCCATTAAAAAAAAAAATCCATTAAAAAAAATCCATTAAAAAAAATCCATTAAAAAAATCAATTTAAAAAATCCATAAAAAATCCATTAAAAAAATCCATTTAAAAAATCCATTAAAAACCATTAAAAATCCATTAAAAATCCATTAAAAATCCATTAAAAAAATCCATTTAAAAAACCCATTAAAAAAAATCCATTAAAAAAAATCCATTTAAAAAATCCATTAAAAACCCATTAAAAATCCATTAAAAATCTATTAAAAATCCATTAAAAAATCCATTTAAAAAACCCATTAAAAAAACCCATTAAAAAAAATCCATTAAAAAAAAATCCATTAAAAAAAAATCCATTAAAAAAAAAATACATTAAAAAAAATCAATTTAAAAAAATCCATTAAAAATCCATTAAAAAACCCATTAAAAAAATCCAATAAAAAAATCCATTAAAAAAATCCATTTAAAAAAGCCATTAAAAAAACCCATTAAAAAATCCATTAAAAAAAAATCCATTAAAAAAAATCCATTAAAAAAAATCAATTTAAAAAAATCCATTAAAAATCCATTAAAAAAAACATTTAAAAAAATCCATTAAAAAATCCATTTAAAAAACCCATTAAAAAAAATCCATTAAAAAAATCCATTAAAAAAATCCATTTAAAAAAGCCATTAAAAAAACCCATTAAAAAAAAGCCATTAAAAAAACCCATTAAAAAAATCAATTTAAAAAAAGCCATTAAAAATCCATTAAAAAAATCCATTTAAAAAAATCCATTAAAAACCCATTAAAAATCCATTAAAAATCCATTAAAAAATCCATTTAAAAAACCCATTAAAAATATCCATTAAAACAAAAATCCATTAAAAAAAATCCATTAAAAAAAAAATCCATTAAAAAAATCAATTTAAAAAAATCCATTAAAAATCCATTAAAAAAATCCATTTAAAAAAATCCATTAAAAACCCATTAAAAATCCATTAAAAATCAATTAAAAATCCATTAAAAAATCCATTTAAAAAACCCATTAAAAAAAAACCATTAAAAAAATCCATTTAAAAAAGCCATTAAAAAAACCCATTAAAAAAATCCATTAAAAAAAAAATCCATTAAAAAAAATCCATTAAAAAAAATCAATTTAAAAAAATCCATTAAAAATCCATTAAAAAAATCCATTTAAAAAAATCCATTAAAAAATCCATTTAAAAAACCCATTAAAAAAAATCCATTAAAAAATCCATTAAAAAAATCCATTTAAAAAAGCCATTAAAAAAACCCATTAAAAAAAAGCCATTAAAAAAAACCCATTAAAAAAATCAATTTAAAAAAACCCATTAAAAATCCATTAAAAATCCATTAAAAAATCCATTTAAAAAACCCATTAAAAAAATCCATTAAAAAAAAATCCATTAAAAAAAAATCCATTAAAAAAAAAATCCATTAAAAAAAATCAATTTAAAAAAATCCATTAAAAATCCATTAAAAAAATCCATTTAAAAAAATCCATTAAAAACCCATTAAAAATCCATTAAAAATCCATTAAAAATCCATTAAAAAATCCATTTAAAAAACCCATTAAAAAAAATCCATTTAAAAAATCCATTAAAAAAAAATCCATTAAAAAAAACCCATTAAAAAAATCCATTAAAAAATCCATTTAAAAAATCCATTAAAAAAATCCATTAAAAAAAATCCATTAAAAAATCCATTAAAAAATCCATTAAAAAAATCCATTAAAAAAAATCCATTAAAAATCCATTAAAAAAATCCATTTAAAAAAATCCATTAAAAAATCCATTAAAAACCCATTAAAAATCCATTAAAAATCCATTAAAAAATCCATTTAAAAAAACCATTAAAAAAATCCATTAAAAAAATTCATTTAAAAAATCCATTAAAAAAAATCCATTTAAAAAAACCCATTAAAAAAAATTCATTAAAAAAATCCATTTAAAAAATCCATTAAAAAAAATCCATTAAAAAAAAACCCATTAAAAAAAATCCATTAAAAAAATCCATTTAAAAAAGCCATTAAAAAAACCCATTAAAAAAAATCCATTAAAAAAATCCATTAAAAAAATCCATTAAAAAAAATCCATTAAAAACCCATTAAAAATCCATTAAAAATCCATTAAAAATACATTAAAAAATCCATTTAAAAAACCCATTAAAAAAATCCATTAAAAAAATCCATTTAAAAAATCCATTAAAAAGAAATCCATTAAAAAAACCCATTAAAAAAATCCATTAAAAAAATCCATTTAAAAAATCCATTAAAAAAAATCCATTAAAAAAAATCCATAAAAAAAAATCCATTAAAAATCCATTAAAAAAATCCATTAAAAAAATCCATTAAAAAAAATCCATTAAAAAAAAACCCATTAAAAAAAATCCATTAAAAAAAAATCCATTAAAAGAAACCATTAAAAAAAATCCATTAAAAAAATCCATTAAAAATCCATTAAAAAAATCCATTTAAAAAATCCATTAAAAACCCATTAAAAATCCATTAAAAATCCATTAAAAATCCATTAAAAAAATCCATTTAAAAAACCCATTAAAAAAAATCCATTAAAAAATCCATTTCAAAAATCCATTAAAAACCCATTAAAAATCCATTAAAAATCAATTAAAAATCCATTAAAAAATCCATTTAAAAAACCCATTAAAAAAAAACCATTAAAAAAATCCATTTAAAAAAGCCATTAAAAAAACCCATTAAAAAAATCCATTAAGAAAAAAATCCATTAAAAAAAATCAATTAAAAAAAATCAATTTAAAAAAATCCATTAAAAATCCATTAAAAAAATCCATTTAAAAAAATCCATTAAAAAATCCATTTAAAAAACCCATTAAAAAAAATCCATTAAAAAATCCATTAAAAAAATCCATTTAAAAAAGCCATTAAAAAAACCCATTTAAAAAAAGCCATTAAAAAAACCCATTAAAAAAATCAATTTAAAAAAACCCATTATAAATCCATTAAAAATCCATTAAAAAATCCATTTAAAAAACCCATTAAAAAAATCCATTAAAAAAAATCCATTAAAAAAAAATCCATTAAAAAAAAAATCCATTAAAAAAAATCAATTTAAAAAAATCCATTAAAAATCCATTAAAAAAATCCATTTAAAAAAATCCATTAAAAAATCCATTTAAAAAACCCATTAAAAAAAATCCATTAAAAAAATCCATTAAAAAAATCCATTAAAAAAACCCATTAAAAAAAGCCATTAAAAAAAACCCATTAAAAAAATCAATTTAAAAAAATCCATTAAAAATCCATTAAAAAAATCCATTTAAAAAAATCCATTAAAAACCCATTAAAAATCCATTAAAAATCCATTAAAAAATCCATTTAAAAAACCCATTAAAAAAAATCCATTAAAAAAAAAACCATTAAAAAAATCCATTAAAAAAATTCATTTAAAAAATCCATTAAAAAAAATCCATTTAAAAAAACCCATTAAAAAAAATTCATTAAAAAAATCCATTTAAAAAATCCATTAAAAAAAATCCATTAAAAAAAAACCCATTAAAAAAATCCATTAAAAAAATCCATTTAAAAAAGCCATTAAAAAAACCCATTAAAAAAAAATCCATTAAAAAAATCCATTAAAGAAATCCATTAAAAAAATCCATTTAAAAAAGCCATTAAAAAAACCCATTAAAAAAAAATCCATTAAAAAAAAAAATCCATTAAAAAAAATCCATTAAAAAAATCCATTAAAAAAAATCAATTTAAAAAATCCATAAAAAATCCATTAAAAAAATCCATTTAAAAAATCCATTAAAAACCATTAAAAATCCATTAAAAATCCATTAAAAATCCATTAAAAAAATCCATTTAAAAAACCCATTAAAAAAAATCCATTAAAAAAATCCATTTAAAAAATCCATTAAAAACCCATTAAAAATCCATCAAAAATTTATTAAAAATCCATTAAAAAATCCATTTAAAAAACCCATTAAAAAAAATCCATTAAAAAAATCCATTAAAAAAATCCATTTAAAAAAGCCATTAAAAAAAACCATTAAAAAAATCCATTAAAAAAAAAATCCATTAAAAAAAATCAATTTAAAAAAATCCATTAAAAAATCCATTTAAAAAACCCATTAAAAAAAATCCATTAAAAAAATCCATTTAAAAAATCCATTTAAAAAAGCCATTAAATAAACCCATTAAAAAAAAGCCATTAAAAAAAACCCATTAAAAAAATCAATTTAAAAAAATCCATTAAAAACCCATTAAAAATCCATTAAAAATCCAGTAAAAAATCCATTTAAAAAACCCATTAAAAAAATCCATTAAAAAAAAATCCATTAAAAAAAACCCATTAAAAAAAATCCATTAAAAAAATCCATTAAAAATCCATTAAAAAAATCCATTAAAAAAAATCCATTAAAAACCCATTAAAAATCCATTAAAAATCCATTAAAAATACATTAAAAAATCCATTTAAAAAACCCATTAAAAAAATCCATTAAAAAAATCCATTTAAAAAATCCATTAAAAAGAAATCCATTAAAAAAACCCATTCAAAAAATCCATTAAAAAAATCCATTTAAAAAATCCATTAAAAAAAATCCATTAAAAAAAATCCATAAAAAAATCCATTAAAAAATCCATTAAAAAAATCCATTAAAAAAAATCCATTAAAAATCCATTAAAAAATCCATTAAAAAAATCCATTAAAAAAAATCCATTAAAAAAAAACCCATTAAAAAAAATCCATTAAAAAAAAATCCATTAAAAGAAACCATTAAAAAAAATCCATTAAAAAAATCCATTAAAAATCCATTAAAAAAATCCATTTAAAAAATCCATTAAAAACCCATTAAAAATCCATTAAAAATCCATTAAAAATCCATTAAAAAAATCCATTTAAAAAACCCATTAAAAAAAATCCATTAAAAAATCCATTTCAAAAATCCATTAAAAACCCATTAAAAATCCATTAAAAATCAATTAAAAATCCATTAAAAAATCCATTTAAAAAACCCATTAAAAAAAAACCATTAAAAAAATCCATTTAAAAAAGCCATTAAAAAAACCCATTAAAAAAATCCATTAAAAAAAAATCCATTAAAAAAAATCCATTAAAAAAAATCAATTTAAAAAAATCCATTAAAAATCCATTAAAAAAATCCATTTAAAAAAATCCATTAAAAAATCCATTTAAAAAACCCATTAAAAAAAATCCATTAAAAAATCCATTAAAAAAATCCATTTAAAAAAGCCATTAAAAAAACCCATTTAAAAAAAGCCATTAAAAAAACCCATTAAAAAAATCAATTTAAAAAAACCCATTATAAATCCATTAAAAATCCATTAAAAAATCCATTTAAAAAACCCATTAAAAAAATCCATTAAAAAAAAATCCATTAAAAAAAAATCCATTAAAAAAAAAATCCATTAAAAAAAATCAATTTAAAAAAATCCATTAAAAATCCATTAAAAAAATCCATTTAAAAAAATCCATTAAAAACCCATTAAAAATCCATTAAAAATCCATTAAAAATCCATTAAAAAATCCATTTAAAAAACCCATTAAAAAAAATCCATTAAAAAAATCCATTTAAAAATCCATTAAAAAAAATCCATTAAAAAAAAACCATTAAAAAAATCCATTAAAAAAATCCATTTAAAAAATCCATTAAAAAAATCCATTAAAAAAAATCCATTAAAAAATCCATTAAAAAATCCATTAAAAAAATCCATTAAAAAAAATCCATTAAAAATCCATTAAAAAAATCCATTTAAAAAAATCCATTAAAAAATCCATTAAAAACCCATTAAAAATCCATTAAAAATCCATTAAAAAATCCATTTAAAAAACCCATTAAAAAAAATTCATTAAAAAAAAATCCATTAAAAAAAAATCCATTAAAAAAAAAATCCATTAAAAAAATCCATTAAAAAAAATGCATTAAAAATCCATTAAAAAAATCCATTTAAAAAAATCCATTAAAAAATCCATTAAAAATCCATTAAAAATCCATTAAAAATCCATTAAAAAATCCATTTAAAAAACCCATTAAAAAATCCATTAAAAAAATTCATTTAAAAATCCATTAAAAAAAATCCATTTAAAAAAACCCATTAAAAAAAATCCATTAAAAAAATCCATTTAAAAAATCCATTAAAAAAAATCCATTAAAAAAAACCCATTAAAAAAATCCATTAAAAAAAAATCCATTAAAAAAACCCATTAAAAAAATCCATTAAAAAAATCCATTAAAAATCCATTAAAAAAATCCATTAAAAAAAATCCATTAAAAACCCATTAAAAATCCATTAAAAATCCATTAAAAATCAATTAAAAATCCATTAAAAAATCCATTTAAAAAACCCATTAAAAAAAAACCATTAAAAAAATCCATTTAAAAAAGCCATTAAAAAAACCCATTAAAAAAATCCATTAAAAAAAAAATCCATTAAAAAAAATCCATTAAAAAAAATCAATTTAAAAAAATCCATTAAAAATCCATTAAAAAAATCCATTTAAAAAATCCATTAAAAAATCCATTTAAAAAACCCATTAAAAAAAATCCATTAAAAAATCCATTAAAAAAATCCATTTAAAAAAGCCATTAAAAAAACCCATTAAAAAAAAGCCATTAAAAAAAACCCATTAAAAAAATCAATTTAAAAAAACCCATTAAAAATCCATTAAAAATCCATTAAAAAATCCATTTAAAAAACCCATTAAAAAAATCCATTAAAAAAAAATCCATTAAAAAAAAATCCATTAAAAAAAAAATCCATTAAAAAAAATCAATTTAAAAAAATCCATTAAAAATCCATTAAAAAAATCCATTTAAAAAAATCCATTAAAAACCCATTAAAAATCCATTAAAAATCCATTAAAAATCCATTAAAAAATCCATTTAAAAAACCCATTAAAAAAAATCCATTAAAAAAATCCATTTAAAAAATCCATTAAAAAAAATCCATTAAAAAAAACCCATTAAAAAAATCCATTAAAAAATCCATTTAAAAAATCCATTAAAAAAATCCATTAAAAAAAATCCATTAAAAAATCCATTAAAAAATCCATTAAAAAAATCCATTAAAAAAAATCCATTAAAAATCCATTAAAAAAATCCATTTAAAAAAATCCATTAAAAAATCCATTAAAAACCCATTAAAAATCCATTAAAAATCCATTAAAAAATCCATTTAAAAAACCCATTAAAAAAATCCATTAAAAAAATTCATTTAAAAAATCCATTAAAAAAAATCCATTTAAAAAAACCCATTAAAAAAAATTCATTAAAAAAATCCATTTAAAAAATCCATTAAAAAAAATCCATTAAAAAAAAACCCATTAAAAAAAATCCATTAAAAAAATCCATTTAAAAAAGCCATTAAAAAAACCCATTAAAAAAATCCATTAAAAAAATCCATTAAAGAAATCCATTAAAAAAATCCATTTAAAAAAGCCATTAAAAAAACCCATTAAAAAAAAATCCATTAAAAAAAAAAATCCATTAAAAAAAATCCATTAAAAAAAATCCATTAAAAAAATCAATTTAAAAAATCCATAAAAAATCCATTAAAAAAATCCATTTAAAAAATCCATTAAAAACCATTAAAAATCCATTAAAAATCCATTAAAAATCCATTAAAAAAATCCATTTAAAAAACCCATTAAAAAAAATCCATTAAAAAAAATCCATTTAAAAAATCCATTAAAAACCCATTAAAAATCCATTAAAAATCTATTAAAAATCCATTAAAAAATCCATTTAAAAAACCCATTAAAAAAACCCATTAAAAAAAATCCATTAAAAAAAAATCCATTAAAAAAAAATCCATTAAAAAAAAAATCCATTAAAAAAAATCAATTTAAAAAAATCCATTAAAAATCCATTAAAAAACCCATTAAAAAAATCCAATAAAAAAATCCATTAAAAAAATCCATTTAAAAAAGCCATTAAAAAAACCCATTAAAAAAATCCATTAAAAAAAAATCCATTAAAAAAAATCCATTAAAAAAAAATCAATTTAAAAAAATCCATTAAAAATCCATTAAAAAAAACATTTAAAAAAATCCATTAAAAAATCCATTTAAAAAACCCATTAAAAAAAATCCATTAAAAAAATCCATTAAAAAAATCCATTTAAAAAAGCCATTAAAAAAACCCATTAAAAAAAAGCCATTAAAAAAACCCATTAAAAAAATCAATTTAAAAAAAGCCATTAAAAATCCATTAAAAAAATCCATTTAAAAAAATCCATTAAAAACCCATTAAAAATCCATTAAAAATCCATTAAAAAATCCATTTAAAAAACCCATTAAAAAAAATCCATTAAAACAAAAATCCATTAAAAAAAATCCATTAAAAAAAAAATCCATTAAAAAAATCAATTTAAAAAAATCCATTAAAAATCCATTAAAAAAATCCATTTAAAAAAATCCATTAAAAACCCATTAAAAATCCATTAAAAATCAATTAAAAATCCATTAAAAAATCCATTTAAAAAACCCATTAAAAAAAAACCATTAAAAAAATCCATTTAAAAAAGCCATTAAAAAACCCATTAAAAAAATCCATTAAAAAAAAAATCCATTAAAAAAAATCCATTAAAAAAAATCAATTTAAAAAAATCCATTAAAAATCCATTAAAAAAATCCATTTAAAAAAATCCATTAAAAAATCCATTTAAAAAACCCATTAAAAAAAATCCATTAAAAAATCCATTAAAAAAATCCATTTAAAAAAGCCATTAAAAAAACCCATTAAAAAAAAGCCATTGAAAAAAACCCATTAAAAAAATCAATTTAAAAAAACCCATTAAAAGTCCATTAAAAATCCATTAAAAAATCCATTTAAAAAACCCATTAAAAAAATCCATTAAAAAAAAATCCATTAAAAAAAAATCCATTAAAAAAAAAATCCATTAAAAAAAATCAATTTAAAAAAATCCATTAAAAATCCATTAAAAAAATCCATTTAAAAAAATCCATTAAAAACCCATTAAAAATCCATTAAAAATCCATTAAAAATCCATTAAAAAATCCATTTAAAAAACCCATTAAAAAAAATCCATTAAAAAAATCCATTTAAAAAATCCATTAAAAAAAAATCCATTAAAAAAAACCCATTAAAAAAATCCATTAAAAAATCCATTTAAAAAATCCATTAAAAAAATCCATTAAAAAAAATCCATTAAAAAATCCATTAAAAAATCCATTAAAAAAATCCATTAAAAAAAATCCATTAAAAATCCATTAAAAAAATCCATTTAAAAAAATCCATTAAAAAATCCATTAAAAACCCATTAAAAATCCATTAAAAATCCATTAAAAAATCCATTTAAAAAACCCATTAAAAAAATCCATTAAAAAAATTCATTTAAAAAATCCATTAAAAAAAATCCATTTAAAAAAACCCATTAAAAAAAATTCATTAAAAAAATCCATTTAAAAAATCCATTAAAAAAAATCCATTAAAAAAAAACCCATTAAAAAAAATCCATTAAAAAAATCCATTTAAAAAAGCCATTAAAAAAACCCATTAAAAAAAATCCATTAAAAAAATCCATTAAAAAAATCCATTAAAAAAAATCCATTAAAAACCCATTAAAAATCCATTAAAAATCCATTAAAAATACATTAAAAAATCCATTTAAAAAACCCATTAAAAAAATCCATTAAAAAATCCATTTAAAAAACCCATTTAAAAAAATCCATTAAAAAAATCCATTTAAAAAATCCATTTAAAAAAGCCATTAAATAAACCCATTAAAAAAAAGCCATTAAAAAAAACCCATTAAAAAAATCAATTTAAAAAAATCCATTAAAAACCCATTAAAAATCCATTAAAAATCCAGTAAAAAATCCATTTAAAAAACCCATTAAAAAAATCCATTAAAAAAAAATCCATTAAAAAAAACCCATTAAAAAAAATCCATTAAAAAAATCCATTAAAAATCCATTAAAAAAATCCATTAAAAAAAATCCATTAAAAACCCATTAAAAATCCATTAAAAATCCATTAAAAATACATTAAAAAATCCATTTAAAAAACCCATTAAAAAAATCCATTAAAAAAATCCATTTAAAAAATCCATTAAAAAGAAATCCATTAAAAAAACCCATTCAAAAAATCCATTAAAAAAATCCATTTAAAAAATCCATTAAAAAAAATCCATTAAAAAAAATCCATAAAAAAATCCATTAAAAAATCCATTAAAAAAATCCATTAAAAAAAATCCATTAAAAATCCATTAAAAAATCCATTAAAAAAATCCATTAAAAAAAATCCATTAAAAAAAAACCCATTAAAAAAAATCCATTAAAAAAAAATCCATTAAAAGAAACCATTAAAAAAAATCCATTAAAAAAATCCATTAAAAATCCATTAAAAAAATCCATTTAAAAAATCCATTAAAAACCCATTAAAAATCCATTAAAAATCCATTAAAAATCCATTAAAAAAATCCATTTAAAAAACCCATTAAAAAAAATCCATTAAAAAATCCATTTCAAAAATCCATTAAAAACCCATTAAAAATCCATTAAAAATCAATTAAAAATCCATTAAAAAATCCATTTAAAAAACCCATTAAAAAAAAACCATTAAAAAAATCCATTTAAAAAAGCCATTAAAAAAACCCATTAAAAAAATCCATTAAAAAAAAAATCCATTAAAAAAAATCCATTAAAAAAAATCAATTTAAAAAAATCCATTAAAAATCCATTAAAAAAATCCATTTAAAAAAATCCATTAAAAAATCCATTTAAAAAACCCATTAAAAAAAATCCATTAAAAAATCCATTAAAAAAATCCATTTAAAAAAGCCATTAAAAAAACCCATTTAAAAAAAGCCATTAAAAAAACCCATTAAAAAAATCAATTTAAAAAAACCCATTATAAATCCATTAAAAATCCATTAAAAAATCCATTTAAAAAACCCATTAAAAAAATCCATTAAAAAAAAATCCATTAAAAAAAAATCCATTAAAAAAAAAATCCATTAAAAAAAATCAATTTAAAAAAATCCATTAAAAATCCATTAAAAAAATCCATTTAAAAAAATCCATTAAAAACCCATTAAAAATCCATTAAAAATCCATTAAAAATACATTAAAAAATCCATTTAAAAAACCCATTAAAAAAAATCCATTAAAAAAATCCATTTAAAAATCCATTAAAAAAAATCCATTAAAAAAAAACCATTAAAAAAATCCATTAAAAAAATCCATTTAAAAAATCCATTAAAAAAATCCATTAAAAAAAATCCATTAAAAAATCCATTAAAAAATCCATTAAAAAAATCCATTAAAAAAAATCCATTAAAAATCCATTAAAAAAATCCATTTAAAAAAATCCATTAAAAAATCCATTAAAAACCCATTAAAAATCCATTAAAAATCCATTAAAAAATCCATTTAAAAAACCCATTAAAAAAAATTCATTAAAAAAAAATCCATTAAAAAAAAATCCATTAAAAAAAAAATCCATTAAAAAAATCCATTAAAAAAAATGCATTAAAAATCCATTAAAAAAATCCATTTAAAAAAATCCATTAAAAAATCCATTAAAAATCCATTAAAAATCCATTAAAAATCCATTAAAAAATCCATTTAAAAAACCCATTAAAAAATCCATTAAAAAAATTCATTTAAAAATCCATTAAAAAAAATCCATTTAAAAAAACCCATTAAAAAAAATCCATTAAAAAAATCCATTTAAAAAATCCATTAAAAAAAATCCATTAAAAAAAACCCATTAAAAAAATCCATTAAAAAAAATCCATTAAAAAAACCCATTAAAAAAATCCATTAAAAAAATCCATTAAAAATCCATTAAAAAAATCCATTAAAAAAAATCCATTAAAAACCCATTAAAAATCCATTAAAAATCCATTAAAAATCAATTAAAAATCCATTAAAAAATCCATTTAAAAAACCCATTAAAAAAAAACCATTAAAAAAATCCATTTAAAAAAGCCATTAAAAAAACCCATTAAAAAAATCCATTAAAAAAAAAATCCATTAAAAAAAATCCATTAAAAAAAATCAATTTAAAAAAATCCATTAAAAATCCATTAAAAAAATCCATTTAAAAAAATCCATTAAAAAATCCATTTAAAAAACCCATTAAAAAAAATCCATTAAAAAATCCATTAAAAAAATCCATTTAAAAAAGCCATTAAAAAAACCCATTAAAAAAAAGCCATTAAAAAAAACCCATTAAAAAAATCAATTTAAAAAAACCCATTAAAAATCCATTAAAAATCCATTAAAAAATCCATTTAAAAAACCCATTAAAAAAATCCATTAAAAAAAAATCCATTAAAAAAAAATCCATTAAAAAAAAAATCCATTAAAAAAAATCAATTTAAAAAAATCCATTAAAAATCCATTAAAAAAATCCATTTAAAAAAATCCATTAAAAACCCATTAAAAATCCATTAAAAATCCATTAAAAATCCATTAAAAAATCCATTTAAAAAACCCATTAAAAAAAATCCATTAAAAAAATCCATTTAAAAAATCCATTAAAAAAAAATCCATTAAAAAAAACCCATTAAAAAAATCCATTAAAAAATCCATTTAAAAAATCCATTAAAAAAATCCATTAAAAAAAATCCATTAAAAAATCCATTAAAAAATCCATTAAAAAAATCCATTAAAAAAAATCCATTAAAAATCCATTAAAAAAATCCATTTAAAAAAATCCATTAAAAAATCCATTAAAAACCCATTAAAAATCCATTAAAAATCCATTAAAAAATCCATTTAAAAAACCCATTAAAAAAATCCATTAAAAAAATTCATTTAAAAAATCCATTAAAAAAAATCCATTTAAAAAAACCCATTAAAAAAAATTCATTAAAAAAATCCATTTAAAAAATCCATTAAAAAAAATCCATTAAAAAAAAACCCATTAAAAAAAATCCATTAAAAAAATCCATTTAAAAAAGCCATTAAAAAAACCCATTAAAAAAATCCATTAAAAAAATCCATTAAAGAAATCCATTAAAAAAATCCATTTAAAAAAGCCATTAAAAAAACCCATTAAAAAAAAATCCATTAAAAAAAAAAATCCATTAAAAAAAATCCATTAAAAAAAATCCATTAAAAAAATCAATTTAAAAAATCCATAAAAAATCCATTAAAAAAATCCATTTAAAAAATCCATTAAAAACCATTAAAAATCCATTAAAAATCCATTAAAAATCCATTAAAAAAATCCATTTAAAAAACCCATTAAAAAAAATCCATTAAAAAAAATCCATTTAAAAAATCCATTAAAAACCCATTAAAAATCCATTAAAAATCTATTAAAAATCCATTAAAAAATCCATTTAAAAAACCCATTAAAAAAACCCATTAAAAAAAATCCATTAAAAAAAAATCCATTAAAAAAAAATCCATTAAAAAAAAAATCCATTAAAAAAAATCATTTAAAAAAATCCATTAAAAATCCATTAAAAAACCCATTAAAAAAATCCAATAAAAAAATCCATTAAAAAAATCCATTTAAAAAAGCCATTAAAAAAACCCATTAAAAAAATCCATTAAAAAAAAATCCATTAAAAAAAATCCATTAAAAAAAATCAATTTAAAAAAATCCATTAAAAATCCATTAAAAAAAACATTTAAAAAAATCCATTAAAAAATCCATTTAAAAAACCCATTAAAAAAATCCATTAAAAAAATCCATTAAAAAAATCCATTTAAAAAAGCCATTAAAAAAACCCATTAAAAAAAAGCCATTAAAAAAACCCATTAAAAAAATCAATTTAAAAAAAGCCATTAAAAATCCATTAAAAAAATCCATTAAAAAAATCCATTAAAAACCCATTAAAAATCCATTAAAAATCCATTAAAAAATCCATTTAAAAAACCCATTAAAAAAAATCCATTAAAACAAAAATCCATTAAAAAAAATCCATTAAAAAAAAAATCCATTAAAAAAATCAATTTAAAAAAATCCATTAAAATCCATTAAAAAAATCCATTTAAAAAAATCCATTAAAAACCCATTAAAAATCCATTAAAAATCAATTAAAAATCCATTAAAAAATCCATTTAAAAAACCCATTAAAAAAAAACCATTAAAAAAATCCATTTAAAAAAGCCATTAAAAAAACCCATTAAAAAAATCCATTAAAAAAAAAATCCATTAAAAAAAATCCATTAAAAAAAATCAATTTAAAAAAATCCATTAAAAATCCATTAAAAAAATCCATTTAAAAAAATCCATTAAAAAATCCATTTAAAAAACCCATTAAAAAAAATCCATTAAAAAATCCATTAAAAAAATCCATTTAAAAAAGCCATTAAAAAAACCCATTAAAAAAAAGCCATTAAAAAAAACCCATTAAAAAAATCAATTTAAAAAAACCCATTAAAAATCCATTAAAAATCCATTAAAAAATCCATTTAAAAAACCCATTAAAAAAATCCATTAAAAAAAATCCATTAAAAAAAAATCCATTAAAAAAAAAATCCATTAAAAAAAATCAATTTAAAAAAATCCATTAAAAATCCATTAAAAAAATCCATTTAAAAAAATCCATTAAAAACCCATTAAAAATCCATTAAAAATCCATTAAAAATCCATTAAAAAATCCATTTAAAAAACCCATTAAAAAAAATCCATTAAAAAAATCCATTTAAAAAATCCATTAAAAAAAAATCCATTAAAAAAAACCCATTAAAAAAATCCATTAAAAAATCCATTTAAAAAATCCATTAAAAAAATCCATTAAAAAAAATCCATTAAAAAATCCATTAAAAAATCCATTAAAAAAATCCATTAAAAAAAATCCATTAAAAATCCATTAAAAAAATCCATTTAAAAAAATCCATTAAAAAATCCATTAAAAACCCATTAAAAATCCATTAAAAATCCATTAAAAAATCCATTTAAAAAACCCATTAAAAAAATCCATTAAAAAAATTCATTTAAAAAATCCATTAAAAAAAATCCATTTAAAAAAACCCATTAAAAAAAATTCATTAAAAAAATCCATTTAAAAAATCCATTAAAAAACATCCATTAAAAAAAAACCCATTAAAAAAAATCCATTAAAAAAATCCATTTAAAAAAGCCATTAAAAAAACCCATTAAAAAAAATCCATTAAAAAAATCCATTAAAAAAATCCATTAAAAAAAATCCATTAAAAACCCATTAAAAATCCATTAAAAATCCATTAAAAATACATTAAAAAATCCATTTAAAAAACCCATTAAAAAAATCCATTAAAAAAATCCATTTAAAAAATCCATTAAAAAGAAATCCATTAAAAAAACCCATTAAAAAAATCCATTAAAAAAATCCATTTAAAAAATCCATTAAAAAAAATCCATTAAAAAAAATCCATAAAAAAATCCATTAAAAAATCCATTAAAAAAATCCATTAAAAAAAATCCATTAAAAATCCATTAAAAAAATCCATTAAAAAAATCCATTAAAAAAAATCCATTAAAAAAAAACCCATTAAAAAAAATCCATTAAAAAAAAATCCATTAAAAGAAACCATTAAAAAAAATCCATTAAAAAAATCCATTAAAAATCCATTAAAAAAATCCATTTAAAAAATCCATTAAAAACCCATTAAAAATCCATTAAAAATTCATTAAAAATCCATTAAAAAAATCCATTTAAAAAACCCATTAAAAAAAATCCATTAAAAAATCCATTTCAAAAATCCATTAAAAACCCATTAAAAATCCATTAAAAATCAATTAAAAATCCATTAAAAAATCCATTTAAAAAACCCATTAAAAAAAAACCATTAAAAAAATCCATTTAAAAAAGCCATTAAAAAAACCCATTAAAAAAATCCATTAAGAAAAAAATCCATTAAAAAAAATCAATTAAAAAAAATCAATTTAAAAAAATCCATTAAAAATCCATTAAAAAAATCCATTTAAAAAAATCCATTAAAAAATCCATTTAAAAAACCCATTAAAAAAAATCCATTAAAAAATCCATTAAAAAAATCCATTTAAAAAAGCCATTAAAAAAACCCATTTAAAAAAAGCCATTAAAAAAACCCATTAAAAAAATCAATTTAAAAAAACCCATTATAAATCCATTAAAAATCCATTAAAAAATCCATTTAAAAAACCCATTAAAAAAATCCATTAAAAAAAATCCATTAAAAAAAAATCCATTAAAAAAAAAATCCATTAAAAAAAATCAATTTAAAAAAATCCATTAAAAATCCATTAAAAAAATCCATTTAAAAAAATCCATTAAAAAATCCATTTAAAAAACCCATTAAAAAAAATCCATTAAAAAAATCCATTAAAAAAATCCATTAAAAAAACCCATTAAAAAAGCCATTAAAAAAAACCCATTAAAAAAATCAATTTAAAAAAATCCATTAAAAATCCATTAAAAAAATCCATTTAAAAAAATCCATTAAAAACCCATTAAAAATCCATTAAAAATCCATTAAAAAATCCATTTAAAAAACCCATTAAAAAAAATCCATTAAAAAAAAATCCATTAAAAAAAAATCCATTAAAAAAAAAATCCATTAAAAAAAATCAATTTAAAAAAATCCATTAAAAATCCATTAAAAAACCCATTAAAAAAATCCAATAAAAAAATCCATTAAAAAAATCCATTTAAAAAAGCCATTAAAAAAACCCATTAAAAAAATCCATTAAAAAAAAATCCATTAAAAAAAATCCATTAAAAAAATCAATTTAAAAAAATCCATTAAAAATCCATTAAAAAAAACATTTAAAAAAATCCATTAAAAAATCCATTTAAAAAACCCATTAAAAAAAATCCATTAAAAAAATCCATTTAAAAAATCCATTTAAAAAAGCCATTAAAAAAACCCATTAAAAAAAAGCCATTAAAAAAACCCATTAAAAAAATCAATTTAAAAAAATCCATTAAAAATCCATTAAAAAAATCCATTTAAAAAAATCCATTAAAAACCCATTAAAAATCCATTAAAAATCCATTAAAAAATCCATTTAAAAAACCCATTAAAAAAAATCCATTAAAACAAAAATCCATTAAAAAAAATCCATTAAAAAAAAAATCCATTAAAAAAATCAATTTAAAAAAATCCATTAAAAATCCATTAAAAAAATCCATTTAAAAAAATCCATTAAAAACCCATTAAAAATCCATTAAAAATCCATTAAAAATCCATTAAAAAATCCATTTAAAAAACCCATTAAAAAAATCCATTAAAAAAATCCATTTAAAAATCCATTAAAAAAAAACCATTAAAAAAAAACCATTAAAAAAATCAATTAAAAAAATCCATTTAAAAAATCCATTAAAAAAAATCCATTAAAAAAAATCCATTAAAAATCCATTAAAAAATCCATTAAAAAAATCCATTAAAAAAAATCCATTAAAAAAAAAACCCATTAAAAAAAATCCATTAAAAAAAAATCCATTAAAAGAAACCATTAAAAAAAATCCATTAAAAAAATCCATTAAAAATCCATTAAAAAAATCCATTTAAAAAATCCATTAAAAACCCATTAAAAATCCATTAAAAATCCATTAAAAATCCATTAAAAAATCCATTTAAAAAAACCATTAAAAAAATCCATTAAAAAAATCCATTAAAAAAATCCATTAATAAAATCCATTTAAAAAAGCCATTAAAAAAACCCATTAAAAAAAAATCCATTAAAAAAAAAAATCCATTAAAAAAAATCCATTAAAAAAAATCCATAGAAAAAATCCATTAAAAATCCATTTAAAAAAAGTCATTAAAAAATCCATTAAAAATCCATTAAAAATGCATTAAAAATCCATTAAAAATCCATTAAAAAATCCATTTAAAAAACCCATTAAAAAAAATTCATTAAAAAAATCCATTTAAAAAATCCATTAAAAAAATCCATTAAAAAAAATCCATTAAAAAATCCATTAAAAAATCCATTAAAAAAATCCATTAAAAAAAATCCATTAAAAATCCATTAAAAAAATCCATTTAAAAAAATCCATTAAAAAATCCATTAAAAACCCATTAAAAATCCATTAAAAATCCATTAAAAAATCCATTTAAAAAACCCATTAAAAAAAATTCATTAAAAAAAAATCCATTAAAAAAAAATCCATTAAAAAAAAAATCCATTAAAAAAATCCATTAAAAAAAATGCATTAAAAATCCATTAAAAAAATCCATTTAAAAAAATCCATTAAAAAATCCATTAAAAATCCATTAAAAATCCATTAAAAATCCATTAAAAAATCCATTTAAAAAACCCATTAAAAAATCCATTAAAAAAATTCATTTAAAAATCCATTAAAAAAAATCCATTTAAAAAAACCCATTAAAAAAAATCCATTAAAAAAATCCATTTAAAAAATCCATTAAAAAAAATCCATTAAAAAAAACCCATTAAAAAAATCCATTAAAAAAAATCCATTAAAAAAACCCATTAAAAAAATCCATTAAAAAAATCCATTAAAAATCCATTAAAAAAATCCATTAAAAAAAATCCATTAAAAACCCATTAAAAATCCATTAAAAATCCATTAAAAATCAATTAAAAATCCATTAAAAAATCCATTTAAAAAACCCATTAAAAAAAAACCATTAAAAAAATCCATTTAAAAAAGCCATTAAAAAAACCCATTAAAAAAATCCATTAAAAAAAAAATCCATTAAAAAAAATCCATTAAAAAAAATCAATTTAAAAAAATCCATTAAAAATCCATTAAAAAAATCCATTTAAAAAAATCCATTAAAAAATCCATTTAAAAAACCCATTAAAAAAAATCCATTAAAAAATCCATTAAAAAAATCCATTTAAAAAAGCCATTAAAAAAACCCATTAAAAAAAAGCCATTAAAAAAAACCCATTAAAAAAATCAATTTAAAAAAACCCATTAAAAATCCATTAAAAATCCATTAAAAAATCCATTTAAAAAACCCATTAAAAAAATCCATTAAAAAAAAATCCATTAAAAAAAAATCCATTAAAAAAAAAATCCATTAAAAAAAATCAATTTAAAAAAATCCATTAAAAATCCATTAAAAAAATCCATTTAAAAAAATCCATTAAAAACCCATTAAAAATCCATTAAAAATCCATTAAAAATCCATTAAAAAATCCATTTAAAAAACCCATTAAAAAAAATCCATTAAAAAAATCCATTTAAAAAATCCATTAAAAAAAAATCCATTAAAAAAAACCCATTAAAAAAATCCATTAAAAAATCCATTTAAAAAATCCATTAAAAAAATCCATTAAAAAAAATCCATTAAAAAATCCATTAAAAAATCCATTAAAAAAATCCATTAAAAAAAATCCATTAAAAATCCATTAAAAAAATCCATTTAAAAAAATCCATTAAAAAATCCATTAAAAACCCATTAAAAATCCATTAAAAATCCATTAAAAAATCCATTTAAAAAACCCATTAAAAAAATCCATTAAAAAAATTCATTTAAAAAATCCATTAAAAAAAATCCATTTAAAAAAACCCATTAAAAAAAATTCATTAAAAAAATCCATTTAAAAAATCCATTAAAAAAAATCCATTAAAAAAAAACCCATTAAAAAAAATCCATTAAAAAAATCCATTTAAAAAAGCCATTAAAAAAACCCATTAAAAAAATCCATTAAAAAAATCCATTAAAGAAATCCATTAAAAAAATCCATTTAAAAAAGCCATTAAAAAAACCCATTAAAAAAAAATCCATTAAAAAAAAAAATCCATTAAAAAAAATCCATTAAAAAAAATCCATTAAAAAAATCAATTTAAAAAATCCATAAAAAATCCATTAAAAAAATCCATTTAAAAAATCCATTAAAAACCATTAAAAATCCATTAAAAATCCATTAAAAATCCATTAAAAAAATCCATTTAAAAAACCCATTAAAAAAAATCCATTAAAAAAAATCCATTTAAAAAATCCATTAAAAACCCATTAAAAATCCATTAAAAATCTATTAAAAATCCATTAAAAAATCCATTTAAAAAACCCATTAAAAAAACCCATTAAAAAAAATCCATTAAAAAAAAATCCATTAAAAAAAAATCCATTAAAAAAAAAATCCATTAAAAAAAATCAATTTAAAAAAATCCATTAAAAATCCATTAAAAAACCCATTAAAAAAATCCAATAAAAAAATCCATTAAAAAAATCCATTTAAAAAAGCCATTAAAAAAACCCATTAAAAAAATCCATTAAAAAAAAATCCATTAAAAAAAATCCATTAAAAAAAATCAATTTAAAAAAATCCATTAAAAATCCATTAAAAAAAACATTTAAAAAAATCCATTAAAAAATCCATTTAAAAAACCCATTAAAAAAATCCATTAAAAAAATCCATTAAAAAAATCCATTTAAAAAAGCCATTAAAAAAACCCATTAAAAAAAAGCCATTAAAAAAACCCATTAAAAAAATCAATTTAAAAAAAGCCATTAAAAATCCATTAAAAAAATCCATTAAAAAAAATCCATTAAAAACCCATTAAAAATCCATTAAAAATCCATTAAAAAATCCATTTAAAAAACCCATTAAAAAAAATCCATTAAAACAAAAATCCATTAAAAAAAATCCATTAAAAAAAAAATCCATTAAAAAAATCAATTTAAAAAAATCCATTAAAAATCCATTAAAAAAATCCATTTAAAAAAATCCATTAAAAACCCATTAAAAATCCATTAAAAATCAATTAAAAATCCATTAAAAAATCCATTTAAAAAACCCATTAAAAAAAAACCATTAAAAAAATCCATTTAAAAAAGCCATTAAAAAAACCCATTAAAAAAATCCATTAAAAAAAAAATCCATTAAAAAAAATCCATTAAAAAAAATCAATTTAAAAAAATCCATTAAAAATCCATTAAAAAAATCCATTTAAAAAAATCCATTAAAAAATCCATTTAAAAAACCCATTAAAAAAAATCCATTAAAAAATCCATTAAAAAAATCCATTTAAAAAAGCCATTAAAAAAACCCATTAAAAAAAAGCCATTAAAAAAAACCCATTAAAAAAATCAATTTAAAAAAACCCATTAAAAATCCATTAAAAATCCATTAAAAAATCCATTTAAAAAACCCATTAAAAAAATCCATTAAAAAAAATCCATTAAAAAAAAATCCATTAAAAAAAAAATCCATTAAAAAAAATCAATTTAAAAAAATCCATTAAAAATCCATTAAAAAAATCCATTTAAAAAAATCCATTAAAAACCCATTAAAAATCCATTAAAAATCCATTAAAAATCCATTAAAAAATCCATTTAAAAAACCCATTAAAAAAAATCCATTAAAAAAATCCATTTAAAAAATCCATTAAAAAAAAATCCATTAAAAAAAACCCATTAAAAAAATCCATTAAAAAATCCATTTAAAAAATCCATTAAAAAAATCCATTAAAAAAAATCCATTAAAAAATCCATTAAAAAATCCATTAAAAAAATCCATTAAAAAAAATCCATTAAAAATCCATTAAAAAAATCCATTTAAAAAAATCCATTAAAAAATCCATTAAAAACCCATTAAAAATCCATTAAAAATCCATTAAAAAATCCATTTAAAAAACCCATTAAAAAAATCCATTAAAAAAATTCATTTAAAAAATCCATTAAAAAAAATCCATTTAAAAAAACCCATTAAAAAAAATTCATTAAAAAAATCCATTTAAAAAATCCATTAAAAAAAATCCATTAAAAAAAAACCCATTAAAAAAAATCCATTAAAAAAATCCATTTAAAAAAGCCATTAAAAAAACCCATTAAAAAAAATCCATTAAAAAAATCCATTAAAAAAATCCATTAAAAAAAATCCATTAAAAACCCATTAAAAATCCATTAAAAATCCATTAAAAATACATTAAAAAATCCATTTAAAAAACCCATTAAAAAAATCCATTAAAAAAATCCATTTAAAAAATCCATTAAAAAGAAATCCATTAAAAAAACCCATTAAAAAAATCCATTAAAAAAATCCATTTAAAAAATCCATTAAAAAAAATCCATTAAAAAAAATCCATAAAAAAATCCATTAAAAAATCCATTAAAAAAATCCATTAAAAAAAATCCATTAAAAATCCATTAAAAAAATCCATTAAAAAAATCCATTAAAAAAAATCCATTAAAAAAAAACCCATTAAAAAAAATCCATTAAAAAAAAATCCATTAAAAGAAACCATTAAAAAAAATCCATTAAAAAAATCCATTAAAAATCCATTAAAAAAATCCATTTAAAAAATCCATTAAAAACCCATTAAAAATCCATTAAAAATTCATTAAAAATCCATTAAAAAAATCCATTTAAAAAACCCATTAAAAAAAATCCATTAAAAAATCCATTTCAAAAATCCATTAAAAACCCATTAAAAATCCATTAAAAATCAATTAAAAATCCATTAAAAAATCCATTTAAAAAACCCATTAAAAAAAAACCATTAAAAAAATCCATTTAAAAAAGCCATTAAAAAAACCCATTAAAAAAATCCATTAAGAAAAAAATCCATTAAAAAAAATCAATTAAAAAAAATCAATTTAAAAAAATCCATTAAAAATCCATTAAAAAAATCCATTTAAAAAAATCCATTAAAAAATCCATTTAAAAAACCCATTAAAAAAAATCCATTAAAAAATCCATTAAAAAAATCCATTTAAAAAAGCCATTAAAAAAACCCATTTAAAAAAAGCCATTAAAAAAACCCATTAAAAAAATCAATTTAAAAAAACCCATTATAAATCCATTAAAAATCCATTAAAAAATCCATTTAAAAAACCCATTAAAAAAATCCATTAAAAAAAATCCATTAAAAAAAAATCCATTAAAAAAAAAATCCATTAAAAAAAATCAATTTAAAAAAATCCATTAAAAATCCATTAAAAAAATCCATTTAAAAAAATCCATTAAAAAATCCATTTAAAAAACCCATTAAAAAAAATCCATTAAAAAAATCCATTAAAAAAATCCATTAAAAAAACCCATTAAAAAAGCCATTAAAAAAAACCCATTAAAAAAATCAATTTAAAAAAATCCATTAAAAATCCATTAAAAAAATCCATTTAAAAAAATCCATTAAAAACCCATTAAAAATCCATTAAAAATCCATTAAAAAATCCATTTAAAAAACCCATTAAAAAAAATCCATTAAAAAAAAATCCATTAAAAAAAAATCCATTAAAAAAAAAATCCATTAAAAAAAATCAATTTAAAAAAATCCATTAAAAATCCATTAAAAAACCCATTAAAAAAATCCAATAAAAAAATCCATTAAAAAAATCCATTTAAAAAAGCCATTAAAAAAACCCATTAAAAAAATCCATTAAAAAAAAATCCATTAAAAAAAATCCATTAAAAAAATCAATTTAAAAAAATCCATTAAAAATCCATTAAAAAAAACATTTAAAAAAATCCATTAAAAAATCCATTTAAAAAACCCATTAAAAAAAATCCATTAAAAAAATCCATTTAAAAAATCCATTTAAAAAAGCCATTAAAAAAACCCATTAAAAAAAAGCCATTAAAAAAACCCATTAAAAAAATCAATTTAAAAAAATCCATTAAAAATCCATTAAAAAAATCCATTTAAAAAAATCCATTAAAAACCCATTAAAAATCCATTAAAAATCCATTAAAAAATCCATTTAAAAAACCCATTAAAAAAAATCCATTAAAACAAAAATCCATTAAAAAAAATCCATTAAAAAAAAAATCCATTAAAAAAATCAATTTAAAAAAATCCATTAAAAATCCATTAAAAAAATCCATTTAAAAAAATCCATTAAAAACCCATTAAAAATCCATTAAAAATCCATTAAAAATCCATTAAAAAATCCATTTAAAAAACCCATTAAAAAAATCCATTAAAAAAATCCATTTAAAAATCCATTAAAAAAAAACCATTAAAAAAAAACCATTAAAAAAATCAATTAAAAAAATCCATTTAAAAAATCCATTAAAAAAAATCCATTAAAAAAAATCCATTAAAAATCCATTAAAAAATCCATTAAAAAAATCCATTAAAAAAAATCCATTAAAAAAAAAACCCATTAAAAAAAATCCATTAAAAAAAAATCCATTAAAAGAAACCATTAAAAAAAATCCATTAAAAAAATCCATTAAAAATCCATTAAAAAAATCCATTTAAAAAATCCATTAAAAACCCATTAAAAATCCATTAAAAATCCATTAAAAATCCATTAAAAAATCCATTTAAAAAAACCATTAAAAAAATCCATTAAAAAAATCCATTAAAAAAATCCATTAATAAAATCCATTTAAAAAAGCCATTAAAAAAACCCATTAAAAAAAAATCCATTAAAAAAAAAAATCCATTAAAAAAAATCCATTAAAAAAAATCCATAGAAAAAATCCATTAAAAATCCATTTAAAAAAAGTCATTAAAAAATCCATTAAAAATCCATTAAAAATGCATTAAAAATCCATTAAAAATCCATTAAAAAATCCATTTAAAAAACCCATTAAAAAAAGCCATTAAAAAATCCATTTAAAAAATCCATTAAAAAAAATCCATTTAAAAAAACCCATTAAAAAAAATCAATTTAAAAAATCCATTAAAAATCCATTAAAAAAATCCATTTAAAAAATCCATTAAAAACCCATTAAAAATCCATTAAAAATCCATTAAAAAAATCCATTTAAAAAACCCATTAAAAAAATCCATTAAAAAATCCATTTCAAAAATCCATTAAAAACCCATTAAAAATCCATTAAAAATCAATTAAAAATCCATTAAAAAATCCATTTAAAAAACCCATTAAAAAAAAACCATTAAAAAAATTCATTTAAAAAAGCCATTAAAAAAACCCATTAAAAAAATCCATTAAAAAAAAAATCCATTAAAAAAAATCCATTAAAAAAAATCAATTTAAAAAAATCAATTAAAAATCCATTAAAAAAATCCATTAAAAAAAAATCCATTAAAAAATCCATTTAAAAAACCCATTAAAAAAAATCCATTAAAAAATCCATTAAAAAAATCCATTTAAAAAAGCCATTAAAAAAAGCCATTAAAAAAAGCCATTAAAAAAAACCCATTAAAAAAATCAATTTAAAAAAACCCATTAAAAATCCATTAAAAATCCATTAAAAAATCCATTTAAAAAAGCCATTAAAAAAACCCATTAAAAAAAAATCCATTAAAAAAAAAATCCATTAAAAAAATCCATAGAAAAAAATCCATTAAAAATCCATTAAAAAAATCCATTTAAAAAACTCATTAAAAAATCCATTAAAAATCCATTAAAAATGCATTAAAAATCCATTAAAAATCCATTAAAAAATCCATTTAAAAAACCCATTAAAAAAAGCCATTAAAAAATCCATTTAAAAAATCCATTAAAAAAAATCCATTTAAAAAAACCCATTAAAAAAAACCCATTAAAAAAATCCATTAAAAAAATCCATTTAAAAAATCCATTAAAAACCCATTAAAAATCCATTAAAAATACATTAAAAATCCATTAAAAAAATCCATTTAAAAAACCCATTAAAAAAATCCATTAAAAAAATCCATTTAAAAAATCCATTAAAAACCCATTAAAAATCCATTAAAAATCCATTAAAAATCCATTAAAAAATCCATTTAAAAAACCCATTAAAAAAATCCATTAAAAAAAAAATCCATTAAAAAAAATCCATTAAAAAAAATCAATTTAAAAAAATCCATTAAAAATCCATTAAAAAAATCCATTTAAAAAAATCCATTAAAAAATCCATTTAAAAAACCCATTAAAAAAAATCCATTAAAAAAATCCATTAAAAAAATCCATTTAAAAAAGCCATTAAAAAAACCCATTAAAAAAAAGCCATTAAAAAAAAACCCATTAAAAAAATCAATTTAAAAAAATCCATTAAAAATCCATTAAAAAAATCCATTTAAAAAATCCATTAAAAACCCATTAAAAATCCATTAAAAATCCATTAAAAAATCCATTTAAAAAACCCATTAAAAAAAATCCATTTAAAAAAAATCCATTAAATAAAAATCCATTAAAAAAAAAATCCATTAAAAAAAATCAATTTAAAAAAATCCATTAAAAATCCATTAAAAAAATCCATTTAAAAAAATCCATTAAAAACCCATTAAAAATCCATTAAAAATCCATTAAAAATCCATTAAAAAATCCATTAAAAAAACCCATTAAAAAAAATCCATTAAAAAAATCCATTTAAAAAATCCATTAAAAAAAAATCCATTAAAAAAAACCCATTAAAAAAATCCATTAAAAAAATCCATTTAAAAAATCCATTAAAAAAAATCCATTAAAAAAAATCCATAAAAAAATCCATTAAAAAATCCATTAAAAAAATCCATTAAAAAAAATCCATTAAAAATCCATTAAAAAAATCCATTTAAAAAAATCCATTAAAAAATCCATTAAAAACCCATTAAAAATCCATTAAAAATCCATTAAAAAATCCATTTAAAAAACCCATTAAAAAAATCCATTAAAAAAATTCATTTCAAAAATCCATTAAAAAAAATCCATTTAAAAAAATCCATTTAAAAAAACCCATTAAAAAAATCCATTAAAAAAATCCATTTAAAAAATCCATTTAAAAAAATCCATTAAAAAAAAAACCCATTAAAAAAAATCCATTAAAAAAAAATCCATTAAAAAAAACCCATTAAAAAAAATCCATTAAAAAAATCCATTATAAATCCATTAAAAAAATCCATTTAAAAAAATCCATTAAAAACCCATTAAAAATCCATTAAAAATCCATTAAAAATACATTAAAAAATCCATTTAAAAACCCATTAAAAAAATCCATTAAAAAAATCCATTTAATAAATCCATTAAAAAGAAATCCATTAAAAAAACCCATTAAAAAAATCCATTAAAAAAATCCATTTAAAAAATCCATTAAAAAAAATCCATTAAAAAAAATCCATAAAAAAATCCATTAAAAAATCCATTAAAAAAATCCATTAAAAAAAATCCATTAAAAATCCATTAAAAAAATTCATTTAAAAAAATCCATTAAAAAATCCATTAAAAACCCATTAAAAATCCATTAAAAATCCATTAAAAAATCCATTAAAAATCCATTAAAAAATCCATTTAAAAAACCCATTAAAAAAATCCATTAAAAAAATCCATTAAAAAAATCCATTAAAAAAATCCATTTAAAAAAGCCATTAAAAAACCCATTAAAAAAAATCCATTAAAAAAAAAAAATCCATTAAAAATCCATTAAAAAATCCATTTAAAAAACCCATTAAAAAAAGCCATTAAAAAATCCATTAAAAAAAATCCATTTAAAAAAACCCATTAAAAAAAATCAATTTAAAAAATCCATTAAAAATCCATTTAAAAAATCCATTAAAAACCCATTAAAAATCCATTAAAAATCCATTAAAAATCCATTTAAAAAACCTATTCAAAAAAATCCATTAAAAAAATCCATTTAAAAAATCCATTTAAAAAAGCCATTAAAAAAACCCATTAAAAAAATCCATTAAAAAAAAAATCCATTAAAAAAATCCATTAAAAAAAATCAATTTAAAAAAATCCATTAAAAATCCATTAAAAAAATCCATTAAAAAAAATCCATTAAAAAATCCATTTAAAAAACCCATTAAAAAAAATCCATTAAAAAAATCCATTAAAAAAATCCATTTAAAAAAGCCATTAAAAAAACCCATTTAAAAAAAGCCATTAAAAAAACCCATTAAAAAAATCAATTTAAAAAAATCCATTAAAAATCCATTAAAAAAATCCATTTAAAAAAATCCATTAAAAACCCATTAAAAATCCATTAAAAATCCATTAAAAAATCCATTTAAAAAACCCATTAAAAAAAATCCATTAAAAAAAAAATCCATTAAAAAAAAATCCATTAAAAAAAAAATCCATTAAAAAAAATCCATTAAAAATCCATTAAAAAAATCCATTTAAAAAAATCCATTAAAAACCCATTAAAAATCCATTAAAAATCCATTAAAAATCCATTAAAAAATCCATTTAAAAAACCCATTAAAAAAAATCCATTAAAAAAATCCATTTAAAAATCCATTAAAAAAAAACATTAAAAAAAACCATTAACAAAATCCATTAAAAAAATCCATTTAAAAAATCCATTAAAAAAAACCATTAAAAAAAATCCATAAAAAAATCCATTAAAAAATCCATTAAAAAAATCCATTAAAAAAAATCCATTAAAAATCCATTAAAAAAATCCATTTAAAAAAATCCATTAAAAAATCCATTAAAAACCCATTAAAAATCCATTAAAAATCCATTAAAAAATCCATTTAAAAAACCCATTAAAAAAATCCATTAAAAAAATTCATTAAAAAAATCCATTAAAAAAAATCCATTTAAAAAAACCCATTAAAAAAAATCCATTAAAAAAATCCATTTAAAAAATCCATTAAAAAAAATCCATTAAAAAAACCCATTAAAAAAAATCCATTAAAAAAAAATCCATTAAAAAAAACCCATTAAAAAAAATCCATTAAAAAAATCCGTTAAAAATCCATTAAAAAAATCCATTAAAAAAATCCATTAAAAACCCATAAAAAATCCATTAAAAATCCATTAAAAATCCAGTAAAAAATCCATTTAAAAAACCCATTAAAAAAATCCATTAAAAAAATCCATTAAAAAAATCCATTTAAAAAAGCCATTAAAAAAACCCATTAAAAAAAATCCATTAAAAAAAAAAAATCCATTAAAAAAAATCCATTAAAAATCCATTAAAAAAATACATTTAAAAAAAGTCATTAAAAAATCCATTAAAAATCCATTAAAAAAAATCCATAAAAAAAAAACCCATTAAAAAAAATCCATTAAAAAAATCCATTTAAAAAATCCATTAAAAAAAATCCATTAAAAAAAAAATCCATTAAAAAAAATCCATTAAAAAAAAACCCATTAAAAAAAATCCATTAAAAAAATCCATTAAAAATCAATTAAAAAAATCCATTTAAAAAAATCCATTAAAAACCCATTAAAAATCCATTAAAAATCCATTAAAAATACATTAAAAAATCCATTTAAAAAACCCATTAAAAAAATCCATTAAAAAAATCCATTTAAAAAATCCATTAAAAAGAAATCCATTAAAAAAATCCATTAAAAAAATACATTTAAAAAATCCATTTAAAAAATCCATTAAAAAAAATCCATTAAAAAAAATCCATAAAAAAATCCATTAAAAAATCCATTAAAAAAATCCATTAAAAAAAATCCATTAAAAATCCATTATAAAAATCCATTTAAAAAAATCCATTAAAAAATCCAATTAAAAACCCATTAAAAATCCATTAAAAATCCATTAAAAAATCCATTTAAAAAACCCATTAAAAAAATCCATTAAAAAAATTCATTTAAAAAATCCATTAAAAAAAATCCATTTAAAAAAACCCATTAAAAAAATCCATTAAAAAAATTAATTTAAAAAATCCATTAAAAAAAATCCATTTAAAAAAACCCATTAAAAAAAATCCATTAAAAAATCCATTAAAAAAATCCATTAAAAAAAATCCATTAAAAATCCATTAAAAAAATCCATTTAAAAAAATCCATTAAAAAATCCATTAAAAACCCATTAAAAATCCATTAAAAATCCATTAAAAAATCCATTTAAAAAACCCATTAAAAAAATCCATTAAAAAAATTCATTTAAAAAATCCATTAAAAAAAATCCATTTAAAAAAATCCATTTTAAAAAACCCATTAAAAAAAATCCATTAAAAAAATCCATTTAAAAAATCCATTAAAAAAAATCCATTAAAAAAAAAACCCATTAAAAAAAATCCATTAAAAAAAAATCCATTAAAAAAAACCCATTAAAAAAAATCCATTAAAAAAATCCATTAAAAATCCATTAAAAAAATCCATTTAAAAAAATCCATTAAAAACCCATTAAAAATCCATTAAAAATCCATTAAAAATACATTAAAAAATCCATTTAAAAAATCCATTAAAAAAAAATCCATTAAAAAAAACCCATTAAAAAAATCCATTAAAAAAATCAATTTAAAAAATCCATTAAAAAAAATCCATTAAAATAAATCCATAAAAAAATCCATTAAAAAATCCATTAAAAAAATCCATTAAAAAAAATCCATTAAAAATCCATTATAAAAATCCATTTAAAAAAATCCATTAAAAAATCCATTAAAAACCCATTAAAAATCCATTAAAAATCCATTAAAAAATCCATTTAAAAAACCCATTAAAAAAATCCATTAAAAAAATTCATTTAAAAAATCCATTAAAAAAAATCCATTTAAAAAAACCCATTAAAAAAATCCATTAAAAAAATTAATTTAAAAAATCCATTAAAAAAAATCCATTTAAAAAAACCCATTAAAAAAAATCCATTAAAAAAATCCATTAAAAAAATCCATTTAAAAAATCCATTAAAAAAAATCCATTAAAAAAAATCCATAAAAAAATCCATTAAAAAATCCATTAAAAAAATCCATTAAAACAAATCCATTAAAAATCCATTAAAAAAATCCATTTAAAAAAATCCATTAAAAAATCCATTAAAAACCCATTAAAAATCCATTAAAAATCCATTAAAAAATCCATTTAAAAAACCCATTAAAAAAAATCCATTAAAAAAATTCATTTAAAAAATCCATTTAAAAAAATCCATTTAAAAAAACCCTATAAAAAAACCCATTAAAAAAATCCATTTAAAAAATCCATTAAAAAAAATCCATTAAAAAAAAACCCATTAAAAAAAATTCATTAAAAAAAATCCATTAAAAAAACCCATTAAAAAAAATCCATTAAAAAAATCCATTAAAAATCCATTAAAAAAATCCATTAAAAATCCATTAAAAAACCATTAAAAATCCATTAAAAATCCATTAAAAATACATTAAAAAATCCATTTAAAAAACCCATTTAAAAAATCCATTAAAAAAATCCATTAAAAAAATCCATTTAAAAAAGCCATTAAAAAAACCCATTAAAAAAAATCCATAAAAAAAAAAAAAATCCATTAAAAAAATCCATTAAAAAAAATCCATTAAAAAAAATCCATTAAAAATCCATTAAAAAAATCCATTTAAAAAAAGTCATTAAAAAATCCATTAAAAATCCATTAAAAATCCATTAAAAATCCATTAAAAATTCATTAAAAAATCTATTTAAAAAACCCATTAAAAAAAGCCATTATAAAATCCATTTAAAAAATCCATTAAAAAAAATCCATTTAAAAAAACCCATTAAAAAAAATCAATTTAAAAAATCCATTAAAAATCCATTAAAAAAATCCATTTAAAAAATCCATTAAAAACCCATTAAAAATCCATTAAAAATCCATTAAAAATCCATTAAAAAAATCCATTTAAAAACCCATTAAAAAAAATCCATTAAAAAAATCCATTTAAAAAATCCATTAAAAACCCATTAAAAATCCATTAAAAATCCATTAAAAATCCATTAAAAAATCCATTTAAAAAACCCATTAAGAAAAATCCATTAAAAAAATCCATTAAAAAATCCATTTAAAAAAGCCATTAAAAAAACCCATTAAAAAAATCCATAAAAAAAAAAATCCATTAAAAAAAATCCAAAAAAAATCAATTTAAAAAAATCCATTAAAAATCCATTAAAAAAATCCATTTAAAAAAATCCATTAAAAAATCCATTTAAAAAACCCATTAAAAAAAATCCATTAAAAAAATCCATTAAAAAAATCCATTTAAAAAAGCCATTAAAAAAACCCATTAAAAAAAAGCCATTAAAAAAAAACCCATTAAAAAAATCAATTTAAAAAAATCCATTAAAAATCCATTAAAAAAATCCATTTAAAAAAATCCATTAAAAACCCATTAAAAATCCATTAAAAATCCATTAAAAAATCCATTTAAAAAACCCATTAAAAAAAATCCATTAAAAAAAAATCCATTAAAAAAAAATCCATTAAAAAAAAATCCACTAAAAAAAATCAATTTAAAAAAATCCATTAAAAATCCATTAAAAAAATCCATTTAAAAAAATCCATTAAAAACCCATTAAAAATCCATTAAAAATCCATTAAAAATCCATAAAAAAATCCATTTAAAAAACCCATTAAAAAAAATCCATTAAAAAAATCCATTTAAAAAATCCATTAAAAAAAAATCCATTAAAAAAAACCCATTAAAAAAATCCATTAAAAAAATCCATTTAAAAAATCCATTAAAAAAAATCCATTAAAAAAAATCCATAAAAAAATCCATTAAAAAATCCATTAAAAAAATCCATTAAAAAAAATCCATTAAAAATCCATTAAAAAAATCCATTTAAAAAAATCCATTAAAAAATCCATTAAAAACCCATTAAAATCCATTAAAAATCCATTAAAAAATCCATTTAAAAAACCGATTAAAAAAATCCATTAAAAAAATTCATTTAAAAAATCCATTAAAAAAAATCCATTTAAAAAAACCCATTAAAAAAAATCCATTAAAAAAATCCATTTAAAAAATCCATTAAAAAAATCCATTAAAAAACCCATTAAAAAAAATCCATTAAAAAAAAATCCATTAAAAAAAACTCATTAAAAAAAATCCATTAAAAAAATCCATTAAAAATCCATTAAAAAAATCCATTTAAAAAAAATCCATTAAAAACCCATTAAAAATCCATTAAAAATCCATTAAAAATCCATTAAAAAATCCATTTAAAAAACCCATTAAAAGAAATCCATTAAAAAAATCCATTTAAAAAAGCCATTAAAAAAACCCATTAAAAAAAAATCCATTAAAAAAAAAAAATCCATTAAAAAAAATCCATTAAAAAAAATCCATTAAAAAAAATCCATTAAAAATCCATTAAAAAAATCCATTTAAAAAAGTCATTAAAAAATCTATTAAAAATCCATTAAAAATCCATTAAAAATCCATTAAAAATCCATTAAAAAATCCATTTAAAAAACCCATTTAAAAAAGCCATTAAAAAATCCATTTAAAAAATCCATTAAAAAAAATCCATTTAAAAATACCCATTAAAAAAAATCAATTTAAAAAATCCATTAAAAATCCAATAAAAAAATCCATTTAAAAAATCCATTAAAAACCCATTAAAAATCCATTAAAAATCCATTAAAAATCCATTAAAAAAATCCATTTAAAAAACCCATTAAAAAAAATCCATTAAAAAAATCCATTTAAAAATCCATTAAAAACCCATTAAAAATCCATTAAAAATCCATTAAAAATCCATTAAAAAATCCATTTAAAAAACCCATTAAAAAAATCCATTAAAAAAAAAATCCAATAAAAAAAATCCATTAAAAAAAATCAATTTAAAAAAATCCATTAAAAATCCATTAAAAAAATCCATTTAAAAAAATCCATTAAAAAATCCATTTAAAAAACCCATTAAAAAAATCCATTAAAAAAATCCATTAAAAAAATCCATTTAAAAAAGCCATTAAAAAAACCCATTAAAAAAAGCCATTAAAAAAACCCATTAAAAAAATCAATTTAAAAAAATCCATTAAAAATCCATTAAAAAAATCCATTTAAAAAAATCCATTAAAAACCCATTAAAAATCCATTAAAAATCCATTAAAAAATCCATTAAAAAAACCCATTAAAAAAAACCATTAAAAAAAATCCATTAAAAAAAAATCCATTAAAAAAAATCCATTAAAAAAAATCAATTTAAAAAAATCCATTAAAAATCCATTAAAAAAATCCATTTAAAAAAATCCATTAAAAACCCATTAAAAATCCATTAAAAATCCATTAAAAATCCATTAAAAATCCATTTAAAAAACCCATTAAAAAAATCCATTAAAACAAATCCATTTAAAAAATCCATTAAAAAAAAATCCATTAAAAAAACCCATTAAAAAAATCCATTAAAAAAATCCATTTAAAAAATCCATTAAAAAAAATCCATTAAAAAAAATCCATTAAAAAATCCATTAAAAAATCCATTAAAAAAAATCCATTAAAAATCCATTAAAAAAATCCATTTAAAAAAATCCATTAAAAAATCCATTAAAAAAAACCCATTAAAAAAAATCCATTAAAAATATCCATTTAAAAAATCCATTAAAAAAAATCCATTAAAAAAAAAACCCATTAAAAAAAATCAATTAAAAAAAAATCCATTAAAAAAAACCCATTAAAAAAAATCCATTAAAAAAATCCATTATAAATCCATTAAAAAAATCCATTTAAAAAAATCCATTAAAAACCCATTAAAAATCCATTAAAAATCCATTAAAAATACATTAAAAAATCCATTTAAAAAACCCATTAAAAAAATCCATTAAAAAAATCCATTTAATAAATCCATTAAAAAGAAATCCATTAAAAAAACCCATTAAAAAAATCCATTAAAAAAATCCATTTAAAAAATCCATTAAAAAAAATCCATTAAAAAAAATCCTTAAAAAAATCCATTAAAAAATCCATTAAAAAAATCCATTAAAAAAAATCCATTAAAAATCCATTAAAAAAATTCATTTAAAAAAATCCATTAAAAAATCCATTAAAAACCCATTAATAATCCATTAAAAATCCATTAAAAAATCCATTTAAAAAACCCATTAAAAAAATCCATTAAAAAAATTCATTTAAAAAATCCATTAAAAAAAATCCATTTAAAAAAACCCATTAAAAAAAATCCATTAAAAAAATCCATTTAAAAATTCCATTAAAAAAAATCCATTAAAAAAAACCCATTAAAAAAAATCCATTAAAAAAAAATCCATTAAAAGAAACCATTAAAAAAAATCCATTAAAAAAATCCATTAAAAATCCATTAAAAAAATCCATTTAAAAAAATCCATTAAAAACCCATTAAAAATCCATTAAAAATCCATTAAAAATCCATTAAAAAATCCATTTAAAAAAACCATTAAAAAAATCCATTAAAAAAATCCATTAAAAAAATCCATTAAAAAAATCCATTTAAAAAAGCCATTAAAAAAACCCATTAAAAAAAAATCCATTAAAAAAAAAATCCATTAAAAAAAATCCATTAAAAAAATCCATAGAAAAAAATCCATTAAAAATCCATTAAAAAAATCCATTTAAAAAACTCATTAAAAAATCCATTAAAAATCCATTAAAAATGCATTAAAAATCCATTAAAAATCCATTAAAAAATCCATTTAAAAAACCCATTAAAAAAAGCCATTAAAAAATCCATTTAAAAAATCCATTAAAAAAAATCCATTTAAAAAAACCCATTAAAAAAAATCAATTTAAAAAATCCATTAAAAAAATCCATTTAAAAAATCCATTAAAAACCCATTAAAAATCCATTAAAAATACATTAAAAATCCATTAAAAAAATCCATTTAAAAAACCCATTAAAAAAAATCCATTAAAAAAATCCATTTAAAAAATCCATTAAAAACCCATTAAAAATCCATTAAAAATCCATTAAAAATCCATTAAAAAATCCATTTAAAAAACCCATTAAAAAAACCCATTAAAAAAATCCATTAAAAAAAATCCATTAAAAAAAATCAATTTAAAAAAATCCATTAAAAATCCATTAAAAAAATCCATTTAAAAAAATCCATTAAAAAATCCATTTAAAAAACCCATTAAAAAAAATCCATTGAAAAAATCCATTAAAAAAATCCATTTAAAAAAGCCATTAAAAAAACCCATTAAAAAAAAGCCATTAAAAAAAACCCATTAAAAAAATCAATTTAAAAAAATCCATTAAAAATCCATTAAAAAATCCATTTAAAAAAATCCATTAAAAACCCATTAAAAATCCATTAAAAATCCATTAAAAAATCCATTTAAAAAACCCATTAAAAAAAATCCATTAAAAAAAAATCCATTAAATAAAAATCCATAAAAAAAAAAATCCATTAAAAAAAATCAATTTAAAAAAATCCATTAAAAATCCATTAAAAAAACCCATTAAAAAAAATCCATTAAAAACCCATTAAAAATCCATTAAAAATCCATTAAAAATCCATTAAAAAATCCATTTAAAAAACCCATTAAAAAAAATCCATTAAAAAAATCCATTTAAAAAATCCATTAAAAAAAAATCCATTAAAAAAAAACCCATTAAAAAAATCCATTAAAAAAATCCATTTAAAAAATCCATTAAAAAAAATCCATTAAAAAAAATCCATAAAAAAATCCATTAAAAAATCCATTAAAAAAATCCATTAAAAAAAATCCATTAAAAATCCATTAAAAAAATCCATTTCAAAAAATCCATTAAAAAATCCATTAAAAACCCATTAAAAATCCATTAAAAATCCATTAAAAAATCCATTTAAAAAACACATTAAAAAAATCCATTAAAAAAATTCATTTAAAAAATCCATTAAAAAAAATCCATTTAAAAAAATCCATTTAAAAAAACCCATTAAAAAAATCCATTAAAAAAATCCATTTAAAAAATCCATTTAAAAAAATCCATTAAAAAAAAAACCCATTAAAAAAATTCATTTAAAAAATCCATTAAAAAAAATCCATTTAAAAAAATCCATTTAAAAAAACCCATTAAAAAAAATCCATTAAAAAAATCCATTTAAAAAATCCATTAAAAAAAATCCATTAAAAAAAAAACCCATTAAAAAAAATCCATTAAAAAAAAATCCATTAAAAAAAACCCATTAAAAAAAATCCATTAAAAAAATCCATTAAAAATCCATTAAAAAAATCCATTTAAAAAAATCCATTAAAAACCCATTAAAAATCCATTAAAAATCCATTAAAAATACATTAAAAAATCCATTTAAAAAATCCATTAAAAAAAAATCCATTAAAAAAAACCCATTAAAAAAATCCATTAAAAAAATCAATTTAAAAAATCCATTAAAAAAAATCCATTAAAATAAATCCATAAAAAAATCCATTAAAAAATCCATTAAAAAAATCCATTAAAAAAAATCCATTAAAAATCCATTATAAAAATCCATTTAAAAAAATCCATTAAAAAATCCATTAAAAACCCATTAAAAATCCATTAAAAATCCATAAAAAAATCCATTTAAAAAACCCATTAAAAAAATCCATTAAAAAAATTCATTTAAAAAATCCATTAAAAAAAAATCCATTAAAAAAAACCCATTAAAAAAATCCATTAAAAAAATCCATTTAAAAAATCCATTAAAAAAAATCCATTAAAAAAAATCCATAAAAAAATCCATTAAAAAATCCATTAAAAAAATCCATTAAAAAAAATCCATTAAAAATCCATTAAAAAAATCCATTTAAAAAAATCCATTAAAAAATCCATTAAAAACCCATTAAAATCCATTAAAAATCCATTAAAAAATCCATTTAAAAAACCGATTAAAAAAATCCATTAAAAAAATTCATTTAAAAAATCCATTAAAAAAAATCCATTTAAAAAAACCCATTAAAAAAAATCCATTAAAAAAATCCATTTAAAAAATCCATTAAAAAAATCCATTAAAAAACCCATTAAAAAAAATCCATTAAAAAAAAATCCATTAAAAAAAACTCATTAAAAAAAATCCATTAAAAAAATCCATTAAAAATCCATTAAAAAAATCCATTTAAAAAAAATCCATTAAAAACCCATTAAAAATCCATTAAAAATCCATTAAAAATCCATTAAAAAATCCATTTAAAAAACCCATTAAAAAAATCCATTAAAAAAATCCATTTAAAAAAGCCATTAAAAAAACCCATTAAAAAAAAATCCATTAAAAAAAAAAAATCCATTAAAAAAAATCCATTAAAAAAAATCCATTAAAAAAAATCCATTAAAAATCCATTAAAAAAATCCATTTAAAAAAGTCATTAAAAAATCTATTAAAAATCCATTAAAAATCCATTAAAAATCCATTAAAAATCCATTAAAAAATCCATTTAAAAAACCCATTTAAAAAAGCCATTAAAAAATCCATTTAAAAAATCCATTAAAAAAAATCCATTTAAAAATACCCATTAAAAAAAATCAATTTAAAAAATCCATTAAAAATCCAATAAAAAAATCCATTTAAAAAATCCATTAAAAACCCATTAAAAATCCATTAAAAATCCATTAAAAATCCATTAAAAAAATCCATTTAAAAAACCCATTAAAAAAAATCCATTAAAAAAATCCATTTAAAAATCCATTAAAAACCCATTAAAAATCCATTAAAAATCCATTAAAAATCCATTAAAAAATCCATTTAAAAAACCCATTAAAAAAATCCATTAAAAAAAAAATCCATTAAAAAAATCCATTAAAAAAAATCAATTTAAAAAAATCCATTAAAAATCCATTAAAAAAATCCATTTAAAAAAATCCATTAAAAAATCCATTTAAAAAACCCATTAAAAAAATCCATTAAAAAAATCCATTAAAAAAATCCATTTAAAAAAGCCATTAAAAAAACCCATTAAAAAAAGCCATTAAAAAAACCCATTAAAAAAATCAATTTAAAAAAATCCATTAAAAATCCATTAAAAAAATCCATTTAAAAAAATCCATTAAAAACCCATTAAAAATCCATTAAAAATCCATTAAAAAATCCATTAAAAAAACCCATTAAAAAAAACCATTAAAAAAAAATCCATTAAAAAAAAATCCATTAAAAAAAAATCCATTAAAAAAAATCAATTTAAAAAAATCCATTAAAAATCCATTAAAAAAATCCATTTAAAAAAATCCATTAAAAACCCATTAAAAATCCATTAAAAATCCATTAAAAATCCATTAAAAATCCATTTAAAAAACCCATTAAAAAAAATCCATTAAAACAAATCCATTTAAAAAATCCATTAAAAAAAAATCCATTAAAAAAAACCCATTAAAAAAATCCATTAAAAAAATCCATTTAAAAAATCCATTAAAAAAAATCCATTAAAAAAAATCCATAAAAAAATCCATTAAAAAATCCATTAAAAAAAATCCATTAAAAATCCATTTAAAAAATCCATTTAAAAAAATCCATTAAAAAATCCATTAAAAACCCATTAAAAATCCATTAAAAATCCATTAAAAAATCCATTTAAAAAACCCATTAAAAAAATCCATTAAAAAAATTCATTTAAAAAATCCATTAAAAAAAATCCATTTAAAAAAATCCATTTAAAAAAACCCATTAAAAAAAATCCATTAAAAAAATCCATTTAAAAAATCCATTAAAAAAAATCCATTAAAAAAAAAACCCATTAAAAAAAATCCATTAAAAAAAAAATCCATTAAAAAAAACCCATTAAAAAAAATCCATTAAAAAAATCCATTATAAATCCATTAAAAAAATCCATTTAAAAAAATCCATTAAAAACCCATTAAAAATCCATTAAAAATCCATTAAAAATACATTAAAAAATCCATTTAAAAAACCCATTAAAAAAATCCATTAAAAAAATCCATTTAATAAATCCATTAAAAAGAAATCCATTAAAAAAACCCATTAAAAAAATCCATTAAAAAAATCCATTTAAAAAATCCATTAAAAAAAATCCATTAAAAAAAATCCATAAAAAAATCCATTAAAAAATCCATTAAAAAAATCCATTAAAAAAAATCCATTAAAAATCCATTAAAAAAATTCATTTAAAAAAATCCATTAAAAAATCCATTAAAAACCCATTAATAATCCATTAAAAATCCATTAAAAAATCCATTTAAAAAACCCATTAAAAAAATCCATTAAAAAAATTCATTTAAAAAATCCATTAAAAAAAATCCATTTAAAAAAACCCATTAAAAAAAATCCATTAAAAAAATCCATTTAAAAATTCCATTAAAAAAAATCCATTAAAAAAAACCCATTAAAAAAAATCCATTAAAAAAAAATCCATTAAAAGAAACCATTAAAAAAAATCCATTAAAAAAATCCATTAAAAATCCATTAAAAAAATCCATTTAAAAAAATCCATTAAAAACCCATTAAAAATCCATTAAAAATCCATTAAAAATCCATTAAAAAATCCATTTAAAAAAACCATTAAAAAAATCCATTAAAAAAATCCATTAAAAAAATCCATTAAAAAAATCCATTTAAAAAAGCCATTAAAAAAACCCATTAAAAAAAAATCCATTAAAAAAAAAATCCATTAAAAAAAATCCATTAAAAAAATCCATAGAAAAAAATCCATTAAAAATCCATTAAAAAAATCCATTTAAAAAACTCATTAAAAAATCCATTAAAAATCCATTAAAAATGCATTAAAAATCCATTAAAAATCCATTAAAAAATCCATTTAAAAAACCCATTAAAAAAAGCCATTAAAAAATCCATTTAAAAAATCCATTAAAAAAAATCCATTTAAAAAAACCCATTAAAAAAAATCAATTTAAAAAATCCATTAAAAAAATCCATTTAAAAATTCCATTAAAAACCCATTAAAAATCCATTAAAAATACATTAAAAATCCATTAAAAAAATCCATTTAAAAAACCCATTAAAAAAAATCCATTAAAAAAATCCATTTAAAAAATCCATTAAAAACCCATTAAAAATCCATTAAAAATCCATTAAAAATCCATTAAAAAATCCATTTAAAAAACCCATTAAAAAAACCCATTAAAAAAATCCATTAAAAAAAATCCATTAAAAAAAATCAATTTAAAAAAATCCATTAAAAATCCATTAAAAAAATCCATTTAAAAAAATCCATTAAAAAATCCATTTAAAAAACCCATTAAAAAAAATCCATTGAAAAAATCCATTAAAAAAATCCATTTAAAAAAGCCATTAAAAAAACCCATTAAAAAAAAGCCATTAAAAAAAACCCATTAAAAAAATCAATTTAAAAAAATCCATTAAAAATCCATTAAAAAATCCATTTAAAAAAATCCATTAAAAACCCATTAAAAATCCATTAAAAATCCATTAAAAAATCCATTTAAAAAACCCATTAAAAAAAATCCATTAAAAAAAAATCCATTAAATAAAAATCCATTAAAAAAAAAATCCATTAAAAAAAATCAATTTAAAAAAATCCATTAAAAATCCATTAAAAAAACCCATTAAAAAAAATCCATTAAAAACCCATTAAAAATCCATTAAAAATCCATTAAAAATCCATTAAAAAATCCATTTAAAAAACCCATTTAAAAAAATCCATTAAAAAAATCCATTTAAAAAATCCATTAAAAAAAAATCCATTAAAAAAAAACCCATTAAAAAAATCCATTAAAAAAATCCATTTAAAAAATCCATTAAAAAAAATCCATTAAAAAAAATCCATAAAAAAATCCATTAAAAAATCCATTAAAAAAATCCATTAAAAAAAATCCATTAAAAATCCATTAAAAAAATCCATTTCAAAAAATCCATTAAAAAATCCATTAAAAACCCATTAAAAATCCATTAAAAATCCATTAAAAAATCCATTTAAAAAACCCATTAAAAAAATCCATTAAAAAAATTCATTTAAAAAATCCATTAAAAAAAATCCATTTAAAAAAATCCATTTAAAAAAACCCATTAAAAAAATCCATTAAAAAAATCCATTTAAAAAATCCATTTAAAAAAATCCATTAAAAAAAAAACCCATTAAAAAAATTCATTTAAAAAATCCATTAAAAAAAATCCATTTAAAAAAATCCTTTTAAAAAAACCCATTAAAAAAAATCCATTAAAAAAATCCATTTAAAAAATCCATTAAAAAAAATCCATTAAAAAAAAAACCCATTAAAAAAAATCCATTAAAAAAAAATCCATTAAAAAAAACCCATTAAAAAAAATCCATTAAAAAAATCCATTAAAAATCCATTAAAAAAATCCATTTAAAAAAATCCATTAAAAACCCATTAAAAATCCATTAAAAATCCATTAAAAATACATTAAAAAATCCATTTAAAAAATCCATTAAAAAAAAATCCATTAAAAAAAACCCATTAAAAAAATCCATTAAAAAAATCAATTTAAAAAATCCATTAAAAAAAATCCATTAAAATAAATCCATAAAAAAATCCATTAAAAACCCATTAAAAATCCATTAAAAATCCATTAAAAAATCCATTAAAAAAACCCATTAAAAAAAACCATTAAAAAAAAATCCATTAAAAAAAAATCCATTAAAAAAAAATCCATTAAAAAAAATCAATTTAAAAAAATCCATTAAAAATCCATTAAAAAAATCCATTTAAAAAAATCCATTAAAAACCCATTAAAAATCCATTAAAAATCCATTAAAAATCCATTAAAAATCCATTTAAAAAACCCATTAAAAAAAATCCATTAAAAAAAATCCATTAAAACAAATCCATTTAAAAAATCCATTAAAAAAAAATCCATTAAAAAAAACCCATTAAAAAAATCCATTAAAAAAATCCATTTAAAAAATCCATTAAAAAAAATCCATTAAAAAAAATCCATAAAAAAATCCATTAAAAAATCCATTAAAAAAAATCCATTAAAAATCCATTAAAAAAATCCATTTAAAAAAATCCATTAAAAAATCCATTAAAAACCCATTAAAAATCCATTAAAAATCCATTAAAAAATCCATTTAAAAAACCCATTAAAAAAATCCATTAAAAAAATTCATTTAAAAAATCCATTAAAAAAAATCCATTTAAAAAAATCCATTTAAAAAAACCCATTAAAAAAAATCCATTAAAAAAATCCATTTAAAAAATCCATTAAAAAAAATCCATTAAAAAAAAAACCCATTAAAAAAAATCCATTAAAAAAAAATCCATTAAAAAAAACCCATTAAAAAAAATCCATTAAAAAAATCCATTATAAATCCATTAAAAAAATCCATTTAAAAAAATCCATTAAAAACCCATTAAAAATCCATTAAAAATCCATTAAAAATACATTAAAAAATCCATTTAAAAAACCCATTAAAAAAATCCATTAAAAAAATCCATTTAATAAATCCATTAAAAAGAAATCCATTAAAAAAACCCATTAAAAAAATCCATTAAAAAAATCCATTTAAAAAATCCATTAAAAAAAATCCATTAAAAAAAATCCATAAAAAAATCCATTAAAAAATCCATTAAAAAAATCCATTAAAAAAAATCCATTAAAAATCCATTAAAAAAATTCATTTAAAAAAATCCATTAAAAAATCCATTAAAAACCCATTAATAATCCATTAAAAATCCATTAAAAAATCCATTTAAAAAACCCATTAAAAAAATCCATTAAAAAAATTCATTTAAAAAATCCATTAAAAAAAATCCATTTAAAAAAACCCATTAAAAAAAATCCATTAAAAAAATCCATTTAAAAATTCCATTAAAAAAAATCCATTAAAAAAAACCCATTAAAAAAAATCCATTAAAAAAAAATCCATTAAAAGAAACCATTAAAAAAAATCCATTAAAAAAATCCATTAAAAATCCATTAAAAAAATCCATTTAAAAAAATCCATTAAAAACCCATTAAAAATCCATTAAAAATCCATTAAAAATCCATTAAAAAATCCATTTAAAAAAACCATTAAAAAAATCCATTAAAAAAATCCATTAAAAAAATCCATTAAAAAAATCCATTTAAAAAAGCCATTAAAAAAACCCATTAAAAAAAAATCCATTAAAAAAAAAATCCATTAAAAAAAATCCATTAAAAAAATCCATAGAAAAAAATCCATTAAAAATCCATTAAAAAAATCCATTTAAAAAACTCATTAAAAAATCCATTAAAAATCCATTAAAAATGCATTAAAAATCCATTAAAAATCCATTAAAAAATCCATTTAAAAAACCCATTAAAAAAAGCCATTAAAAAATCCATTTAAAAAATCCATTAAAAAAAATCCATTTAAAAAAACCCATTAAAAAAAATCAATTTAAAAAATCCATTAAAAAAATCCATTTAAAAATTCCATTAAAAACCCATTAAAAATCCATTAAAAATACATTAAAAATCCATTAAAAAAATCCATTTAAAAAACCCATTAAAAAAAATCCATTAAAAAAATCCATTTAAAAAATCCATTAAAAACCCATTAAAAATCCATTAAAAATCCATTAAAAATCCATTAAAAAATCCATTTAAAAAACCCATTAAAAAAACCCATTAAAAAAATCCATTAAAAAAAATCCATTAAAAAAAATCAATTTAAAAAAATCCATTAAAAATCCATTAAAAAAATCCATTTAAAAAAATCCATTAAAAAATCCATTTAAAAAACCCATTAAAAAAAATCCATTGAAAAAATCCATTAAAAAAATCCATTTAAAAAAGCCATTAAAAAAACCCATTAAAAAAAAGCCATTAAAAAAAACCCATTAAAAAAATCAATTTAAAAAAATCCATTAAAAATCCATTAAAAAATCCATTTAAAAAAATCCATTAAAAACCCATTAAAAATCCATTAAAAATCCATTAAAAAATCCATTTAAAAAACCCATTAAAAAAAATCCATTAAAAAAAAATCCATTAAATAAAAATCCATTAAAAAAAAAATCCATTAAAAAAAATCAATTTAAAAAAATCCATTAAAAATCCATTAAAAAAACCCATTAAAAAAAATCCATTAAAAACCCATTAAAAATCCATTAAAAATCCATTAAAAATCCATTAAAAAATCCATTTAAAAAACCCATTAAAAAAAATCCATTAAAAAAATCCATTTAAAAAATCCATTAAAAAAAAATCCATTAAAAAAAAACCCATTAAAAAAATCCATTAAAAAAATCCATTTAAAAAATCCATTAAAAAAAATCCATTAAAAAAAATCCATAAAAAAATCCATTAAAAAATCCATTAAAAAAATCCATTAAAAAAAATCCATTAAAAATCCATTAAAAAAATCCATTTCAAAAAATCCATTAAAAAATCCATTAAAAACCCATTAAAAATCCATTAAAAATCCATTAAAAAATCCATTTAAAAAACCCATTAAAAAAATCCATTAAAAAAATTCATTTAAAAAATCCATTAAAAAAAATCCATTTAAAAAAATCCATTTAAAAAAACCCATTAAAAAAATCCATTAAAAAAATCCATTTAAAAAATCCATTTAAAAAAATCCATTAAAAAAAAAACCCATTAAAAAAATTCATTTAAAAAATCCATTAAAAAAAATCCATTTAAAAAAATCCTTTTAAAAAAACCCATTAAAAAAAATCCATTAAAAAAATCCATTTAAAAAATCCATTAAAAAAAATCCATTAAAAAAAAAACCCATTAAAAAAAATCCATTAAAAAAAAATCCATTAAAAAAAACCCATTAAAAAAAATCCATTAAAAAAATCCATTAAAAATCCATTAAAAAAATCCATTTAAAAAAATCCATTAAAAACCCATTAAAAATCCATTAAAAATCCATTAAAAATACATTAAAAAATCCATTTAAAAAATCCATTAAAAAAAAATCCATTAAAAAAAACCCATTAAAAAAATCCATTAAAAAAATCAATTTAAAAAATCCATTAAAAAAATCCATTAAAATAAATCCATAAAAAAATCCATTAAAAAATCCATTAAAAAAATCCATTAAAAAAAATCCATTAAAAATCCATTATAAAAATCCATTTAAAAAAATCCATTAAAAAATCCATTAAAAACCCATTAAAAATCCATTAAAAATCCATTAAAAAATCCATTTAAAAAACCCATTAAAAAAATCCATTAAAAAAATTCATTTAAAAAATCCATTAAAAAAAATCCATTTAAAAAAACCCATTAAAAAAATCCATTAAAAAAATTAATTTAAAAAATCCATTAAAAAAAATCCATTTAAAAAACCCATTAAAAAAAATCCATTAAAAAAATCCATTAAAAAAATCCATTTAAAAAATCCATTAAAAAAAATCCATTAAAAAAAATCCATAAAAAAATCCATTAAAAAATCCATTAAAAAAATCCATTAAAACAAATCCATTAAAAATCCATTAAAAAAATCCATTTAAAAAAATCCATTAAAAAATCCATTAAAAACCCATTAAAAATCCATTAAAAATCCATTAAAAAATCCATTTAAAAAACCCATTAAAAAAATCCATTAAAAAAATTCATTTAAAAAATCCATTTAAAAAAATCCATTTAAAAAAACCCTATTAAAAAACCCATTAAAAAAATCCATTTAAAAAATCCATTAAAAAAAATCCATTAAAAAAAAACCCATTAAAAAAAATTCATTAAAAAAAATCCATTAAAAAAACCCATTAAAAAAAATCCATTAAAAAAATCCATTAAAAATCCATTAAAAAAATCCATTAAAAATCCATTAAAAAACCATTAAAAATCCATTAAAAATCCATTAAAAATACATTAAAAAATCCATTTAAAAAACCCATTTAAAAAATCCATTAAAAAAATCCATTAAAAAAATCCATTTAAAAAAGCCATTAAAAAAACCCATTAAAAAAAATCCATAAAAAAAAAAAAAATCCATTAAAAAAATCCATTAAAAAAAATCCATTAAAAAAAATCCATTAAAAATCCATTAAAAAAATCCATTTAAAAAAAGTCATTAAAAAATCCATTAAAAATCCATTAAAAATCCATTAAAAATCCATTAAAAATTCATTAAAAAATCTATTTAAAAAACCCATTAAAAAAAGCCATTATAAAATCCATTTAAAAAATCCATTTAAAAAAATCCATTTAAAAAAACCCATTAAAAAAAATCAATTTAAAAAATCCATTAAAAATCCATTAAAAAAATCCATTTAAAAAATCCATTAAAAACCCATTAAAAATCCATTAAAAATCCATTAAAAATCCATTAAAAAAATCCATTTAAAAAACCCATTAAAAAAAATCCATTAAAAACCCATTAAAAATCCATTAAAAATTCATTAAAAAATCTATTTAAAAAACCCATTAAAAAAAGCCATTATAAAATCCATTTAAAAAATCCATTAAAAAAAATCCATTTAAAAAAACCCATTAAAAAAAATCAATTTAAAAAATCCATTAAAAATCCATTAAAAAAATCCATTTAAAAAATCCATTAAAAACCCATTAAAAATCCATTAAAAATCCATTAAAAATCCATTAAAAAAATCCATTTAAAAAACCCATTAAAAAAAATCCATTAAAAACCCATTAAAAATCCATTAAAAATCCATTAAAAATCCATTAAAAAAATCCATTTAAAAAACCCATTAAAAAAAATCCATTAAAAAATCCATTTCAAAAATCCATTAAAAACCCATTAAAAATCCATTAAAAATCAATTAAAAATCCATTAAAAAATCCATTTAAAAAACCCATTAAAAAAAAACCATTAAAAAAATCCATTTAAAAAAGCCATTAAAAAAACCCATTAAAAAAATCCATTAAAAAAAAAATCCATTAAAAAAAATCCATTAAAAAAAATCAATTTAAAAAAATCCATTAAAAATCCATTAAAAAAATCCATTTAAAAAAATCCATTAAAAAATCCATTTAAAAAACCCATTAAAAAAAATCCATTAAAAAATCCATTAAAAAAATCCATTTAAAAAAGCCATTAAAAAAACCCATTAAAAAAAACCCATTAAAAAAATCAATTTAAAAAAACCCATTAAAAATCCATTAAAAATCCATTAAAAAATCCATTTAAAAAACCCATTAAAAAAATCCATTAAAAAAAATCCATTAAAAAAAAATCCATTAAAAAAAAAATCCATTAAAAAAAATCAATTTAAAAAAATCCATTAAAAATCCATTAAAAAAATCCATTTAAAAAAATCCATTAAAAACCCATTAAAAATCCATTAAAAATCCATTAAAAATCCATTAAAAAATCCATTTAAAAAACCCATTAAAAAAAAACCATTAAAAAAATCCATTTAAAAAAGCCATTAAAAAAATCCATTTAAAAAATCCATTAAAAAAAAATCCATTAAAAAAAACCCATTAAAAAAATCCATTAAAAAATCCATTTAAAAAATCCATTAAAAAAATCCATTAAAAAAAATCCATTAAAAAATCCATTAAAAAATCCATTAAAAAAATCCATTAAAAAAAATCCATTAAAAATCCATTAAAAAAATACATTTAAAAAAATCAATTTAAAAATCCATTAAAAACCCATTAAAAATCCATTAAAAATCCATTAAAAAATCCATTTAAAAAACCCATTAAAAAAATCCATTAAAAAAATTCATTTAAAAAATCCATTAAAAAAAATCCATTTAAAAAAACCCATTAAAAAAAATTCATTAAAAAAATCCATTTAAAAAATCCATTAAAAAAAATCCATAAAAAAAAAACCCATTAAAAAAAATCCATTAAAAAAATCCATTTAAAAAAGCCATTAAAAAAACCCATTAAAAAAAAATCCATTAAAAAAATCCATTAAAGAAATCCATTAAAAAAATCCATTTAAAAAAGCCATTAAAAAAACCCATTAAAAAAAAATCCATTAAAAAAAAAAATCCATTAAAAAAAATCCATTAAAAAAATCCATTAAAAAAAATCAATTTAAAAAATCCATAAAAAATCCATTAAAAAAATCCATTTAAAAAATCCATTAAAAACCATTAAAAATCCATTAAAAATCCATTAAAAATCCATTAAAAAAATCCATTTAAAAAACCCATTAAAAAAAATCCATTAAAAAAATCCATTTAAAAAATCCATTAAAAACCCATTAAAAATCCATTAAAAATTTATTAAAAATCCATTAAAAAATCCATTTAAAAAACCCATTAAAAAAAATCCATTAAAAAAATCCATTAAAAAAATCCATTTAAAAAAGCCATTAAAAAAAACCATTAAAAAAATCCATTAAAAAAAAAATCCATTAAAAAAAATCAATTTAAAAAAATCCATTAAAAAATCCATTTAAAAAACCCATTAAAAAAAATCCATTAAAAAAATCCATTTAAAAAATCCATTTAAAAAAGCCATTAAATAAACCCATTAAAAAAAAGCCATTAAAAAAAACCCATTAAAAAAATCAATTTAAAAAAATCCATTAAAAACCCATTAAAAATCCATTAAAAATCCAGTAAAAAATCCATTTAAAAAACCCATTAAAAAAATCCATTAAAAAAAAATCCATTAAAAAAAACCCATTAAAAAAAATCCATTAAAAAAATCCATTAAAAATCCATTAAAAAAATCCATTAAAAAAAATCCATTAAAAACCCATTAAAAATCCATTAAAAATCCATTAAAAATACATTAAAAAATCCATTTAAAAAACCCATTAAAAAAATCCATTAAAAAAATCCATTTAAAAAATCCATTAAAAAGAAATCCATTAAAAAAACCCATTCAAAAAATCCATTAAAAAAATCCATTTAAAAAATCCATTAAAAAAAATCCATTAAAAAAAATCCATAAAAAAATCCATTAAAAAATCCATTAAAAAAATCCATTAAAAAAAATCCATTAAAAATCCATTAAAAAATCCATTAAAAAAATCCATTAAAAAAAATCCATTAAAAAAAAACCCATTAAAAAAAATCCATTAAAAAAAAATCCATTAAAAGAAACCATTAAAAAAAATCCATTAAAAAAATCCATTAAAAATCCATTAAAAAAATCCATTTAAAAAATCCATTAAAAACCCATTAAAAATCCATTAAAAATCCATTAAAAATCCATTAAAAAAATCCATTTAAAAAACCCATTAAAAAAAATCCATTAAAAAATCCATTTCAAAAATCCATTAAAAACCCATTAAAAATCCATTAAAAATCAATTAAAAAATCCATTTAAAAAACCCATTAAAAAAAATCCATTAAAAAAAAAACCATTAAAAAAATCCATTAAAAAAATTCATTTAAAAAATCCATTAAAAAAAATCCATTTAAAAAAACCCATTAAAAAAAATTCATTAAAAAAATCCATTTAAAAAATCCATTAAAAAAAATCCATTAAAAAAAAACCCATTAAAAAAAATCCATTAAAAAAATCCATTTAAAAAAGCCATTAAAAAAACCCATTAAAAAAAAATCCATTAAAAAAATCCATTAAAGAAATCCATTAAAAAAATCCATTTAAAAAAGCCATTAAAAAAACCCATTAAAAAAAAATCCATTAAAAAAAAAAATCCATTAAAAAAAATCCATTAAAAAAATCCATTAAAAAAAATCAATTTAAAAAATCCATAAAAAATCCATTAAAAAAATCCATTTAAAAAATCCATTAAAAACCATTAAAAATCCATTAAAAATCCATTAAAAATCCATTAAAAAAATCCATTTAAAAAACCCATTAAAAAAAATCCATTAAAAAAATCCATTTAAAAAATCCATTAAAAACCCATTAAAAATCCATTAAAAATTTATTAAAAATCCATTAAAAAATCCATTTAAAAAACCCATTAAAAAAAATCCATTAAAAAAATCCATTAAAAAAATCCATTTAAAAAAGCCATTAAAAAAAACCATTAAAAAAATCCATTAAAAAAAAAATCCATTAAAAAAAATCAATTTAAAAAAATCCATTAAAAAATCCATTTAAAAAACCCATTAAAAAAAATCCATTAAAAAAATCCATTTAAAAAATCCATTTAAAAAAGCCATTAAATAAACCCATTAAAAAAAAGCCATTAAAAAAAACCCATTAAAAAAATCAATTTAAAAAAATCCATTAAAAACCCATTAAAAATCCATTAAAAATCCAGTAAAAAATCCATTTAAAAAACCCATTAAAAAAATCCATTAAAAAAAAATCCATTAAAAAAAACCCATTAAAAAAAATCCATTAAAAAAATCCATTAAAAATCCATTAAAAAAATCCATTAAAAAAAATCCATTAAAAACCCATTAAAAATCCATTAAAAATCCATTAAAAATACATTAAAAAATCCATTTAAAAAACCCATTAAAAAAATCCATTAAAAAAATCCATTTAAAAAATCCATTAAAAAGAAATCCATTAAAAAAACCCATTCAAAAAATCCATTAAAAAAATCCATTTAAAAAATCCATTAAAAAAAATCCATTAAAAAAAATCCATAAAAAAATCCATTAAAAAATCCATTAAAAAAATCCATTAAAAAAAATCCATTAAAAATCCATTAAAAAATCCATTAAAAAAATCCATTAAAAAAAATCCATTAAAAAAATCCATTAAAAAAAATCCATTAAAAAAAAACCCATTAAAAAAAATCCATTAAAAAAAAATCCATTAAAAGAAACCATTAAAAAAAATCCATTAAAAAAATCCATTAAAAATCCATTAAAAAAATCCATTTAAAAAATCCATTAAAAACCCATTAAAAATCCATTAAAAATCCATTAAAAATCCATTAAAAAAATCCATTTAAAAAACCCATTAAAAAAAATCCATTAAAAAATCCATTTCAAAAATCCATTAAAAACCCATTAAAAATCCATTAAAAATCAATTAAAAATCCATTAAAAAATCCATTTAAAAAACCCATTAAAAAAAAACCATTAAAAAAATCCATTTAAAAAAGCCATTAAAAAAACCCATTAAAAAAATCCATTAAAAAAAAAATCCATTAAAAAAAATCCATTAAAAAAAATCAATTTAAAAAAATCCATTAAAAATCCATTAAAAAAATCCATTTAAAAAAATCCATTAAAAAATCCATTTAAAAAACCCATTAAAAAAAATCCATTAAAAAATCCATTAAAAAAATCCATTTAAAAAAGCCATTAAAAAAACCCATTTAAAAAAAGCCATTAAAAAAACCCATTAAAAAAATCAATTTAAAAAAACCCATTATAAATCCATTAAAAATCCATTAAAAAATCCATTTAAAAAACCCATTAAAAAAATCCATTAAAAAAAAATCCATTAAAAAAAAATCCATTAAAAAAAAAATCCATTAAAAAAAATCAATTTAAAAAAATCCATTAAAAATCCATTAAAAAAATCCATTTAAAAAAATCCATTAAAAACCCATTAAAAATCCATTAAAAATCCATTAAAAATCCATTAAAAAATCCATTTAAAAAACCCATTAAAAAAAATCCATTAAAAAAATCCATTTAAAAATCCATTAAAAAAAATCCATTAAAAAAAAACCATTAAAAAAATCCATTAAAAAAATCCATTTAAAAAATCCATTAAAAAAATCCATTAAAAAAAATCCATTAAAAAATCCATTAAAAAATCCATTAAAAAAATCCATTAAAAAAAATCCATTAAAAATCCATTAAAAAAATCCATTTAAAAAAATCCATTAAAAAATCCATTAAAAACCCATTAAAAATCCATTAAAAATCCATTAAAAAATCCATTTAAAAAACCCATTAAAAAAAATTCATTAAAAAAAAATCCATTAAAAAAAAATCCATTAAAAAAAAAATCCATTAAAAAAATCCATTAAAAAAAATGCATTAAAAATCCATTAAAAAAATCCATTTAAAAAAATCCATTAAAAAATCCATTAAAAATCCATTAAAAATCCATTAAAAATCCATTAAAAAATCCATTTAAAAAACCCATTAAAAAATCCATTAAAAAAATTCATTTAAAAATCCATTAAAAAAAATCCATTTAAAAAAACCCATTAAAAAAAATCCATTAAAAAAATCCATTTAAAAAATCCATTAAAAAAAATCCATTAAAAAAAACCCATTAAAAAAATCCATTAAAAAAAAATCCATTAAAAAAACCCATTAAAAAAATCCATTAAAAAAAACCCATTAAAAAAATCCATTAAAAAAAATCCATAAAAAAATCCATTAAAAAATCCATTAAAAAAATCCATTAAAAAAAATTCATTAAAAATCCATTAAAAAATCCATTAAAAAAATCCATTAAAAAAAATCCATTAAAAAAAAACCCATTAAAAAAAATCCATTAAAAAAAAATCCATTAAAAGAAACCATTAAAAAAAATCCATTAAAAAAATCCATTAAAAATCCATTAAAAAAATCCATTTAAAAAATCCATTAAAAACCCATTAAAAATCCATTAAAAATCCATTAAAAATCCATTAAAAAAATCCATTTAAAAAACCCATTAAAAAAAATCCATTAAAAAATCCATTTCAAAAATCCATTAAAAACCCATTAAAAATCCATTAAAAATCAATTAAAAATCCATTAAAAAATCCATTTAAAAAACCCATTAAAAAAAAACCATTAAAAAAATCCATTTAAAAAAGCCATTAAAAAAACCCATTAAAAAAATCCATTAAAAAAAAAATCCATTAAAAAAAATCCATTAAAAAAAATCAATTTAAAAAAATCCATTAAAAATCCATTAAAAAAATCCATTTAAAAAAATCCATTAAAAAATCCATTTAAAAAACCCATTAAAAAAAATCCATTAAAAAATCCATTAAAAAAATCCATTTAAAAAAGCCATTAAAAAAACCCATTTAAAAAAAGCCATTAAAAAAACCCATTAAAAAAATCAATTTAAAAAAACCCATTATAAATCCATTAAAAATCCATTAAAAAATCCATTTAAAAAACCCATTAAAAAAATCCATTAAAAAAAAATCCATTAAAAAAAAATCCATTAAAAAAAAAATCCATTAAAAAAAATCAATTTAAAAAAATCCATTAAAAATCCATTAAAAAAATCCATTTAAAAAAATCCATTAAAAACCCATTAAAAATCCATTAAAAATCCATTAAAAATCCATTAAAAAATCCATTTAAAAAACCCATTAAAAAAAATCCATTAAAAAAATCCATTTAAAAAATCCATTAAAAAAAATCCATAAAAAAAAAACCATTAAAAAAATCCATTAAAAAAATCCATTTAAAAAATCCATTAAAAAAATCCATTAAAAAAAATCCATTAAAAAATCCATTAAAAAATCCATTAAAAAAATCCATTAAAAAAAATCCATTAAAAATCCATTAAAAAAATCCATTTAAAAAAATCCATTAAAAAATCCATTAAAAACCCATTAAAAATCCATTAAAAATCCATTAAAAAATCCATTTAAAAAACCCATTAAAAAAAATTCATTAAAAAAAAATCCATTAAAAAAAAATCCATTAAAAAAAAAATCCATTAAAAAAATCCATTAAAAAAAATGGATTAAAAATCCATTAAAAAAATCCATTTAAAAAAATCCATTAAAAAATCCATTAAAAATCCATTAAAAATCCATTAAAAATCCATTAAAAAATCCATTTAAAAAACCCATTAAAAAATCCATTAAAAAAATTCATTTAAAAATCCATTAAAAAAAATCCATTTAAAAAAACCCATTAAAAAAAATCCATTAAAAAAATCCATTTAAAAAATCCATTAAAAAAAATCCATTAAAAAAAACCCATTAAAAAAATCCATTAAAAAAAAATCCATTAAAAAAACCCATTAAAAAAATCCATTAAAAAAATCCATTAAAAATCCATTAAAAAAATCCATTAAAAAAAATCCATTAAAAACCCATTAAAAATCCATTAAAAATCCATTAAAAATCAATTAAAAATCCATTAAAAAATCCATTTAAAAAACCCATTAAAAAAAAACCATTAAAAAAATCCATTTAAAAAAGCCATTAAAAAAACCCATTAAAAAAATCCATTAAAAAAAAAATCCATTAAAAAAAATCCATTAAAAAAAATCAATTTAAAAAAATCCATTAAAAATCCATTAAAAAAATCCATTTAAAAAAATCCATTAAAAAATCCATTTAAAAAACCCATTAAAAAAAATCCATTAAAAAATCCATTAAAAAAATCCATTTAAAAAAGCCATTAAAAAAACCCATTAAAAAAAAGCCATTAAAAAAAACCCATTAAAAAAATCAATTTAAAAAAACCCATTAAAAATCCATTAAAAATCCATTAAAAAATCCATTTAAAAAACCCATTAAAAAAATCCATTAAAAAAAAATCCATTAAAAAAAAATCCATTAAAAAAAAAATCCATTAAAAAAAATCAATTTAAAAAAATCCATTAAAAATCCATTAAAAAAATCCATTTAAAAAAATCCATTAAAAACCCATTAAAAATCCATTAAAAATCCATTAAAAATCCATTAAAAAATCCATTTAAAAAACCCATTAAAAAAAATCCATTAAAAAAATCCATTTAAAAAATCCATTAAAAAAAAATCCATTAAAAAAAACCCATTAAAAAAATCCATTAAAAAATCCATTTAAAAAATCCATTAAAAAAATCCATTAAAAAAAATCCATTAAAAAATCCATTAAAAAATCCATTAAAAAAATCCATTAAAAAAAATCCATTAAAAATCCATTAAAAAAATCCATTTAAAAAAATCCATTAAAAAATCCATTAAAAACCCATTAAAAATCCATTAAAAATCCATTAAAAAATCCATTTAAAAAACCCATTAAAAAAATCCATTAAAAAAATTCATTTAAAAAATCCATTAAAAAAAATCCATTTAAAAAAACCCATTAAAAAAAATTCATTAAAAAAATCCATTTAAAAAATCCATTAAAAAAAATCCATTAAAAAAAAACCCATTAAAAAAAATCCATTAAAAAAATCCATTTAAAAAAGCCATTAAAAAAACCCATTAAAAAAAATCCATTAAAAAAATCCATTAAAGAAATCCATTAAAAAAATCCATTTAAAAAAGCCATTAAAAAAACCCATTAAAAAAAATCCATTAAAAAAAAAAATCCATTAAAAAAAATCCATTAAAAAAAATCCATTAAAAAAATCAATTTAAAAAATCCATAAAAAATCCATTAAAAAAATCCATTTAAAAAATCCATTAAAAACCATTAAAAATCCATTAAAAATCCATTAAAAATCCATTAAAAAAATCCATTTAAAAAACCCATTAAAAAAAATCCATTAAAAAAAATCCATTTAAAAAATCCATTAAAAACCCATTAAAAATCCATTAAAAATCTATTAAAAATCCATTAAAAAATCCATTTAAAAAACCCATTAAAAAAACCCATTAAAAAAAATCCATTAAAAAAAAATCCATTAAAAAAAAATCCATTAAAAAAAAAATACATTAAAAAAAATCAATTTAAAAAAATCCATTAAAAATCCATTAAAAAACCCATTAAAAAAATCCAATAAAAAAATCCATTAAAAAAATCCATTTAAAAAAGCCATTAAAAAAACCCATTAAAAAAATCCATTAAAAAAAAATCCATTAAAAAAAATCCATTAAAAAAAATCAATTTAAAAAAATCCATTAAAAATCCATTAAAAAAAACATTTAAAAAAATCCATTAAAAAATCCATTTAAAAAACCCATTAAAAAAAATCCATTAAAAAAATCCATTAAAAAAATCCATTTAAAAAAGCCATTAAAAAAACCCATTAAAAAAAAGCCATTAAAAAAACCCATTAAAAAAATCAATTTAAAAAAAGCCATTAAAAATCCATTAAAAAAATCCATTTAAAAAAATCCATTAAAAACCCATTAAAAATCCATTAAAAATCCATTAAAAAATCCATTTAAAAAACCCATTAAAAAAAATCCATTAAAACAAAAATCCATTAAAAAAAATCCATTAAAAAAAAAATCCATTAAAAAAATCAATTTAAAAAAATCCATTAAAAATCCATTAAAAAAATCCATTTAAAAAAATCCATTAAAAACCCATTAAAAATCCATTAAAAATCAATTAAAAATCCATTAAAAAATCCATTTAAAAAACCCATTAAAAAAAAACCATTAAAAAAATCCATTTAAAAAAGCCATTAAAAAAACCCATTAAAAAAATCCATTAAAAAAAAAATCCATTAAAAAAAATCCATTAAAAAAAATCAATTTAAAAAAATCCATTAAAAATCCATTAAAAAAATCCATTTAAAAAAATCCATTAAAAAATCCATTTAAAAAACCCATTAAAAAAAATCCATTAAAAAATCCATTAAAAAAATCCATTTAAAAAAGCCATTAAAAAAACCCATTTAAAAAAAGCCATTAAAAAAAACCCATTAAAAAAATCAATTTAAAAAAACCCATTAAAAATCCATTAAAAATCCATTAAAAAATCCATTTAAAAAACCCATTAAAAAAATCCATTAAAAAAAAATCCATTAAAAAAAAATCCATTAAAAAAAAAATCCATTAAAAAAAATCAATTTAAAAAAATCCATTAAAAATCCATTAAAAAAATCCATTTAAAAAAATCCATTAAAAACCCATTAAAAATCCATTAAAAATCCATTAAAAATCCATTAAAAAATCCATTTAAAAAACCCATTAAAAAAAATCCATTTAAAAAATCCATTAAAAAAAAATCCATTAAAAAAAACCCATTAAAAAAATCCATTAAAAAATCCATTTAAAAAATCCATTAAAAAAATCCATTAAAAAAAATCCATTAAAAAATCCATTAAAAAATCCATTAAAAAAATCCATTAAAAAAAATCCATTAAAAATCCATTAAAAAAATCCATTTAAAAAAATCCATTAAAAAATCCATTAAAAACCCATTAAAAATCCATTAAAAATCCATTAAAAAATCCATTTAAAAAAACCATTAAAAAAATCCATTAAAAAAATTCATTTAAAAAATCCATTAAAAAAAATCCATTTAAAAAAACCCATTAAAAAAAATTCATTAAAAAAATCCATTTAAAAAATCCATTAAAAAAAATCCATTAAAAAAAAACCCATTAAAAAAAATCCATTAAAAAAATCCATTTAAAAAAGCCATTAAAAAAACCCATTAAAAAAAATCCATTAAAAAAATCCATTAAAAAAATCCATTAAAAAAAATCCATTAAAAACCCATTAAAAATCCATTAAAAATCCATTAAAAATACATTAAAAAATCCATTTAAAAAACCCATTAAAAAAATCCATTAAAAAAATCCATTTAAAAAATCCATTAAAAAGAAATCCATTAAAAAAACCCATTAAAAAAATCCATTAAAAAAATCCATTTAAAAAATCCATTAAAAAAAATCCATTAAAAAAAATCCATAAAAAAAAATCCATTAAAAATCCATTAAAAAAATCCATTAAAAAAATCCATTAAAAAAAATCCATTAAAAAAAAACCCATTAAAAAAAATCCATTAAAAAAAAATCCATTAAAAGAAACCATTAAAAAAAATCCATTAAAAAAATCCATTAAAAATCCATTAAAAAAATCCATTTAAAAAATCCATTAAAAACCCATTAAAAATCCATTAAAAATCCATTAAAAATCCATTAAAAAAATCCATTTAAAAAACCCATTAAAAAAAATCCATTAAAAAATCCATTTCAAAAATCCATTAAAAACCCATTAAAAATCCATTAAAAATCAATTAAAAATCCATTAAAAAATCCATTTAAAAAACCCATTAAAAAAAAACCATTAAAAAAATCCATTTAAAAAAGCCATTAAAAAAACCCATTAAAAAAATCCATTAAGAAAAAAATCCATTAAAAAAAATCAATTAAAAAAAATCAATTTAAAAAAATCCATTAAAAATCCATTAAAAAAATCCATTTAAAAAAATCCATTAAAAAATCCATTTAAAAAACCCATTAAAAAAAATCCATTAAAAAATCCATTAAAAAAATCCATTTAAAAAAGCCATTAAAAAAACCCATTTAAAAAAAGCCATTAAAAAAACCCATTAAAAAAATCAATTTAAAAAAACCCATTATAAATCCATTAAAAATCCATTAAAAAATCCATTTAAAAAACCCATTAAAAAAATCCATTAAAAAAAATCCATTAAAAAAAAATCCATTAAAAAAAAAATCCATTAAAAAAAATCAATTTAAAAAAATCCATTAAAAATCCATTAAAAAAATCCATTTAAAAAAATCCATTAAAAAATCCATTTAAAAAACCCATTAAAAAAAATCCATTAAAAAAATCCATTAAAAAAATCCATTAAAAAAACCCATTAAAAAAAGCCATTAAAAAAAACCCATTAAAAAAATCAATTTAAAAAAATCCATTAAAAATCCATTAAAAAAATCCATTTAAAAAAATCCATTAAAAACCCATTAAAAATCCATTAAAAATCCATTAAAAAATCCATTTAAAAAACCCATTAAAAAAAATCCATTAAAAAAAAAACCATTAAAAAAATCCATTAAAAAAATTCATTTAAAAAATCCATTAAAAAAAATCCATTTAAAAAAACCCATTAAAAAAAATTCATTAAAAAAATCCATTTAAAAAATCCATTAAAAAAAATCCATTAAAAAAAAACCCATTAAAAAAAATCCATTAAAAAAATCCATTTAAAAAAGCCATTAAAAAAACCCATTAAAAAAAAATCCATTAAAAAAATCCATTAAAGAAATCCATTAAAAAAATCCATTTAAAAAAGCCATTAAAAAAACCCATTAAAAAAAAATCCATTAAAAAAAAAAATCCATTAAAAAAAATCCATTAAAAAAATCCATTAAAAAAAATCAATTTAAAAAATCCATAAAAAATCCATTAAAAAAATCCATTTAAAAAATCCATTAAAAACCATTAAAAATCCATTAAAAATCCATTAAAAATCCATTAAAAAAATCCATTTAAAAAACCCATTAAAAAAAATCCATTAAAAAAATCCATTTAAAAAATCCATTAAAAACCCATTAAAAATCCATTAAAAATTTATTAAAAATCCATTAAAAAATCCATTTAAAAAACCCATTAAAAAAAATCCATTAAAAAAATCCATTAAAAAAATCCATTTAAAAAAGCCATTAAAAAAAACCATTAAAAAAATCCATTAAAAAAAAAATCCATTAAAAAAAATCAATTTAAAAAAATCCATTAAAAAATCCATTTAAAAAACCCATTAAAAAAAATCCATTAAAAAAATCCATTTAAAAAATCCATTTAAAAAAGCCATTAAATAAACCCATTAAAAAAAAGCCATTAAAAAAAACCCATTAAAAAAATCAATTTAAAAAAATCCATTAAAAACCCATTAAAAATCCATTAAAAATCCAGTAAAAAATCCATTTAAAAAACCCATTAAAAAAATCCATTAAAAAAAAATCCATTAAAAAAAACCCATTAAAAAAAATCCATTAAAAAAATCCATTAAAAATCCATTAAAAAAATCCATTAAAAAAAATCCATTAAAAACCCATTAAAAATCCATTAAAAATCCATTAAAAATACATTAAAAAATCCATTTAAAAAACCCATTAAAAAAATCCATTAAAAAAATCCATTTAAAAAATCCATTAAAAAGAAATCCATTAAAAAAACCCATTCAAAAAATCCATTAAAAAAATCCATTTAAAAAATCCATTAAAAAAAATCCATTAAAAAAAATCCATAAAAAAATCCATTAAAAAATCCAATAAAAAAATCCATTAAAAAAAATCCATTAAAAATCCATTAAAAAATCCATTAAAAAAATCCATTAAAAAAAATCCATTAAAAAAAAACCCATTAAAAAAAATCCATTAAAAAAAAATCCATTAAAAGAAACCATTAAAAAAAATCCATTAAAAAAATCCATTAAAAATCCATTAAAAAAATCCATTTAAAAAATCCATTAAAAACCCATTAAAAATCCATTAAAAATCCATTAAAAATCCATTAAAAAAATCCATTTAAAAAACCCATTAAAAAAAATCCATTAAAAAATCCATTTCAAAAATCCATTAAAAACCCATTAAAAATCCATTAAAAATCAATTAAAAATCCATTAAAAAATCCATTTAAAAAACCCATTAAAAAAAAACCATTAAAAAAATCCATTTAAAAAAGCCATTAAAAAAACCCATTAAAAAAATCCATTAAAAAAAAAATCCATTAAAAAAAATCCATTAAAAAAAATCAATTTAAAAAAATCCATTAAAAATCCATTAAAAAAATCCATTTAAAAAAATCCATTAAAAAATCCATTTAAAAAACCCATTAAAAAAAATCCATTAAAAAATCCATTAAAAAAATCCATTTAAAAAAGCCATTAAAAAAACCCATTTAAAAAAAGCCATTAAAAAAACCCATTAAAAAAATCAATTTAAAAAAACCCATTATAAATCCATTAAAAATCCATTAAAAAATCCATTTAAAAAACCCATTAAAAAAATCCATTAAAAAAAAATCCATTAAAAAAAAATCCATTAAAAAAAAAATCCATTAAAAAAAATCAATTTAAAAAAATCCATTAAAAATCCATTAAAAAAATCCATTTAAAAAAATCCATTAAAAACCCATTAAAAATCCATTAAAAATCCATTAAAAATCCATTAAAAAATCCATTTAAAAAACCCATTAAAAAAAATCCATTAAAAAAATCCATTTAAAAATCCATTAAAAAAAATCCATTAAAAAAAAACCATTAAAAAAATCCATTAAAAAAATCCATTTAAAAAATCCATTAAAAAAATCCATTAAAAAAAATCCATTAAAAAATCCATTAAAAAATCCATTAAAAAAATCCATTAAAAAAAATCCATTAAAAATCCATTAAAAAAATCCATTTAAAAAAATCCATTAAAAAATCCATTAAAAACCCATTAAAAATCCATTAAAAATCCATTAAAAAATCCATTTAAAAAACCCATTAAAAAAAATTCATTAAAAAAAAATCCATTAAAAAAAAATCCATTAAAAAAAAAATCCATTAAAAAAATCCATTAAAAAAAATGCATTAAAAATCCATTAAAAAAATCCATTTAAAAAAATCCATTAAAAAATCCATTAAAAATCCATTAAAAATCCATTAAAAATCCATTAAAAAATCCATTTAAAAAACCCATTAAAAAATCCATTAAAAAAATTCATTTAAAAATCCATTAAAAAAAATCCATTTAAAAAAACCCATTAAAAAAAATCCATTAAAAAAATCCATTTAAAAAATCCATTAAAAAAAATCCATTAAAAAAAACCCATTAAAAAAATCCATTAAAAAAAAATCCATTAAAAAAACCCATTAAAAAAATCCATTAAAAAAATCCATTAAAAATCCATTAAAAAAATCCATTAAAAAAAATCCATTAAAAACCCATTAAAAATCCATTAAAAATCCATTAAAAATCAATTAAAAATCCATTAAAAAATCCATTTAAAAAACCCATTAAAAAAAAACCATTAAAAAAATCCATTTAAAAAAGCCATTAAAAAAACCCATTAAAAAAATCCATTAAAAAAAAAATCCATTAAAAAAAATCCATTAAAAAAAATCAATTTAAAAAAATCCATTAAAAATCCATTAAAAAAATCCATTTAAAAAATCCATTAAAAAATCCATTTAAAAAACCCATTAAAAAAAATCCATTAAAAAATCCATTAAAAAAATCCATTTAAAAAAGCCATTAAAAAAACCCATTAAAAAAAAGCCATTAAAAAAAACCCATTAAAAAAATCAATTTAAAAAAACCCATTAAAAATCCATTAAAAATCCATTAAAAAATCCATTTAAAAAACCCATTAAAAAAATCCATTAAAAAAAAATCCATTAAAAAAAAATCCATTAAAAAAAAAATCCATTAAAAAAAATCAATTTAAAAAAATCCATTAAAAATCCATTAAAAAAATCCATTTAAAAAAATCCATTAAAAACCCATTAAAAATCCATTAAAAATCCATTAAAAATCCATTAAAAAATCCATTTAAAAAACCCATTAAAAAAAATCCATTAAAAAAATCCATTTAAAAAATCCATTAAAAAAAATCCATTAAAAAAAACCCATTAAAAAAATCCATTAAAAAATCCATTTAAAAAATCCATTAAAAAAATCCATTAAAAAAAATCCATTAAAAAATCCATTAAAAAATCCATTAAAAAAATCCATTAAAAAAAATCCATTAAAAATCCATTAAAAAAATCCATTTAAAAAAATCCATTAAAAAATCCATTAAAAACCCATTAAAAATCCATTAAAAATCCATTAAAAAATCCATTTAAAAAACCCATTAAAAAAATCCATTAAAAAAATTCATTTAAAAAATCCATTAAAAAAAATCCATTTAAAAAAACCCATTAAAAAAAATTCATTAAAAAAATCCATTTAAAAAATCCATTAAAAAAAATCCATTAAAAAAAAACCCATTAAAAAAAATCCATTAAAAAAATCCATTTAAAAAAGCCATTAAAAAAACCCATTAAAAAAATCCATTAAAAAAATCCATTAAAGAAATCCATTAAAAAAATCCATTTAAAAAAGCCATTAAAAAAACCCATTAAAAAAAAATCCATTAAAAAAAAAAATCCATTAAAAAAAATCCATTAAAAAAAATCCATTAAAAAAATCAATTTAAAAAATCCATAAAAAATCCATTAAAAAAATCCATTTAAAAAATCCATTAAAAACCATTAAAAATCCATTAAAAATCCATTAAAAATCCATTAAAAAAATCCATTTAAAAAACCCATTAAAAAAAATCCATTAAAAAAAATCCATTTAAAAAATCCATTAAAAACCCATTAAAAATCCATTAAAAATCTATTAAAAATCCATTAAAAAATCCATTTAAAAAACCCATTAAAAAAACCCATTAAAAAAAATCCATTAAAAAAAAATCCATTAAAAAAAAATCCATTAAAAAAAAAATCCATTAAAAAAAATCAATTAAAAAAAATCCATTAAAAATCCATTAAAAAACCCATTAAAAAAATCCAATAAAAAAATCCATTAAAAAAATCCATTTAAAAAAGCCATTAAAAAAACCCATTAAAAAAATCCATTAAAAAAAAATCCATTAAAAAAAATCCATTAAAAAAAATCAATTTAAAAAAATCCATTAAAAATCCATTAAAAAAAACATTTAAAAAAATCCATTAAAAAATCCATTTAAAAAACCCATTAAAAAAAATCCATTAAAAAAATCCATTAAAAAAATCCATTTAAAAAAGCCATTAAAAAAACCCATTAAAAAAAAGCCATTAAAAAAACCCATTAAAAAAATCAATTTAAAAAAAGCCATTAAAAATCCATTAAAAAAATCCATTTAAAAAAATCCATTAAAAACCCATTAAAAATCCATTAAAAATCCATTAAAAAATCCATTTAAAAAACCCATTAAAAAAAATCCATTAAAACAAAAATCCATTAAAAAAAATCCATTAAAAAAAAAATCCATTAAAAAAATCAATTTAAAAAAATCCATTAAAAATCCATTAAAAAAATCCATTTAAAAAAATCCATTAAAAACCCATTAAAAATCCATTAAAAATCAATTAAAAATCCATTAAAAAATCCATTTAAAAAACCCATTAAAAAAAAACCATTAAAAAAATCCATTTAAAAAAGCCATTAAAAAAACCCATTAAAAAAATCCATTAAAAAAAAAATCCATTAAAAAAAATCCATTAAAAAAAAATCAATTTAAAAAAATCCATTAAAAATCCATTAAAAAAATCCATTTAAAAAAATCCATTAAAAAATCCATTTAAAAAACCCATTAAAAAAAATCCATTAAAAAATCCATTAAAAAAATCCATTTAAAAAAGCCATTAAAAAAACCCATTAAAAAAAAGCCATTGAAAAAAACCCATTAAAAAAATCAATTTAAAAAAACCCATTAAAAGTCCATTAAAAATCCATTAAAAAATCCATTTAAAAAACCCATTAAAAAAATCCATTAAAAAAAAATCCATTAAAAAAAAATCCATTAAAAAAAAAATCCATTAAAAAAAATCAATTTAAAAAAATCCATTAAAAATCCATTAAAAAAATCCATTTAAAAAAATCCATTAAAAACCCATTAAAAATCCATTAAAAATCCATTAAAAATCCATTAAAAAATCCATTTAAAAAACCCATTAAAAAAAATCCATTAAAAAAATCCATTTAAAAAATCCATTAAAAAAAAATCCATTAAAAAAAACCCATTAAAAAAATCCATTAAAAAATCCATTTAAAAAATCCATTAAAAAAATCCATTAAAAAAAATCCATTAAAAAATCCATTAAAAAATCCATTAAAAAAATCCATTAAAAAAAATCCATTAAAAATCCATTAAAAAAATCCATTTAAAAAAATCCATTAAAAAATCCATTAAAAACCCATTAAAAATCCATTAAAAATCCATTAAAAAATCCATTTAAAAAACCCATTAAAAAAATCCATTAAAAAAATTCATTTAAAAAATCCATTAAAAAAAATCCATTTAAAAAAACCCATTAAAAAAAATTCATTAAAAAAATCCATTTAAAAAATCCATTAAAAAAAATCCATTAAAAAAAAACCCATTAAAAAAAATCCATTAAAAAAATCCATTTAAAAAAGCCATTAAAAAAACCCATTAAAAAAAATCCATTAAAAAAATCCATTAAAAAAATCCATTAAAAAAAATCCATTAAAAACCCATTAAAAATCCATTAAAAATCCATTAAAAATACATTAAAAAATCCATTTAAAAAACCCATTAAAAAAATCCATTAAAAAATCCATTTAAAAAACCCATTAAAAAAAATCCATTAAAAAAATCCATTTAAAAAATCCATTTAAAAAAGCCATTAAATAAACCCATTAAAAAAAAGCCATTAAAAAAAACCCATTAAAAAAATCAATTTAAAAAAATCCATTAAAAACCCATTAAAAATCCATTAAAAATCCAGTAAAAAATCCATTTAAAAAACCCATTAAAAAAATCCATTAAAAAAAAATCCATTAAAAAAAACCCATTAAAAAAAATCCATTAAAAAAATCCATTAAAAATCCATTAAAAAAATCCATTAAAAAAAATCCATTAAAAACCCATTAAAAATCCATTAAAAATCCATTAAAAATACATTAAAAAATCCATTTAAAAAACCCATTAAAAAAATCCATTAAAAAAATCCATTTAAAAAATCCATTAAAAAGAAATCCATTAAAAAAACCCATTCAAAAAATCCATTAAAAAAATCCATTTAAAAAATCCATTAAAAAAAATCCATTAAAAAAAATCCATAAAAAAATCCATTAAAAAATCCATTAAAAAAATCCATTAAAAAAAATCCATTAAAAATCCATTAAAAAATCCATTAAAAAAATCCATTAAAAAAAATCCATTAAAAAAAAACCCATTAAAAAAAATCCATTAAAAAAAAATCCATTAAAAGAAACCATTAAAAAAAATCCATTAAAAAAATCCATTAAAAATCCATTAAAAAAATCCATTTAAAAAATCCATTAAAAACCCATTAAAAATCCATTAAAAATCCATTAAAAATCCATTAAAAAAATCCATTTAAAAAACCCATTAAAAAAAATCCATTAAAAAATCCATTTCAAAAATCCATTAAAAACCCATTAAAAATCCATTAAAAATCAATTAAAAATCCATTAAAAAATCCATTTAAAAAACCCATTAAAAAAAAACCATTAAAAAAATCCATTTAAAAAAGCCATTAAAAAAACCCATTAAAAAAATCCATTAAAAAAAAAATCCATTAAAAAAAATCCATTAAAAAAAATCAATTTAAAAAAATCCATTAAAAATCCATTAAAAAAATCCATTTAAAAAAATCCATTAAAAAATCCATTTAAAAAACCCATTAAAAAAAATCCATTAAAAAATCCATTAAAAAAATCCATTTAAAAAAGCCATTAAAAAAACCCATTTAAAAAAAGCCATTAAAAAAACCCATTAAAAAAATCAATTTAAAAAAACCCATTATAAATCCATTAAAAATCCATTAAAAAATCCATTTAAAAAACCCATTAAAAAAATCCATTAAAAAAAAATCCATTAAAAAAAAATCCATTAAAAAAAAAATCCATTAAAAAAAATCAATTTAAAAAAATCCATTAAAAATCCATTAAAAAAATCCATTTAAAAAAATCCATTAAAAACCCATTAAAAATCCATTAAAAATCCATTAAAAATCCATTAAAAAATCCATTTAAAAAACCCATTAAAAAAAATCCATTAAAAAAATCCATTTAAAAATCCATTAAAAAAAATCCATTAAAAAAAAACCATTAAAAAAATCCATTAAAAAAATCCATTTAAAAAATCCATTAAAAAAATCCATTAAAAAAAATCCATTAAAAAATCCATTAAAAAATCCATTAAAAAAATCCATTAAAAAAAATCCATTAAAAATCCATTAAAAAAATCCATTTAAAAAAATCCATTAAAAAATCCATTAAAAACCCATTAAAAATCCATTAAAAATCCATTAAAAAATCCATTTAAAAAACCCATTAAAAAAAATTCATTAAAAAAAAATCCATTAAAAAAAAATCCATTAAAAAAAAATCCATTAAAAAAATCCATTAAAAAAAATGCATTAAAAATCCATTAAAAAAATCCATTTAAAAAAATCCATTAAAAAATCCATTAAAAATCCATTAAAAATCCATTAAAAATCCATTAAAAAATCCATTTAAAAAACCCATTAAAAAATCCATTAAAAAAATTCATTTAAAAATCCATTAAAAAAAATCCATTTAAAAAAACCCATTAAAAAAAATCCATTAAAAAAATCCATTTAAAAAATCCATTAAAAAAAATCCATTAAAAAAAACCCATTAAAAAAATCCATTAAAAAAAAATCCATTAAAAAAACCCATTAAAAAAATCCATTAAAAAAATCCATTAAAAATCCATTAAAAAAATCCATTAAAAAAAATCCATTAAAAACCCATTAAAAATCCATTAAAAATCCATTAAAAATCAATTAAAAATCCATTAAAAAATCCATTTAAAAAACCCATTAAAAAAAAACCATTAAAAAAATCCATTTAAAAAAGCCATTAAAAAAACCCATTAAAAAAATCCATTAAAAAAAAAATCCATTAAAAAAAATCCATTAAAAAAAATCAATTTAAAAAAATCCATTAAAAATCCATTAAAAAAATCCATTTAAAAAAATCCATTAAAAAATCCATTTAAAAAACCCATTAAAAAAAATCCATTAAAAAATCCATTAAAAAAATCCATTTAAAAAAGCCATTAAAAAAACCCATTAAAAAAAAGCCATTAAAAAAAACCCATTAAAAAAATCAATTTAAAAAAACCCATTAAAAATCCATTAAAAATCCATTAAAAAATCCATTTAAAAAACCCATTAAAAAAATCCATTAAAAAAAAATCCATTAAAAAAAAATCCATTAAAAAAAAAATCCATTAAAAAAAATCAATTTAAAAAAATCCATTAAAAATCCATTAAAAAAATCCATTTAAAAAAATCCATTAAAAACCCATTAAAAATCCATTAAAAATCCATTAAAAATCCATTAAAAAATCCATTTAAAAAACCCATTAAAAAAAATCCATTAAAAAAATCCATTTAAAAAATCCATTAAAAAAAAATCCATTAAAAAAAACCCATTAAAAAAATCCATTAAAAAATCCATTTAAAAAATCCATTAAAAAAATCCATTAAAAAAAATCCATTAAAAAATCCATTAAAAAATCCATTAAAAAAATCCATTAAAAAAAATCCATTAAAAATCCATTAAAAAAATCCATTTAAAAAAATCCATTAAAAAATCCATTAAAAACCCATTAAAAATCCATTAAAAATCCATTAAAAAATCCATTTAAAAAACCCATTAAAAAAATCCATTAAAAAAATTCATTTAAAAAATCCATTAAAAAAAATCCATTTAAAAAAACCCATTAAAAAAAATTCATTAAAAAAATCCATTTAAAAAATCCATTAAAAAAAATCCATTAAAAAAAACCCATTAAAAAAAATCCATTAAAAAAATCCATTTAAAAAAGCCATTAAAAAAACCCATTAAAAAAAATCCATTAAAAAAATCCATTAAAGAAATCCATTAAAAAAATCCATTTAAAAAAGCCATTAAAAAAACCCATTAAAAAAAATCCATTAAAAAAAAAAATCCATTAAAAAAAATCCATTAAAAAAAATCCATTAAAAAAATCAATTTAAAAAATCCATAAAAAATCCATTAAAAAAATCCATTTAAAAAATCCATTAAAAACCATTAAAAATCCATTAAAAATCCATTAAAAATCCATTAAAAAAATCCATTTAAAAAACCCATTAAAAAAAATCCATTAAAAAAAATCCATTTAAAAAATCCATTAAAAACCCATTAAAAATCCATTAAAAATCTATTAAAAATCCATTAAAAAATCCATTTAAAAAACCCATTAAAAAAACCCATTAAAAAAAATCCATTAAAAAAAAATCCATTAAAAAAAAATCCATTAAAAAAAAAATACATTAAAAAAAATCAATTTAAAAAAATCCATTAAAAATCCATTAAAAAACCCATTAAAAAAATCCAATAAAAAAATCCATTAAAAAAATCCATTTAAAAAAGCCATTAAAAAAAGCCATTAAAAAAATCCATTAAAAAAAAATCCATTAAAAAAAATCCATTAAAAAAAATCAATTTAAAAAAATCCATTAAAAATCCATTAAAAAAAACATTTAAAAAAATCCATTAAAAAATCCATTTAAAAAACCCATTAAAAAAAATCCATTAAAAAAATCCATTAAAAAAATCCATTTAAAAAAGCCATTAAAAAAACCCATTTAAAAAAAGCCATTAAAAAAACCCATTAAAAAAATCAATTTAAAAAAAGCCATTAAAAATCCATTAAAAAAATCCATTTAAAAAAATCCATTAAAAACCCATTAAAAATCCATTAAAAATCCATTAAAAAATCCATTTAAAAAACCCATTAAAAAAAATCCATTAAAACAAAAATCCATTAAAAAAAATCCATTAAAAAAAAAATCCATTAAAAAAATCAATTTAAAAAAATCCATTAAAAATCCATTAAAAAAATCCATTTAAAAAAATCCATTAAAAACCCATTAAAAATCCATTAAAAATCAATTAAAAATCCATTAAAAAATCCATTTAAAAAACCCATTAAAAAAAAACCATTAAAAAAATCCATTTAAAAAAGCCATTAAAAAAACCCATTAAAAAAATCCATTAAAAAAAAAATCCATTAAAAAAAATCCATTAAAAAAAATCAATTTAAAAAAATCCATTAAAAATCCATTAAAAAAATCCATTTAAAAAAATCCATTAAAAAATCCATTTAAAAAACCCATTAAAAAAAATCCATTAAAAAATCCATTAAAAAAATCCATTTAAAAAAGCCATTAAAAAAACCCATTAAAAAAAAGCCATTAAAAAAAACCCATTAAAAAAATCAATTTAAAAAAACCCATTAAAAATCCATTAAAAATCCATTAAAAAATCCATTTAAAAAACCCATTAAAAAAATCCATTAAAAAAAAATCCATTAAAAAAAAATCCATTAAAAAAAAAATCCATTAAAAAAAATCAATTTAAAAAAATCCATTAAAAATCCATTAAAAAAATCCATTTAAAAAAATCCATTAAAAACCCATTAAAAATCCATTAAAAATCCATTAAAAATCCATTAAAAAATCCATTTAAAAAACCCATTAAAAAAAATCCATTTAAAAAATCCATTAAAAAAAAATCCATTAAAAAAAACCCATTAAAAAAATCCATTAAAAAATCCATTTAAAAAATCCATTAAAAAAATCCATTAAAAAAAATCCATTAAAAAATCCATTAAAAAATCCATTAAAAAAATCCATTAAAAAAAATCCATTAAAAATCCATTAAAAAAATCCATTTAAAAAAATCCATTAAAAAATCCATTAAAAACCCATTAAAAATCCATTAAAAATCCATTAAAAAATCCATTTAAAAAAACCATTAAAAAAATCCATTAAAAAAATTCATTTAAAAAATCCATTAAAAAAAATCCATTTAAAAAAACCCATTAAAAAAAATTCATTAAAAAAATCCATTTAAAAAATCCATTAAAAAAAATCCATTAAAAAAAAACCCATTAAAAAAAATCCATTAAAAAAATCCATTTAAAAAAGCCATTAAAAAAACCCATTAAAAAAAATCCATTAAAAAAATCCATTAAAAAAATCCATTAAAAAAAATCCATTAAAAACCCATTAAAAATCCATTAAAAATCCATTAAAAATACATTAAAAAATCCATTTAAAAAACCCATTAAAAAAATCCATTAAAAAAATCCATTTAAAAAATCCATTAAAAAGAAATCCATTAAAAAAACCCATTAAAAAAATCCATTAAAAAAATCCATTTAAAAAATCCATTAAAAAAAATCCATTAAAAAAAATCCATAAAAAAATCCATTAAAAAATCCATTAAAAAAATCCATTAAAAAAAATCCATTAAAAATCCATTAAAAAAATCCATTAAAAAAATCCATTAAAAAAAATCCATTAAAAAAAAACCCATTAAAAAAAATCCATTAAAAAAAAATCCATTAAAAGAAACCATTAAAAAAAATCCATTAAAAAAATCCATTAAAAATCCATTAAAAAAATCCATTTAAAAAATCCATTAAAAACCCATTAAAAATCCATTAAAAATCCATTAAAAATCCATTAAAAAAATCCATTTAAAAAACCCATTAAAAAAAATCCATTAAAAAATCCATTTCAAAAATCCATTAAAAACCCATTAAAAATCCATTAAAAATCAATTAAAAATCCATTAAAAAATCCATTTAAAAAACCCATTAAAAAAAAACCATTAAAAAAATCTATTTAAAAAAGCCATTAAAAAAACCCATTAAAAAAATCCATTAAGAAAAAAATCCATTAAAAAAAATCAATTAAAAAAAATCAATTTAAAAAAATCCATTAAAAATCCATTAAAAAAATCCATTTAAAAAAATCCATTAAAAAATCCATTTAAAAAACCCATTAAAAAAAATCCATTAAAAAATCCATTAAAAAAATCCATTTAAAAAAGCCATTAAAAAAACCCATTTAAAAAAAGCCATTAAAAAAACCCATTAAAAAAATCAATTTAAAAAAACCCATTATAAATCCATTAAAAATCCATTAAAAAATCCATTTAAAAAACCCATTAAAAAAATCCATTAAAAAAAATCCATTAAAAAAAAATCCATTAAAAAAAAAATCCATTAAAAAAAATCAATTTAAAAAAATCCATTAAAAATCCATTAAAAAAATCCATTTAAAAAAATCCATTAAAAAATCCATTTAAAAAACCCATTAAAAAAAATCCATTAAAAAAATCCATTAAAAAAATCCATTAAAAAAACCCATTAAAAAAAGCCATTAAAAAAAACCCATTAAAAAAATCAATTTAAAAAAATCCATTAAAAATCCATTAAAAAAATCCATTTAAAAAAATCCATTAAAAACCCATTAAAAATCCATTAAAAATCCATTAAAAAATCCATTTAAAAAACCCATTAAAAAAAATCCATTAAAAAAAAAACCATTAAAAAAATCCATTAAAAAAATTCATTTAAAAAATCCATTAAAAAAAATCCATTTAAAAAAACCCATTAAAAAAAATTCATTAAAAAAATCCATTTAAAAAATCCATTAAAAAAAATCCATTAAAAAAAAACCCATTAAAAAAAATCCATTAAAAAAATCCATTTAAAAAAGCCATTAAAAAAACCCATTAAAAAAAAATCCATTAAAAAAATCCATTAAAGAAATCCATTAAAAAAATCCATTTAAAAAAGCCATTAAAAAAACCCATTAAAAAAAAATCCATTAAAAAAAAAAATCCATTAAAAAAAATCCATTAAAAAAATCCATTAAAAAAAATCAATTTAAAAAATCCATAAAAAATCCATTAAAAAAATCCATTTAAAAAATCCATTAAAAACCATTAAAAATCCATTAAAAATCCATTAAAAATCCATTAAAAAAATCCATTTAAAAAACCCATTAAAAAAAATCCATTAAAAAAATCCATTTAAAAAATCCATTAAAAACCCATTAAAAATCCATTAAAAATTTATTAAAAATCCATTAAAAAATCCATTTAAAAAACCCATTAAAAAAAATCCATTAAAAAAATCCATTAAAAAAATCCATTTAAAAAAGCCATTAAAAAAAACCATTAAAAAAATCCATTAAAAAAAAAATCCATTAAAAAAAATCAATTTAAAAAAATCCATTAAAAAATCCATTTAAAAAACCCATTAAAAAAAATCCATTAAAAAAATCCATTTAAAAAATCCATTTAAAAAAGCCATTAAATAAACCCATTAAAAAAAAGCCATTAAAAAAAACCCATTAAAAAAATCAATTTAAAAAAATCCATTAAAAACCCATTAAAAATCCATTAAAAATCCAGTAAAAAATCCATTTAAAAAACCCATTAAAAAAATCCATTAAAAAAAAATCCATTAAAAAAAACCCATTAAAAAAAATCCATTAAAAAAATCCATTAAAAATCCATTAAAAAAATCCATTAAAAAAAATCCATTAAAAACCCATTAAAAATCCATTAAAAATCCATTAAAAATACATTAAAAAATCCATTTAAAAAACCCATTAAAAAAATCCATTAAAAAAATCCATTTAAAAAATCCATTAAAAAGAAATCCATTAAAAAAACCCATTCAAAAAATCCATTAAAAAAATCCATTTAAAAAATCCATTAAAAAAAATCCATTAAAAAAAATCCATAAAAAAATCCATTAAAAAATCCATTAAAAAAATCCATTAAAAAAAATCCATTAAAAATCCATTAAAAAATCCATTAAAAAAATCCATTAAAAAAAATCCATTAAAAAAAAACCCATTAAAAAAAATCCATTAAAAAAAAATCCATTAAAAGAAACCATTAAAAAAAATCCATTAAAAAAATCCATTAAAAATCCATTAAAAAAATCCATTTAAAAAATCCATTAAAAACCCATTAAAAATCCATTAAAAATCCATTAAAAATCCATTAAAAAAATCCATTTAAAAAACCCATTAAAAAAAATCCATTAAAAAATCCATTTCAAAAATCCATTAAAAACCCATTAAAAATCCATTAAAAATCAATTAAAAATCCATTAAAAAATCCATTTAAAAAACCCATTAAAAAAAAACCATTAAAAAAATCCATTTAAAAAAGCCATTAAAAAAACCCATTAAAAAAATCCATTAAAAAAAAAATCCATTAAAAAAAATCCATTAAAAAAAATCAATTTAAAAAAATCCATTAAAAATCCATTAAAAAAATCCATTTAAAAAAATCCATTAAAAAATCCATTTAAAAAACCCATTAAAAAAAATCCATTAAAAAATCCATTAAAAAAATCCATTTAAAAAAGCCATTAAAAAAACCCATTTAAAAAAAGCCATTAAAAAAACCCATTAAAAAAATCAATTTAAAAAAACCCATTATAAATCCATTAAAAATCCATTAAAAAATCCATTTAAAAAACCCATTAAAAAAATCCATTAAAAAAAATCCATTAAAAAAAAATCCATTAAAAAAAAAATCCATTAAAAAAAATCAATTTAAAAAAATCCATTAAAAATCCATTAAAAAAATCCATTTAAAAAAATCCATTAAAAACCCATTAAAAATCCATTAAAAATCCATTAAAAATCCATTAAAAAATCCATTTAAAAAACCCATTAAAAAAAATCCATTAAAAAAATCCATTTAAAAATCCATTAAAAAAAATCCATTAAAAAAAAACCATTAAAAAAATCCATTAAAAAAATCCATTTAAAAAATCCATTAAAAAAATCCATTAAAAAAAATCCATTAAAAAATCCATTAAAAAATCCATTAAAAAAATCCATTAAAAAAAATCCATTAAAAATCCATTAAAAAAATCCATTTAAAAAAATCCATTAAAAAATCCATTAAAAACCCATTAAAAATCCATTAAAAATCCATTAAAAAATCCATTTAAAAAACCCATTAAAAAAAATTCATTAAAAAAAAATCCATTAAAAAAAAATCCATTAAAAAAAAAATCCATTAAAAAAATCCATTAAAAAAAATGCATTAAAAATCCATTAAAAAAATCCATTTAAAAAAATCCATTAAAAAATCCATTAAAAATCCATTAAAAATCCATTAAAAATCCATTAAAAAATCCATTTAAAAAACCCATTAAAAAATCCATTAAAAAAATTCATTTAAAAATCCATTAAAAAAAATCCATTTAAGAAAACCCATTAAAAAAAATCCATTAAAAAAATCCATTTAAAAAATCCATTAAAAAAAATCCATTAAAAAAAACCCATTAAAAAAATCCATTAAAAAAAAATCCATTAAAAAAACCCATTAAAAAAATCCATTAAAAAAAACCCATTAAAAAAATCCATTAAAAAAAATCCATAAAAAAATCCATTAAAAAATCCATTAAAAAAATCCATTAAAAAAAAATCCATTAAAAATCCATTAAAAAATCCATTAAAAAAATCCATTAAAAAAAATCCATTAAAAAAAAACCCATTAAAAAAAATCCATTAAAAAAAAATCCATTAAAAGAAACCATTAAAAAAAATCCATTAAAAAAATCCATTAAAAATCCATTAAAAAAATCCATTTAAAAAATCCATTAAAAACCCATTAAAAATCCATTAAAAATCCATTAAAAATCCATTAAAAAAATCCATTTAAAAAACCCATTAAAAAAAATCCATTAAAAAATCCATTTCAAAAATCCATTAAAAACCCATTAAAAATCCATTAAAAATCAATTAAAAATCCATTAAAAAATCCATTTAAAAAACCCATTAAAAAAAAACCATTAAAAAAATCCATTTAAAAAAGCCATTAAAAAAACCCATTAAAAAAATCCATTAAAAAAAAAATCCATTAAAAAAAATCCATTAAAAAAAATCAATTTAAAAAAATCCATTAAAAATCCATTAAAAAAATCCATTTAAAAAAATCCATTAAAAAATCCATTTAAAAAACCCATTAAAAAAAATCCATTAAAAAATCCATTAAAAAAATCCATTTAAAAAAGCCATTAAAAAAACCCATTTAAAAAAAGCCATTAAAAAAACCCATTAAAAAAATCAATTTAAAAAAACCCATTATAAATCCATTAAAAATCCATTAAAAAATCCATTTAAAAAACCCATTAAAAAAATCCATTAAAAAAAAATCCATTAAAAAAAAATCCATTAAAAAAAAAATCCATTAAAAAAAATCAATTTAAAAAAATCCATTAAAAATCCATTAAAAAAATCCATTTAAAAAAATCCATTAAAAACCCATTAAAAATCCATTAAAAATCCATTAAAAATCCATTAAAAAATCCATTTAAAAAACCCATTAAAAAAAATCCATTAAAAAAATCCATTTAAAAAATCCATTAAAAAAAATCCATAAAAAAAAAACCATTAAAAAAATCCATTAAAAAAATCCATTTAAAAAATCCATTAAAAAAATCCATTAAAAAAAATCCATTAAAAAATCCATTAAAAAATCCATTAAAAAAATCCATTAAAAAAAATCCATTAAAAATCCATTAAAAAAATCCATTTAAAAAAATCCATTAAAAAATCCATTAAAAACCCATTAAAAATCCATTAAAAATCCATTAAAAAATCCATTTAAAAAACCCATTAAAAAAAATTCATTAAAAAAAAATCCATTAAAAAAAAATCCATTAAAAAAAAAATCCATTAAAAAAATCCATTAAAAAAAATGCATTAAAAATCCATTAAAAAAATCCATTTAAAAAAATCCATTAAAAAATCCATTAAAAATCCATTAAAAATCCATTAAAAATCCATTAAAAAATCCATTTAAAAAACCCATTAAAAAATCCATTAAAAAAATTCATTTAAAAATCCATTAAAAAAAATCCATTTAAAAAAACCCATTAAAAAAAATCCATTAAAAAAATCCATTTAAAAAATCCATTAAAAAAAATCCATTAAAAAAAACCCATTAAAAAAATCCATTAAAAAAAAATCCATTAAAAAAACCCATTAAAAAAATCCATTAAAAAAATCCATTAAAAATCCATTAAAAAAATCCATTAAAAAAAATCCATTAAAAACCCATTAAAAATCCATTAAAAATCCATTAAAAATCAATTAAAAATCCATTAAAAAATCCATTTAAAAAACCCATTAAAAAAAAACCATTAAAAAAATCCATTTAAAAAAGCCATTAAAAAAACCCATTAAAAAAATCCATTAAAAAAAAAATCCATTAAAAAAAATCCATTAAAAAAAATCAATTTAAAAAAATCCATTAAAAATCCATTAAAAAAATCCATTTAAAAAAATCCATTAAAAAATCCATTTAAAAAACCCATTAAAAAAAATCCATTAAAAAATCCATTAAAAAAATCCATTTAAAAAAGCCATTAAAAAAACCCATTAAAAAAAAGCCATTAAAAAAAACCCATTAAAAAAATCAATTTAAAAAAACCCATTAAAAATCCATTAAAAATCCATTAAAAAATCCATTTAAAAAACCCATTAAAAAAATCCATTAAAAAAAAATCCATTAAAAAAAAATCCATTAAAAAAAAAATCCATTAAAAAAAATCAATTTAAAAAAATCCATTAAAAATCCATTAAAAAAATCCATTTAAAAAAATCCATTAAAAACCCATTAAAAATCCATTAAAAATCCATTAAAAATCCATTAAAAAATCCATTTAAAAAACCCATTAAAAAAAATCCATTAAAAAAATCCATTTAAAAAATCCATTAAAAAAAAATCCATTAAAAAAAACCCATTAAAAAAATCCATTAAAAAATCCATTTAAAAAATCCATTAAAAAAATCCATTAAAAAAAATCCATTAAAAAATCCATTAAAAAATCCATTAAAAAAATCCATTAAAAAAAATCCATTAAAAATCCATTAAAAAAATCCATTTAAAAAAATCCATTAAAAAATCCATTAAAAACCCATTAAAAATCCATTAAAAATCCATTAAAAAATCCATTTAAAAAACCCATTAAAAAAATCCATTAAAAAAATTCATTTAAAAAATCCATTAAAAAAAATCCATTTAAAAAAACCCATTAAAAAAAATTCATTAAAAAAATCCATTTAAAAAATCCATTAAAAAAAATCCATTAAAAAAAAACCCATTAAAAAAAATCCATTAAAAAAATCCATTTAAAAAAGCCATTAAAAAAACCCATTAAAAAAAATCCATTAAAAAAATCCATTAAAGAAATCCATTAAAAAAATCCATTTAAAAAAGCCATTAAAAAAACCCATTAAAAAAAATCCATTAAAAAAAAAAATCCATTAAAAAAAATCCATTAAAAAAAATCCATTAAAAAAATCAATTTAAAAAATCCATAAAAAATCCATTAAAAAAATCCATTTAAAAAATCCATTAAAAACCATTAAAAATCCATTAAAAATCCATTAAAAATCCATTAAAAAAATCCATTTAAAAAACCCATTAAAAAAAATCCATTAAAAAAAATCCATTTAAAAAATCCATTAAAAACCCATTAAAAATCCATTAAAAATCTATTAAAAATCCATTAAAAAATCCATTTAAAAAACCCATTAAAAAAACCCATTAAAAAAAATCCATTAAAAAAAAATCCATTAAAAAAAAATCCATTAAAAAAAAAATACATTAAAAAAAATCAATTTAAAAAAATCCATTAAAAATCCATTAAAAAACCCATTAAAAAAATCCAATAAAAAAATCCATTAAAAAAATCCATTTAAAAAAGCCATTAAAAAAACCCATTAAAAAAATCCATTAAAAAAAAATCCATTAAAAAAAATCCATTAAAAAAAATCAATTTAAAAAAATCCATTAAAAATCCATTAAAAAAAACATTTAAAAAAATCCATTAAAAAATCCATTTAAAAAACCCATTAAAAAAAATCCATTAAAAAAATCCATTAAAAAAATCCATTTAAAAAAGCCATTAAAAAAACCCATTAAAAAAAAGCCATTAAAAAAACCCATTAAAAAAATCAATTTAAAAAAAGCCATTAAAAATCCATTAAAAAAATCCATTTAAAAAAATCCATTAAAAACCCATTAAAAATCCATTAAAAATCCATTAAAAAATCCATTTAAAAAACCCATTAAAAAAAATCCATTAAAACAAAAATCCATTAAAAAAAATCCATTAAAAAAAAAATCCATTAAAAAAATCAATTTAAAAAAATCCATTAAAAATCCATTAAAAAAATCCATTTAAAAAAATCCATTAAAAACCCATTAAAAATCCATTAAAAATCAATTAAAAATCCATTAAAAAATCCATTTAAAAAACCCATTAAAAAAAAACCATTAAAAAAATCCATTTAAAAAAGCCATTAAAAAAACCCATTAAAAAAATCCATTAAAAAAAAAATCCATTAAAAAAAATCCATTAAAAAAAATCAATTTAAAAAAATCCATTAAAAATCCATTAAAAAAATCCATTTAAAAAAATCCATTAAAAAATCCATTTAAAAAACCCATTAAAAAAAATCCATTAAAAAATCCATTAAAAAAATCCATTTAAAAAAGCCATTAAAAAAACCCATTAAAAAAAAGCCATTAAAAAAAACCCATTAAAAAAATCAATTTAAAAAAACCCATTAAAAATCCATTAAAAAATCCATTTAAAAAACCCATTAAAAAAATCCATTAAAAAAAAATCCATTAAAAAAAAATCCATTAAAAAAAAAATCCATTAAAAAAAATCAATTTAAAAAAATCCATTAAAAATCCATTAAAAAAATCCATTTAAAAAAATCCATTAAAAACCCATTAAAAATCCATTAAAAATCCATTAAAAATCCATTAAAAAATCCATTTAAAAAACCCATTAAAAAAAATCCATTTAAAAAATCCATTAAAAAAAAATCCATTAAAAAAAACCCATTAAAAAAATCCATTAAAAAATCCATTTAAAAAATCCATTAAAAAAATCCATTAAAAAAAATCCATTAAAAAATCCATTAAAAAATCCATTAAAAAAATCCATTAAAAAAAATCCATTAAAAATCCATTAAAAAAATCCATTTAAAAAAATCCATTAAAAAATCCATTAAAAACCCATTAAAAATCCATTAAAAATCCATTAAAAAATCCATTTAAAAAAACCATTAAAAAAATCCATTAAAAAAATTCATTTAAAAAATCCATTAAAAAAAATCCATTTAAAAAAACCCATTAAAAAAAATTCATTAAAAAAATCCATTTAAAAAATCCATTAAAAAAAATCCATTAAAAAAAAACCCATTAAAAAAAATCCATTAAAAAAATCCATTTAAAAAAGCCATTAAAAAAACCCATTAAAAAAAATCCATTAAAAAAATCCATTAAAAAAATCCATTAAAAAAAATCCATTAAAAACCCATTAAAAATCCATTAAAAATCCATTAAAAATACATTAAAAAATCCATTTAAAAAACCCATTAAAAAAATCCATTAAAAAAATCCATTTAAAAAATCCATTAAAAAGAAATCCATTAAAAAAACCCATTAAAAAAATCCATTAAAAAAATCCATTTAAAAAATCCATTAAAAAAAATCCATTAAAAAAAATCCATAAAAAAAAATCCATTAAAAATCCATTAAAAAAATCCATTAAAAAAATCCATTAAAAAAAATCCATTAAAAAAAAACCCATTAAAAAAAATCCATTAAAAAAAAATCCATTAAAAGAAACCATTAAAAAAAATCCATTAAAAAAATCCATTAAAAATCCATTAAAAAAATCCATTTAAAAAATCCATTAAAAACCCATTAAAAATCCATTAAAAATCCATTAAAAATCCATTAAAAAAATCCATTTAAAAAACCCATTAAAAAAAATCCATTAAAAAATCCATTTCAAAAATCCATTAAAAACCCATTAAAAATCCATTAAAAATCAATTAAAAATCCATTAAAAAATCCATTTAAAAAACCCATTAAAAAAAAACCATTAAAAAAATCCATTTAAAAAAGCCATTAAAAAAACCCATTAAAAAAATCCATTAAGAAAAAAATCCATTAAAAAAAATCAATTAAAAAAAATCAATTTAAAAAAATCCATTAAAAATCCATTAAAAAAATCCATTTAAAAAAATCCATTAAAAAATCCATTTAAAAAACCCATTAAAAAAAATCCATTAAAAAATCCATTAAAAAAATCCATTTAAAAAAGCCATTAAAAAAACCCATTTAAAAAAAGCCATTAAAAAAACCCATTAAAAAAATCAATTTAAAAAAACCCATTATAAATCCATTAAAAATCCATTAAAAAATCCATTTAAAAAACCCATTAAAAAAATCCATTAAAAAAAATCCATTAAAAAAAAATCCATTAAAAAAAAAATCCATTAAAAAAAATCAATTTAAAAAAATCCATTAAAAATCCATTAAAAAAATCCATTTAAAAAAATCCATTAAAAAATCCATTTAAAAAACCCATTAAAAAAAATCCATTAAAAAAATCCATTAAAAAAATCCATTAAAAAAACCCATTAAAAAAAGCCATTAAAAAAAACCCATTAAAAAAATCAATTTAAAAAAATCCATTAAAAATCCATTAAAAAAATCCATTTAAAAAAATCCATTAAAAACCCATTAAAAATCCATTAAAAATCCATTAAAAAATCCATTTAAAAAACCCATTAAAAAAAATCCATTAAAAAAAAAACCATTAAAAAAATCCATTAAAAAAATTCATTTAAAAAATCCATTAAAAAAAATCCATTTAAAAAAACCCATTAAAAAAAATTCATTAAAAAAATCCATTTAAAAAATCCATTAAAAAAAATCCATTAAAAAAAAACCCATTAAAAAAAATCCATTAAAAAAATCCATTTAAAAAAGCCATTAAAAAAACCCATTAAAAAAAAATCCATTAAAAAAATCCATTAAAGAAATCCATTAAAAAAATCCATTTAAAAAAGCCATTAAAAAAACCCATTAAAAAAAAATCCATTAAAAAAAAAAATCCATTAAAAAAAATCCATTAAAAAAATCCATTAAAAAAAATCAATTTAAAAAATCCATAAAAAATCCATTAAAAAAATCCATTTAAAAAATCCATTAAAAACCATTAAAAATCCATTAAAAATCCATTAAAAATCCATTAAAAAAATCCATTTAAAAAACCCATTAAAAAAAATCCATTAAAAAAATCCATTTAAAAAATCCATTAAAAACCCATTAAAAATCCATTAAAAATTTATTAAAAATCCATTAAAAAATCCATTTAAAAAACCCATTAAAAAAAATCCATTAAAAAAATCCATTAAAAAAATCCATTTAAAAAAGCCATTAAAAAAAACCATTAAAAAAATCCATTAAAAAAAAAATCCATTAAAAAAAATCAATTTAAAAAAATCCATTAAAAAATCCATTTAAAAAACCCATTAAAAAAAATCCATTAAAAAAATCCATTTAAAAAATCCATTTAAAAAAGCCATTAAATAAACCCATTAAAAAAAAGCCATTAAAAAAAACCCATTAAAAAAATCAATTTAAAAAAATCCATTAAAAACCCATTAAAAATCCATTAAAAATCCAGTAAAAAATCCATTTAAAAAACCCATTAAAAAAATCCATTAAAAAAAAATCCATTAAAAAAAACCCATTAAAAAAAATCCATTAAAAAAATCCATTAAAAATCCATTAAAAAAATCCATTAAAAAAAATCCATTAAAAACCCATTAAAAATCCATTAAAAATCCATTAAAAATACATTAAAAAATCCATTTAAAAAACCCATTAAAAAAATCCATTAAAAAAATCCATTTAAAAAATCCATTAAAAAGAAATCCATTAAAAAAACCCATTCAAAAAATCCATTAAAAAAATCCATTTAAAAAATCCATTAAAAAAAATCCATTAAAAAAAATCCATAAAAAAATCCATTAAAAAATCCATTAAAAAAATCCATTAAAAAAAATCCATTAAAAATCCATTAAAAAATCCATTAAAAAAATCCATTAAAAAAAATCCATTAAAAAAAAACCCATTAAAAAAAATCCATTAAAAAAAAATCCATTAAAAGAAACCATTAAAAAAAATCCATTAAAAAAATCCATTAAAAATCCATTAAAAAAATCCATTTAAAAAATCCATTAAAAACCCATTAAAAATCCATTAAAAATCCATTAAAAATCCATTAAAAAAATCCATTTAAAAAACCCATTAAAAAAAATCCATTAAAAAATCCATTTCAAAAATCCATTAAAAACCCATTAAAAATCCATTAAAAATCAATTAAAAATCCATTAAAAAATCCATTTAAAAAACCCATTAAAAAAAAACCATTAAAAAAATCCATTTAAAAAAGCCATTAAAAAAACCCATTAAAAAAATCCATTAAAAAAAAAATCCATTAAAAAAAATCCATTAAAAAAAATCAATTTAAAAAAATCCATTAAAAATCCATTAAAAAAATCCATTTAAAAAAATCCATTAAAAAATCCATTTAAAAAACCCATTAAAAAAAATCCATTAAAAAATCCATTAAAAAAATCCATTTAAAAAAGCCATTAAAAAAACCCATTTAAAAAAAGCCATTAAAAAAACCCATTAAAAAAATCAATTTAAAAAAACCCATTATAAATCCATTAAAAATCCATTAAAAAATCCATTTAAAAAACCCATTAAAAAAATCCATTAAAAAAAAATCCATTAAAAAAAAATCCATTAAAAAAAAAATCCATTAAAAAAAATCAATTTAAAAAAATCCATTAAAAATCCATTAAAAAAATCCATTTAAAAAAATCCATTAAAAACCCATTAAAAATCCATTAAAAATCCATTAAAAATCCATTAAAAAATCCATTTAAAAAACCCATTAAAAAAAATCCATTAAAAAAATCCATTTAAAAATCCATTAAAAAAAATCCATTAAAAAAAAACCATTAAAAAAATCCATTAAAAAAATCCATTTAAAAAATCCATTAAAAAAATCCATTAAAAAAAATCCATTAAAAAATCCATTAAAAAATCCATTAAAAAAATCCATTAAAAAAAATCCATTAAAAATCCATTAAAAAAATCCATTTAAAAAAATCCATTAAAAAATCCATTAAAAACCCATTAAAAATCCATTAAAAATCCATTAAAAAATCCATTTAAAAAACCCATTAAAAAAAATTCATTAAAAAAAAATCCATTAAAAAAAAATCCATTAAAAAAAAAATCCATTAAAAAAATCCATTAAAAAAAATGCATTAAAAATCCATTAAAAAAATCCATTTAAAAAAATCCATTAAAAAATCCATTAAAAATCCATTAAAAATCCATTAAAAATCCATTAAAAAATCCATTTAAAAAACCCATTAAAAAATCCATTAAAAAAATTCATTTAAAAATCCATTAAAAAAAATCCATTTAAAAAAACCCATTAAAAAAAATCCATTAAAAAAATCCATTTAAAAAATCCATTAAAAAAAATCCATTAAAAAAAACCCATTAAAAAAATCCATTAAAAAAAAATCCATTAAAAAAACCCATTAAAAAAATCCATTAAAAAAATCCATTAAAAATCCATTAAAAAAATCCATTAAAAAAAATCCATTAAAAACCCATTAAAAATCCATTAAAAATCCATTAAAAATCAATTAAAAATCCATTAAAAAATCCATTTAAAAAACCCATTAAAAAAAAACCATTAAAAAAATCCATTTAAAAAAGCCATTAAAAAAACCCATTAAAAAAATCCATTAAAAAAAAAATCCATTAAAAAAAATCCATTAAAAAAAATCAATTTAAAAAAATCCATTAAAAATCCATTAAAAAAATCCATTTAAAAAATCCATTAAAAAATCCATTTAAAAAACCCATTAAAAAAAATCCATTAAAAAATCCATTAAAAAAATCCATTTAAAAAAGCCATTAAAAAAACCCATTAAAAAAAAGCCATTAAAAAAAACCCATTAAAAAAATCAATTTAAAAAAACCCATTAAAAATCCATTAAAAATCCATTAAAAAATCCATTTAAAAAACCCATTAAAAAAATCCATTAAAAAAAAATCCATTAAAAAAAAATCCATTAAAAAAAAAATCCATTAAAAAAAATCAATTTAAAAAAATCCATTAAAAATCCATTAAAAAAATCCATTTAAAAAAATCCATTAAAAACCCATTAAAAATCCATTAAAAATCCATTAAAAATCCATTAAAAAATCCATTTAAAAAACCCATTAAAAAAAATCCATTAAAAAAATCCATTTAAAAAATCCATTAAAAAAAATCCATTAAAAAAAACCCATTAAAAAAATCCATTAAAAAATCCATTTAAAAAATCCATTAAAAAAATCCATTAAAAAAAATCCATTAAAAAATCCATTAAAAAATCCATTAAAAAAATCCATTAAAAAAAATCCATTAAAAATCCATTAAAAAAATCCATTTAAAAAAATCCATTAAAAAATCCATTAAAAACCCATTAAAAATCCATTAAAAATCCATTAAAAAATCCATTTAAAAAACCCATTAAAAAAATCCATTAAAAAAATTCATTTAAAAAATCCATTAAAAAAAATCCATTTAAAAAAACCCATTAAAAAAAATTCATTAAAAAAATCCATTTAAAAAATCCATTAAAAAAAATCCATTAAAAAAAAACCCATTAAAAAAAATCCATTAAAAAAATCCATTTAAAAAAGCCATTAAAAAAACCCATTAAAAAAATCCATTAAAAAAATCCATTAAAGAAATCCATTAAAAAAATCCATTTAAAAAAGCCATTAAAAAAACCCATTAAAAAAAAATCCATTAAAAAAAAAAATCCATTAAAAAAAATCCATTAAAAAAAATCCATTAAAAAAATCAATTTAAAAAATCCATAAAAAATCCATTAAAAAAATCCATTTAAAAAATCCATTAAAAACCATTAAAAATCCATTAAAAATCCATTAAAAATCCATTAAAAAAATCCATTTAAAAAACCCATTAAAAAAAATCCATTAAAAAAAATCCATTTAAAAAATCCATTAAAAACCCATTAAAAATCCATTAAAAATCTATTAAAAATCCATTAAAAAATCCATTTAAAAAACCCATTAAAAAAACCCATTAAAAAAAATCCATTAAAAAAAAATCCATTAAAAAAAAATCCATTAAAAAAAAAATCCATTAAAAAAAATCAATTAAAAAAAATCCATTAAAAATCCATTAAAAAACCCATTAAAAAAATCCAATAAAAAAATCCATTAAAAAAATCCATTTAAAAAAGCCATTAAAAAAACCCATTAAAAAAATCCATTAAAAAAAAATCCATTAAAAAAAATCCATTAAAAAAAATCAATTTAAAAAAATCCATTAAAAATCCATTAAAAAAAACATTTAAAAAAATCCATTAAAAAATCCATTTAAAAAACCCATTAAAAAAAATCCATTAAAAAAATCCATTAAAAAAATCCATTTAAAAAAGCCATTAAAAAAACCCATTAAAAAAAAGCCATTAAAAAAACCCATTAAAAAAATCAATTTAAAAAAAGCCATTAAAAATCCATTAAAAAAATCCATTTAAAAAAATCCATTAAAAACCCATTAAAAATCCATTAAAAATCCATTAAAAAATCCATTTAAAAAACCCATTAAAAAAAATCCATTAAAACAAAAATCCATTAAAAAAAATCCATTAAAAAAAAAATCCATTAAAAAAATCAATTTAAAAAAATCCATTAAAAATCCATTAAAAAAATCCATTTAAAAAAATCCATTAAAAACCCATTAAAAATCCATTAAAAATCAATTAAAAATCCATTAAAAAATCCATTTAAAAAACCCATTAAAAAAAAACCATTAAAAAAATCCATTTAAAAAAGCCATTAAAAAAACCCATTAAAAAAATCCATTAAAAAAAAAATCCATTAAAAAAAATCCATTAAAAAAAATCAATTTAAAAAAATCCATTAAAAATCCATTAAAAAAATCCATTTAAAAAAATCCATTAAAAAATCCATTTAAAAAACCCATTAAAAAAAATCCATTAAAAAATCCATTAAAAAAATCCATTTAAAAAAGCCATTAAAAAAACCCATTAAAAAAAAGCCATTGAAAAAAACCCATTAAAAAAATCAATTTAAAAAAACCCATTATAAATCCATTAAAAATCCATTAAAAAATCCATTTAAAAAACCCATTAAAAAAATCCATTAAAAAAAAATCCATTAAAAAAAAATCCATTAAAAAAAAAATCCATTAAAAAAAATCAATTTAAAAAAATCCATTAAAAATCCATTAAAAAAATCCATTTAAAAAAATCCATTAAAAACCCATTAAAAATCCATTAAAAATCCATTAAAAATCCATTAAAAAATCCATTTAAAAAACCCATTAAAAAAAATCCATTAAAAAAATCCATTTAAAAAATCCATTAAAAAAAAATCCATTAAAAAAAACCCATTAAAAAAATCCATTAAAAAATCCATTTAAAAAATCCATTAAAAAAATCCATTAAAAAAAATCCATTAAAAAATCCATTAAAAAATCCATTAAAAAAATCCATTAAAAAAAATCCATTAAAAATCCATTAAAAAAATCCATTTAAAAAAATCCATTAAATATCCATTAAAAACCCATTAAAAATCCATTAAAAATCCATTAAAAAATCCATTTAAAAAACCCATTAAAAAAAATTCATTAAAAAAAAATCCATTAAAAAAAAATCCATTAAAAAAAAAATCCATTAAAAAAATCCATTAAAAAAAATGCATTAAAAATCCATTAAAAAAATCCATTTAAAAAAATCCATTAAAAAATCCATTAAAAATCCATTAAAAATCCATTAAAAATCCATTAAAAAATCCATTTAAAAAACCCATTAAAAAATCCATTAAAAAAATTCATTTAAAAATCCATTAAAAAAAATCCATTTAAAAAAACCCATTAAAAAAAATCCATTAAAAAAATCCATTTAAAAAATCCATTAAAAAAAATCCATTAAAAAAAACCCATTAAAAAAATCCATTAAAAAAAAATCCATTAAAAAAACCCATTAAAAAAATCCATTAAAAAAATCCATTAAAAATCCATTAAAAAAATCCATTAAAAAAAATCCATTAAAAACCCATTAAAAATCCATTAAAAATCCATTAAAAATCAATTAAAAATCCATTAAAAAATCCATTTAAAAAACCCATTAAAAAAAAACCATTAAAAAAATCCATTTAAAAAAGCCATTAAAAAAACCCATTAAAAAAATCCATAAAAAAAAAAATCCATTAAAAAAAATCCATTAAAAAAAATCAATTTAAAAAAATCCATTAAAAATCCATTAAAAAAATCCATTTAAAAAAATCCATTAAAAAATCCATTTAAAAAACCCATTAAAAAAAATCCATTAAAAAATCCATTAAAAAAATCCATTTAAAAAAGCCATTAAAAAAACCCATTAAAAAAAGCCATTAAAAAAAACCCATTAAAAAAATCAATTTAAAAAAACCCATTAAAAATCCATTAAAAATCCATTAAAAAATCCATTTAAAAAACCCATTAAAAAAATCCATTAAAAAAAAATCCATTAAAAAAAAATCCATTAAAAAAAAAATCCATTAAAAAAAATCAATTTAAAAAAATCCATTAAAAATCCATTAAAAAAATCCATTTAAAAAAATCCATTAAAAACCCATTAAAAATCCATTAAAAATCCATTAAAAATCCATTAAAAAATCCATTTAAAAAACCCATTAAAAAAAATCCATTAAAAAAATCCATTTAAAAAATCCATTAAAAAAAAATCCATTAAAAAAAACCCATTAAAAAAATCCATTAAAAAATCCATTTAAAAAATCCATTAAAAAAATCCATTAAAAAAAATCCATTAAAAAATCCATTAAAAAATCCATTAAAAAAATCCATTAAAAAAAATCCATTAAAAATCCATTAAAAAAATCCATTTAAAAAAATCCATTAAAAAATCCATTAAAAACCCATTAAAAATCCATTAAAAATCCATTAAAAAATCCATTTAAAAAACCCATTAAAAAAATCCATTAAAAAAATTCATTTAAAAAATCCATTAAAAAAAATCCATTTAAAAAAACCCATTAAAAAAAATTCATTAAAAAAATCCATTTAAAAAATCCATTAAAAAAAATCCATTAAAAAAAAACCCATTAAAAAAAATCCATTAAAAAAATCCATTTAAAAAAGCCATTAAAAAAACCCATTAAAAAAATCCATTAAAAAAATCCATTAAAGAAATCCATTAAAAAAATCCATTTAAAAAAGCCATTAAAAAAACCCATTAAAAAAAAATCCATTAAAAAAAAAAATCCATTAAAAAAAATCCATTAAAAAAAATCCATTAAAAAAATCAATTTAAAAAATCCATAAAAAATCCATTAAAAAAATCCATTTAAAAAATCCATTAAAAACCATTAAAAATCCATTAAAAATCCATTAAAAATCCATTAAAAAAATCCATTTAAAAAAACCATTAAAAAAAATCCATTAAAAAAAATCCATTTAAAAAATCCATTAAAAACCCATTAAAAATCCATTAAAAATCTATTAAAAATCCATTAAAAAATCCATTTAAAAAACCCATTAAAAAAACCCATTAAAAAAAATCCATTAAAAAAAAATCCATTAAAAAAAAATCCATTAAAAAAAAAATCCATTAAAAAAAATCAATTTAAAAAAATCCATTAAAAATCCATTAAAAAACCCATTAAAAAAATCCAATAAAAAAATCCATTAAAAAAATCCATTTAAAAAAGCCATTAAAAAAACCCATTAAAAAAATCCATTAAAAAAAAATCCATTAAAAAAAATCCATTAAAAAAAATCAATTTAAAAAAATCCATTAAAAATCCATTAAAAAAAACATTTAAAAAAATCCATTAAAAAATCCATTTAAAAAACCCATTAAAAAAATCCATTAAAAAAATCCATTAAAAAAATCCATTTAAAAAAGCCATTAAAAAAACCCATTAAAAAAAAGCCATTAAAAAAACCCATTAAAAAAATCAATTTAAAAAAAGCCATTAAAAATCCATTAAAAAAATCCATTAAAAAAAATCCATTAAAAACCCATTAAAAATCCATTAAAAATCCATTAAAAAATCCATTTAAAAAACCCATTAAAAAAAATCCATTAAAACAAAAATCCATTAAAAAAAATCCATTAAAAAAAAAATCCATTAAAAAAATCAATTTAAAAAAATCCATTAAAAATCCATTAAAAAAATCCATTTAAAAAAATCCATTAAAAACCCATTAAAAATCCATTAAAAATCAATTAAAAATCCATTAAAAAATCCATTTAAAAAACCCATTAAAAAAAAACCATTAAAAAAATCCATTTAAAAAAGCCATTAAAAAAACCCATTAAAAAAATCCATTAAAAAAAAAATCCATTAAAAAAAATCCATTAAAAAAAATCAATTTAAAAAAATCCATTAAAAATCCATTAAAAAAATCCATTTAAAAAAATCCATTAAAAAATCCATTTAAAAAACCCATTAAAAAAAATCCATTAAAAAATCCATTAAAAAAATCCATTTAAAAAAGCCATTAAAAAAACCCATTAAAAAAAAGCCATTAAAAAAAACCCATTAAAAAAATCAATTTAAAAAAACCCATTAAAAATCCATTAAAAATCCATTAAAAAATCCATTTAAAAAACCCATTAAAAAAATCCATTAAAAAAAAATCCATTAAAAAAAAATCCATTAAAAAAAAAATCCATTAAAAAAAATCAATTTAAAAAAATCCATTAAAAATCCATTAAAAAAATCCATTTAAAAAAATCCATTAAAAACCCATTAAAAATCCATTAAAAATCCATTAAAAATCCATTAAAAAATCCATTTAAAAAACCCATTAAAAAAAATCCATTAAAAAAATCCATTTAAAAAATCCATTAAAAAAAAATCCATTAAAAAAAACCCATTAAAAAAATCCATTAAAAAATCCATTTAAAAAATCCATTAAAAAAATCCATTAAAAAAAATCCATTAAAAAATCCATTAAAAAATCCATTAAAAAAATCCATTAAAAAAAATCCATTAAAAATCCATTAAAAAAATCCATTTAAAAAAATCCATTAAAAAATCCATTAAAAACCCATTAAAAATCCATTAAAAATCCATTAAAAAATCCATTTAAAAAACCCATTAAAAAAATCCATTAAAAAAATTCATTTAAAAAATCCATTAAAAAAAATCCATTTAAAAAAACCCATTAAAAAAAATTCATTAAAAAAATCCATTTAAAAAATCCATTAAAAAAAATCCATTAAAAAAAAACCCATTAAAAAAAATCCATTAAAAAAATCCATTTAAAAAAGCCATTAAAAAAACCCATTAAAAAAAATCCATTAAAAAAATCCATTAAAAAAATCCATTAAAAAAAATCCATTAAAAACCCATTAAAAATCCATTAAAAATCCATTAAAAATACATTAAAAAATCCATTTAAAAAACCCATTAAAAAAATCCATTAAAAAAATCCATTTAAAAAATCCATTAAAAAGAAATCCATTAAAAAAACCCATTAAAAAAATCCATTAAAAAAATCCATTTAAAAAATCCATTAAAAAAAATCCATTAAAAAAAATCCATAAAAAAATCCATTAAAAAATCCATTAAAAAAATCCATTAAAAAAAATCCATTAAAAATCCATTAAAAAAATCCATTAAAAAAATCCATTAAAAAAAATCCATTAAAAAAAAACCCATTAAAAAAAATCCATTAAAAAAAAATCCATTAAAAGAAACCATTAAAAAAAATCCATTAAAAAAATCCATTAAAAATCCATTAAAAAAATCCATTTAAAAAATCCATTAAAAACCCATTAAAAATCCATTAAAAATCCATTAAAAATCCATTAAAAAAATCCATTTAAAAAACCCATTAAAAAAAATCCATTAAAAAATCCATTTCAAAAATCCATTAAAAACCCATTAAAAATCCATTAAAAATCAATTAAAAATCCATTAAAAAATCCATTTAAAAAACCCATTAAAAAAAAACCATTAAAAAAATCCATTTAAAAAAGCCATTAAAAAAACCCATTAAAAAAATCCATTAAGAAAAAAATCCATTAAAAAAAATCAATTAAAAAAAATCAATTTAAAAAAATCCATTAAAAATCCATTAAAAAAATCCATTTAAAAAAATCCATTAAAAAATCCATTTAAAAAACCCATTAAAAAAAATCCATTAAAAAATCCATTAAAAAAATCCATTTAAAAAAGCCATTAAAAAAACCCATTTAAAAAAAGCCATTAAAAAAACCCATTAAAAAAATCAATTTAAAAAAACCCATTATAAATCCATTAAAAATCCATTAAAAAATCCATTTAAAAAACCCATTAAAAAAATCCATTAAAAAAAATCCATTAAAAAAAAATCCATTAAAAAAAAAATCCATTAAAAAAAATCAATTTAAAAAAATCCATTAAAAATCCATTAAAAAAATCCATTTAAAAAAATCCATTAAAAAATCCATTTAAAAAACCCATTAAAAAAAATCCATTAAAAAAATCCATTAAAAAAATCCATTAAAAAAACCCATTAAAAAAAGCCATTAAAAAAAACCCATTAAAAAAATCAATTTAAAAAAATCCATTAAAAATCCATTAAAAAAATCCATTTAAAAAAATCCATTAAAAACCCATTAAAAATCCATTAAAAATCCATTAAAAAATCCATTTAAAAAACCCATTAAAAAAAATCCATTAAAAAAAAATCCATTAAAAAAAAATCCATTAAAAAAAAAATCCATTAAAAAAAATCAATTTAAAAAAATCCATTAAAAATCCATTAAAAAACCCATTAAAAAAATCCAATAAAAAAATCCATTAAAAAAATCCATTTAAAAAAGCCATTAAAAAAACCCATTAAAAAAATCCATTAAAAAAAAATCCATTAAAAAAAATCCATTAAAAAAATCAATTTAAAAAAATCCATTAAAAATCCATTAAAAAAAACATTTAAAAAAATCCATTAAAAAATCCATTTAAAAAACCCATTAAAAAAAATCCATTAAAAAAATCCATTTAAAAAATCCATTTAAAAAAGCCATTAAAAAAACCCATTAAAAAAAAGCCATTAAAAAAACCCATTAAAAAAATCAATTTAAAAAAATCCATTAAAAATCCATTAAAAAAATCCATTTAAAAAAATCCATTAAAAACCCATTAAAAATCCATTAAAAATCCATTAAAAAATCCATTTAAAAAACCCATTAAAAAAAATCCATTAAAACAAAAATCCATTAAAAAAAATCCATTAAAAAAAAAATCCATTAAAAAAATCAATTTAAAAAAATCCATTAAAAATCCATTAAAAAAATCCATTTAAAAAAATCCATTAAAAACCCATTAAAAATCCATTAAAAATCCATTAAAAATCCATTAAAAAATCCATTTAAAAAACCCATTAAAAAAATCCATTAAAAAAATCCATTTAAAAATCCATTAAAAAAAAACCATTAAAAAAAAACCATTAAAAAAATCAATTAAAAAAATCCATTTAAAAAATCCATTAAAAAAAATCCATTAAAAAAAATCCATTAAAAATCCATTAAAAAATCCATTAAAAAAATCCATTAAAAAAAATCCATTAAAAAAAAAACCCATTAAAAAAAATCCATTAAAAAAAAATCCATTAAAAGAAACCATTAAAAAAAATCCATTAAAAAAATCCATTAAAAATCCATTAAAAAAATCCATTTAAAAAATCCATTAAAAACCCATTAAAAATCCATTAAAAATCCATTAAAAATCCATTAAAAAATCCATTTAAAAAAACCATTAAAAAAATCCATTAAAAAAATCCATTAAAAAAATCCATTAATAAAATCCATTTAAAAAAGCCATTAAAAAAACCCATTAAAAAAAAATCCATTAAAAAAAAAAATCCATTAAAAAAAATCCATTAAAAAAAATCCATAGAAAAAATCCATTAAAAATCCATTTAAAAAAAGTCATTAAAAAATCCATTAAAAATCCATTAAAAATGCATTAAAAATCCATTAAAAATCCATTAAAAAATCCATTTAAAAAACCCATTAAAAAAAGCCATTAAAAAATCCATTTAAAAAATCCATTAAAAAAAATCCATTTAAAAAAACCCATTAAAAAAAATCAATTTAAAAAATCCATTAAAAATCCATTAAAAAAATCCATTAAAAACCCATTAAAAATCCATTAAAAATCCATTAAAAATCCATTTAAAAAACCTATTCAAAAAAATCCATTAAAAAAATCCATTTAAAAAATCCATTAAAAATCCATTAAAAAAATCCATTTAAAAAACCCATTAAAAAAATCCATTAAAAAATCCATTTCAAAAATCCATTAAAAACCCATTAAAAATCCATTAAAAATCAATTAAAAATCCATTAAAAAATCCATTTAAAAAACCCATTAAAAAAAAACCATTAAAAAAATTCATTTAAAAAAGCCATTAAAAAAACCCATTAAAAAAATCCATTAAAAAAAAAATCCATTAAAAAAAATCCATTAAAAAAAATCAATTTAAAAAAATCAATTAAAAATCCATTAAAAAAATCCATTAAAAAAAAATCCATTAAAAAATCCATTTAAAAAACCCATTAAAAAAAATCCATTAAAAAATCCATTAAAAAAATCCATTTAAAAAAGCCATTAAAAAAAGCCATTAAAAAAAGCCATTAAAAAAAACCCATTAAAAAAATCAATTTAAAAAAACCCATTAAAAATCCATTAAAAATCCATTAAAAAATCCATTTAAAAAAGCCATTAAAAAAACCCATTAAAAAAAAATCCATTAAAAAAAAAATCCATTAAAAAAATCCATTAAAAAAATCCATAGAAAAAAATCCATTAAAAATCCATTAAAAAAATCCATTTAAAAAACTCATTAAAAAATCCATTAAAAATCCAAATCCATAGAAAAAAATCCATTAAAAATCCATTAAAAAAATCCATTTAAAAAACTCATTAAAAAATCCATTAAAAATCCATTAAAAATGCATTAAAAATCCATTAAAAATCCATTAAAAAATCCATTTAAAAAACCCATTAAAAAAAGCCATTAAAAAATCCATTTAAAAAATCCATTAAAAAAAATCCATTTAAAAAAACCCATTAAAAAAAACCCATTAAAAAAATCCATTAAAAAAATCCATTTAAAAAATCCATTAAAAACCCATTAAAAATCCATTAAAAATACATTAAAAATCCATTAAAAAAATCCATTTAAAAAACCCATTAAAAAAATCCATTAAAAAAATCCATTTAAAAAATCCATTAAAAACCCATTAAAAATCCATTAAAAATCCATTAAAAATCCATTAAAAAATCCATTTAAAAAACCCATTAAAAAAATCCATTAAAAAAAAAATCCATTAAAAAAAATCCATTAAAAAAAATCAATTTAAAAAAATCCATTAAAAATCCATTAAAAAAATCCATTTAAAAAAATCCATTAAAAAATCCATTTAAAAAACCCATTAAAAAAAATCCATTAAAAAAATCCATTAAAAAAATCCATTTAAAAAAGCCATTAAAAAAACCCATTAAAAAAAAGCCATTAAAAAAAAACCCATTAAAAAAATCAATTTAAAAAAATCCATTAAAAATCCATTAAAAAAATCCATTTAAAAAATCCATTAAAAACCCATTAAAAATCCATTAAAAATCCATTAAAAAATCCATTTAAAAAACCCATTAAAAAAAATCCATTTAAAAAAAATCCATTAAATAAAAATCCATTAAAAAAAAAATCCATTAAAAAAAATCAATTTAAAAAAATCCATTAAAAATCCATTAAAAAAATCCATTTAAAAAAATCCATTAAAAACCCATTAAAAATCCATTAAAAATCCATTAAAAATCCATTAAAAAATCCATTAAAAAAACCCATTAAAAAAAATCCATTAAAAAAATCCATTTAAAAAATCCATTAAAAAAAAATCCATTAAAAAAAACCCATTAAAAAAATCCATTAAAAAAATCCATTTAAAAAATCCATTAAAAAAAATCCATTAAAAAAAATCCATAAAAAAATCCATTAAAAAATCCATTAAAAAAATCCATTAAAAAAAATCCATTAAAAATCCATTAAAAAAATCCATTTAAAAAAATCCATTAAAAAATCCATTAAAAACCCATTAAAAATCCATTAAAAATCCATTAAAAAATCCATTTAAAAAACCCATTAAAAAAATCCATTAAAAAAATTCATTTAAAAAATCCATTAAAAAAAATCCATTTAAAAAAATCCATTTAAAAAAACCCATTAAAAAAATCCATTAAAAAAATCCATTTAAAAAATCCATTTAAAAAAATCCATTAAAAAAAAAACCCATTAAAAAAAATCCATTAAAAAAAAATCCATTAAAAAAAACCCATTAAAAAAAATCCATTAAAAAAATCCATTATAAATCCATTAAAAAAATCCATTTAAAAAAATCCATTAAAAACCCATTAAAAATCCATTAAAAATCCATTAAAAATACATTAAAAAATCCATTTAAAAACCCATTAAAAAAATCCATTAAAAAAATCCATTTAATAAATCCATTAAAAAGAAATCCATTAAAAAAACCCATTAAAAAAATCCATTAAAAAAATCCATTTAAAAAATCCATTAAAAAAAATCCATTAAAAAAAATCCATAAAAAAATCCATTAAAAAATCCATTAAAAAAATCCATTAAAAAAAATCCATTAAAAATCCATTAAAAAAATTCATTTAAAAAAATCCATTAAAAAATCCATTAAAAACCCATTAAAAATCCATTAAAAATCCATTAAAAAATCCATTAAAAATCCATTAAAAAATCCATTTAAAAAACCCATTAAAAAAATCCATTAAAAAAATCCATTAAAAAAATCCATTAAAAAAATCAATTTAAAAAAGCCATTAAAAAACCCATTAAAAAAAATCCATTAAAAAAAAAAAATCCATTAAAAATCCATTAAAAAATCCATTTAAAAAACCCATTAAAAAAAGCCATTAAAAAATCCATTAAAAAAAATCCATTTAAAAAAACCCATTAAAAAAAATCAATTTAAAAAATCCATTAAAAATCCATTAAAAAAATCCATTAAAAACCCATTAAAAATCCATTAAAAATCCATTAAAAATCCATTTAAAAAACCTATTCAAAAAAATCCATTAAAAAAATCCATTTAAAAAATCCATTTAAAAAAGCCATTAAAAAAACCCATTAAAAAAATCCATTAAAAAAAAAATCCATTAAAAAAATCCATTAAAAAAAATCAATTTAAAAAAATCCATTAAAAATCCATTAAAAAAATCCATTTAAAAAAATCCATTAAAAAATCCATTTAAAAAACCCATTAAAAAAAATCCATTAAAAAAATCCATTAAAAAAATCCATTTAAAAAAGCCATTAAAAAAACCCATTTAAAAAAAGCCATTAAAAAAACCCATTAAAAAAATCAATTTAAAAAAATCCATTAAAAATCCATTAAAAAAATCCATTTAAAAAAATCCATTAAAAACCCATTAAAAATCCATTAAAAATCCATTAAAAAATCCATTTAAAAAACCCATTAAAAAAAATCCATTAAAAAAAAAATCCATTAAAAAAAAATCCATTAAAAAAAAAATCCATTAAAAAAAATCCATTAAAAATCCATTAAAAAAATCCATTTAAAAAAATCCATTAAAAACCCATTAAAAATCCATTAAAAATCCATTAAAAATCCATTAAAAAATCCATTTAAAAAACCCATTAAAAAAAATCCATTAAAAAAATCCATTTAAAAATCCATTAAAAAAAAACATTAAAAAAAACCATTAACAAAATCCATTAAAAAAATCCATTTAAAAAATCCATTAAAAAAAACCATTAAAAAAAATCCATAAAAAAATCCATTAAAAAATCCATTAAAAAAATCCATTAAAAAAAATCCATTAAAAATCCATTAAAAAAATCCATTTAAAAAAATCCATTAAAAAATCCATTAAAAACCCATTAAAAATCCATTAAAAATCCATTAAAAAATCCATTTAAAAAACCCATTAAAAAAATCCATTAAAAAAATTCATTAAAAAAATCCATTAAAAAAAATCCATTTAAAAAAACCCATTAAAAAAAATCCATTAAAAAAATCCATTTAAAAAATCCATTAAAAAAAATCCATTAAAAAAACCCATTAAAAAAAATCCATTAAAAAAAAATCCATTAAAAAAAACCCATTAAAAAAAATCCATTAAAAAAATCCGTTAAAAATCCATTAAAAAAATCCATTAAAAAAATCCATTAAAAACCCATAAAAAATCCATTAAAAATCCATTAAAAATCCAGTAAAAAATCCATTTAAAAAACCCATTAAAAAAATCCATTAAAAAAATCCATTAAAAAAATCCATTTAAAAAAGCCATTAAAAAAACCCATTAAAAAAAATCCATTAAAAAAAAAAAATCCATTAAAAAAAATCCATTAAAAATCCATTAAAAAAATACATTTAAAAAAAGTCATTAAAAAATCCATTAAAAATCCATTAAAAAAAATCCATAAAAAAAAAACCCATTAAAAAAAATCCATTAAAAAAATCCATTTAAAAAATCCATTAAAAAAAATCCATTAAAAAAAAAATCCATTAAAAAAAATCCATTAAAAAAAAACCCATTAAAAAAAATCCATTAAAAAAATCCATTAAAAATCCATTAAAAAAATCCATTTAAAAAAATCCATTAAAAACCCATTAAAAATCCATTAAAAATCCATTAAAAATACATTAAAAAATCCATTTAAAAAACCCATTAAAAAAATCCATTAAAAAAATCCATTTAAAAAATCCATTAAAAAGAAATCCATTAAAAAAATCCATTAAAAAAATACATTTAAAAAATCCATTTAAAAAATCCATTAAAAAAAATCCATTAAAAAAAATCCATAAAAAAATCCATTAAAAAATCCATTAAAAAAATCCATTAAAAAAAATCCATTAAAAATCCATTATAAAAATCCATTTAAAAAAATCCATTAAAAAATCCAATTAAAAACCCATTAAAAATCCATTAAAAATCCATTAAAAAATCCATTTAAAAAACCCATTAAAAAAATCCATTAAAAAAATTCATTTAAAAAATCCATTAAAAAAAATCCATTTAAAAAAACCCATTAAAAAAATCCATTAAAAAAATTAATTTAAAAAATCCATTAAAAAAAATCCATTTAAAAAAACCCATTAAAAAAAATCCATTAAAAAATCCATTAAAAAAATCCATTAAAAAAAATCCATTAAAAATCCATTAAAAAAATCCATTTAAAAAAATCCATTAAAAAATCCATTAAAAACCCATTAAAAATCCATTAAAAATCCATTAAAAAATCCATTTAAAAAACCCATTAAAAAAATCCATTAAAAAAATTCATTTAAAAAATCCATTAAAAAAAATCCATTTAAAAAAATCCATTTAAAAAAACCCATTAAAAAAAATCCATTAAAAAAATCCATTTAAAAAATCCATTAAAAAAAATCCATTAAAAAAAAAACCCATTAAAAAAAATCCATTAAAAAAAAATCCATTAAAAAAAACCCATTAAAAAAAATCCATTAAAAAAATCCATTAAAAATCCATTAAAAAAATCCATTTAAAAAAATCCATTAAAAACCCATTAAAAATCCATTAAAAATCCATTAAAAATACATTAAAAAATCCATTTAAAAAATCCATTAAAAAAAAATCCATTAAAAAAATCAATTTAAAAAATCCATTAAAAAAAATCCATTAAAATAAATCCATAAAAAAATCCATTAAAAAATCCATTAAAAAAATCCATTAAAAAAAATCCATTAAAAATCCATTATAAAAATCCATTTAAAAAAATCCATTAAAAAATCCATTAAAAACCCATTAAAAATCCATTAAAAATCCATTAAAAAATCCATTTAAAAAACCCATTAAAAAAATCCATTAAAAAAATTCATTTAAAAAATCCATTAAAAAAAATCCATTTAAAAAAACCCATTAAAAAAATCCATTAAAAAAATTAATTTAAAAAATCCATTAAAAAAAATCCATTTAAAAAAACCCATTAAAAAAAATCCATTAAAAAAATCCATTAAAAAAATCCATTTAAAAAATCCATTAAAAAAAATCCATTAAAAAAAATCCATAAAAAAATCCATTAAAAAATCCATTAAAAAAATCCATTAAAACAAATCCATTAAAAATCCATTAAAAAAATCCATTTAAAAAAATCCATTAAAAAATCCATTAAAAACCCATTAAAAATCCATTAAAAATCCATTAAAAAATCCATTTAAAAAACCCATTAAAAAAATCCATTAAAAAAATTCATTTAAAAAATCCATTTAAAAAAATCCATTTAAAAAAACCCTATAAAAAAACCCATTAAAAAAATCCATTTAAAAAATCCATTAAAAAAAATCCATTAAAAAAAACCCATTAAAAAAAATTCATTAAAAAAAATCCATTAAAAAAACCAATTAAAAAAAATCCATTAAAAAAATCCATTAAAAATCCATTAAAAAAATCCATTAAAAATCCATTAAAAAACCATTAAAAATCCATTAAAAATCCATTAAAAATACATTAAAAAATCCATTTAAAAAACCCATTTAAAAAATCCATTAAAAAAATCCATTAAAAAAATCCATTTAAAAAAGCCATTAAAAAAACCCATTAAAAAAAATCCATAAAAAAAAAAAAAATCCATTAAAAAAATCCATTAAAAAAAATCCATTAAAAAAAATCCATTAAAAATCCATTAAAAAAATCCATTTAAAAAAAGTCATTAAAAAATCCATTAAAAATCCATTAAAAATCCATTAAAAATCCATTAAAAATTCATTAAAAAATCTATTTAAAAAACCCATTAAAAAAAGCCATTATAAAATCCATTTAAAAAATCCATTAAAAAAAATCCATTTAAAAAAACCCATTAAAAAAAATCAATTTAAAAAATCCATTAAAAATCCATTAAAAAAATCCATTTAAAAAATCCATTAAAAACCCATTAAAAATCCATTAAAAATCCATTAAAAATCCATTAAAAAAATCCATTTAAAAACCCATTAAAAAAAATCCATTAAAAAAATCCATTTAAAAAATCCATTAAAAACCCATTAAAAATCCATTAAAAATCCATTAAAAATCCATTAAAAAATCCATTTAAAAAACCCATTAAGAAAAATCCATTAAAAAAATCCATTAAAAAATCCATTTAAAAAAGCCATTAAAAAAACCCATTAAAAAAATCCATAAAAAAAAAAATCCATTAAAAAAAATCCAAAAAAAATCAATTTAAAAAAATCCATTAAAAATCCATTAAAAAAATCCATTTAAAAAAATCCATTAAAAAATCCATTTAAAAAACCCATTAAAAAAAATCCATTAAAAAAATCCATTAAAAAAATCCATTTAAAAAAGCCATTAAAAAAACCCATTAAAAAAAAGCCATTAAAAAAAAACCCATTAAAAAAATCAATTTAAAAAAATCCATTAAAAATCCATTAAAAAAATCCATTTAAAAAAATCCATTAAAAACCCATTAAAAATCCATTAAAAATCCATTAAAAAATCCATTTAAAAAACCCATTAAAAAAAATCCATTAAAAAAAAATCCATTAAAAAAAAATCCATTAAAAAAAAATCCACTAAAAAAAATCAATTTAAAAAAATCCATTAAAAATCCATTAAAAAAATCCATTTAAAAAAATCCATTAAAAACCCATTAAAAATCCATTAAAAATCCATTAAAAATCCATAAAAAAATCCATTTAAAAAACCCATTAAAAAAAATCCATTAAAAAAATCCATTTAAAAAATCCATTAAAAAAAAATCCATTAAAAAAAACCCATTAAAAAAATCCATTAAAAAAATCCATTTAAAAAATCCATTAAAAAAAATCCATTAAAAAAAATCCATAAAAAAATCCATTAAAAAATCCATTAAAAAAATCCATTAAAAAAAATCCATTAAAAATCCATTAAAAAAATCCATTTAAAAAAATCCATTAAAAAATCCATTAAAAACCCATTAAAATCCATTAAAAATCCATTAAAAAATCCATTTAAAAAACCGATTAAAAAAATCCATTAAAAAAATTCATTTAAAAAATCCATTAAAAAAAATCCATTTAAAAAAACCCATTAAAAAAAATCCATTAAAAAAATCCATTTAAAAAATCCATTAAAAAAATCCATTAAAAAACCCATTAAAAAAAATCCATTAAAAAAAAATCCATTAAAAAAAACTCATTAAAAAAAATCCATTAAAAAAATCCATTAAAAATCCATTAAAAAAATCCATTTAAAAAAAATCCATTAAAAACCCATTAAAAATCCATTAAAAATCCATTAAAAATCCATTAAAAAATCCATTTAAAAAACCCATTAAAAAAATCCATTAAAAAAATCCATTTAAAAAAGCCATTAAAAAAACCCATTACAAAAAAATCCATTAAAAAAAAAAAATCCATTAAAAAAAATCCATTAAAAAAAATCCATTAAAAAAAATCCATTAAAAATCCATTAAAAAAATCCATTTAAAAAAGTCATTAAAAAATCTATTAAAAATCCATTAAAAATCCATTAAAAATCCATTAAAAATCCATTAAAAAATCCATTTAAAAAACCCATTTAAAAAAGCCATTAAAAAATCCATTTAAAAAATCCATTAAAAAAAATCCATTTAAAAATACCCATTAAAAAAAATCAATTTAAAAAATCCATTAAAAATCCAATAAAAAAATCCATTTAAAAAATCCATTAAAAACCCATTAAAAATCCATTAAAAATCCATTAAAAATCCATTAAAAAAATCCATTTAAAAAACCCATTAAAAAAAATCCATTAAAAAAATCCATTTAAAAATCCATTAAAAACCCATTAAAAATCCATTAAAAATCCATTAAAAATCCATTAAAAAATCCATTTAAAAAACCCATTAAAAAAATCCATTAAAAAAAAAATCCAATAAAAAAAATCCATTAAAAAAAATCAATTTAAAAAAATCCATTAAAAATCCATTAAAAAAATCCATTTAAAAAAATCCATTAAAAAATCCATTTAAAAAACCCATTAAAAAAATCCATTAAAAAAATCCATTAAAAAAATCCATTTAAAAAAGCCATTAAAAAAACCCATTAAAAAAAGCCATTAAAAAAACCCATTAAAAAAATCAATTTAAAAAAATCCATTAAAAATCCATTAAAAAAATCCATTTAAAAAAATCCATTAAAAACCCATTAAAAATCCATTAAAAATCCATTAAAAAATCCATTAAAAAAACCCATTAAAAAAACCATTAAAAAAAATCCATTAAAAAAAAATCCATTAAAAAAAAATCCATTAAAAAAAATCAATTTAAAAAAATCCATTAAAAATCCATTAAAAAAATCCATTTAAAAAAATCCATTAAAAACCCATTAAAAATCCATTAAAAATCCATTAAAAATCCATTAAAAATCCATTTAAAAAACCCATTAAAAAAAATCCATTAAAACAAATCCATTTAAAAAATCCATTAAAAAAAAATCCATTAAAAAAACCCATTAAAAAAATCCATTAAAAAAATCCATTTAAAAAATCCATTAAAAAAAATCCATTAAAAAAAATCCATTAAAAAATCCATTAAAAAATCCATTAAAAAAAATCCATTAAAAATACATTAAAAAAATCCATTTAAAAAAATCCATTAAAAAATCCATTAAAAAAAACCCATTAAAAAAAATCCATTAAAAAAATCCATTTAAAAAATCCATTAAAAAAAATCCATTAAAAAAAAAACCCATTAAAAAAAATCCATTAAAAAAAAATCCATTAAAAAAAACCCATTAAAAAAAATCCATTAAAAAAATCCATTATAAATCCATTAAAAAAATCCATTTAAAAAAATCCATTAAAAACCCATTAAAAATCCATTAAAAATCCATTAAAAATACATTAAAAAATCCATTTAAAAAACCCATTAAAAAAATCCATTAAAAAAATCCATTTAATAAATCCATTAAAAAGAAATCCATTAAAAAAACCCATTAAAAAAATCCATTAAAAAAATCCATTTAAAAAATCCATTAAAAAAAATCCATTAAAAAAAATCCATAAAAAAATCCATTAAAAAATCCATTAAAAAAATCCATTAAAAAAAATCCATTAAAAATCCATTAAAAAAATTCATTTAAAAAAATCCATTAAAAAATCCATTAAAAACCCATTAATAATCCATTAAAAATCCATTAAAAAATCCATTTAAAAAACCCATTAAAAAAATCCATTAAAAAAATTCATTTAAAAAATCCATTAAAAAAAATCCATTTAAAAAAACCCATTAAAAAAAATCCATTAAAAAAATCCATTTAAAAATTCCATTAAAAAAAATCCATTAAAAAAAACCCATTAAAAAAAATCCATTAAAAAAAAATCCATTAAAAGAAACCATTAAAAAAAATCCATTAAAAAAATCCATTAAAAATCCATTAAAAAAATCCATTTAAAAAAATCCATTAAAAACCCATTAAAAATCCATTAAAAATCCATTAAAAATCCATTAAAAAATCCATTTAAAAAAACCATTAAAAAAATCCATTAAAAAAATCCATTAAAAAAATCCATTAAAAAAATCCATTTAAAAAAGCCATTAAAAAAACCCATTAAAAAAAAATCCATTAAAAAAAAAATCCATTAAAAAAAATCCATTAAAAAAATCCATAGAAAAAAATCCATTAAAAATCCATTAAAAAAATCCATTTAAAAAACTCATTAAAAAATCCATTAAAAATCCATTAAAAATGCATTAAAAATCCATTAAAAATCCATTAAAAAATCCATTTAAAAAACCCATTAAAAAAAGCCATTAAAAAATCCATTTAAAAAATCCATTAAAAAAAATCCATTTAAAAAAACCCATTAAAAAAAATCAATTTAAAAAATCCATTAAAAAAATCCATTTAAAAAATCCATTAAAAACCCATTAAAAATCCATTAAAAATACATTAAAAATCCATTAAAAAAATCCATTTAAAAAACCCATTAAAAAAAATCCATTAAAAAAATCCATTTAAAAAATCCATTAAAAACCCATTAAAAATCCATTAAAAATCCATTAAAAATCCATTAAAAAATCCATTTAAAAAACCCATTAAAAAAACCCATTAAAAAAATCCATTAAAAAAAATCCATTAAAAAAAATCAATTTAAAAAAATCCATTAAAAATCCATTAAAAAAATCCATTTAAAAAAATCCATTAAAAAATCCATTTAAAAAACCCATTAAAAAAAATCCATTGAAAAAATCCATTAAAAAAATCCATTTAAAAAAGCCATTAAAAAAACCCATTAAAAAAAAGCCATTAAAAAAAACCCATTAAAAAAATCAATTTAAAAAAATCCATTAAAAATCCATTAAAAAATCCATTTAAAAAAATCCATTAAAAACCCATTAAAAATCCATTAAAAATCCATTAAAAAATCCATTTAAAAAACCCATTAAAAAAAATCCATTAAAAAAAAATCCATTAAATAAAAATCCATAAAAAAAAAAATCCATTAAAAAAAATCAATTTAAAAAAATCCATTAAAAATCCATTAAAAAAACCCATTAAAAAAAATCCATTAAAAACCCATTAAAAATCCATTAAAAATCCATTAAAAATCCATTAAAAAATCCATTTAAAAAACCCATTAAAAAAAATCCATTAAAAAAATCCATTTAAAAAATCCATTAAAAAAAAATCCATTAAAAAAAAACCCATTAAAAAAATCCATTAAAAAAATCCATTTAAAAAATCCATTAAAAAAAATCCATTAAAAAAAATCCATAAAAAAATCCATTAAAAAATCCATTAAAAAAATCCATTAAAAAAAATCCATTAAAAATCCATTAAAAAAATCCATTTCAAAAAATCCATTAAAAAATCCATTAAAAACCCATTAAAAATCCATTAAAAATCCATTAAAAAATCCATTTAAAAAACCCATTAAAAAAATCCATTAAAAAAATTCATTTAAAAAATCCATTAAAAAAAATCCATTTAAAAAAATCCATTTAAAAAAACCCATTAAAAAAATCCATTAAAAAAATCCATTTAAAAAATCCATTTAAAAAAATCCATTAAAAAAAAAACCCATTAAAAAAATTCATTTAAAAAATCCATTAAAAAAAATCCATTTAAAAAAATCCATTTAAAAAAACCCATTAAAAAAAATCCATTAAAAAAATCCATTTAAAAAATCCATTAAAAAAAATCCATTAAAAAAAAAACCCATTAAAAAAAATCCATTAAAAAAAAATCCATTAAAAAAAACCCATTAAAAAAAATCCATTAAAAAAATCCATTAAAAATCCATTAAAAAAATCCATTTAAAAAAATCCATTAAAAACCCATTAAAAATCCATTAAAAATCCATTAAAAATACATTAAAAAATCCATTTAAAAAATCCATTAAAAAAAAATCCATTAAAAAAAACCCATTAAAAAAATCCATTAAAAAAATCAATTTAAAAAATCCATTAAAAAAAATCCATTAAAATAAATCCATAAAAAAATCCATTAAAAAATCCATTAAAAAAATCCATTAAAAAAAATCCATTAAAAATCCATTATAAAAATCCATTTAAAAAAATCCATTAAAAAATCCATTAAAAACCCATTAAAAATCCATTAAAAATCCATAAAAAAATCCATTTAAAAAACCCATTAAAAAAATCCATTAAAAAAATTCATTTAAAAAATCCATTAAAAAAAAATCCATTAAAAAAAACCCATTAAAAAAATCCATTAAAAAAATCCATTTAAAAAATCCATTAAAAAAAATCCATTAAAAAAAATCCATAAAAAAATCCATTAAAAAATCCATTAAAAAAATCCATTAAAAAAAATCCATTAAAAATCCATTAAAAAAATCCATTTAAAAAAATCCATTAAAAAATCCATTAAAAACCCATTAAAATCCATTAAAAATCCATTAAAAAATCCATTTAAAAAACCGATTAAAAAAATCCATTAAAAAAATTCATTTAAAAAATCCATTAAAAAAAATCCATTTAAAAAAACCCATTAAAAAAAATCCATTAAAAAAATCCATTTAAAAAATCCATTAAAAAAATCCATTAAAAAACCCATTAAAAAAAATCCATAAAAAAAAAATCCATTAAAAAAAACTCATTAAAAAAAATCCATTAAAAAAATCCATTAAAAATCCATTAAAAAAATCCATTTAAAAAAAATCCATTAAAAACCCATTAAAAATCCATTAAAAATCCATTAAAAATCCATTAAAAAATCCATTTAAAAAACCCATTAAAAAAATCCATTAAAAAAATCCATTTAAAAAATCCATTAAAAAAACCCATTAAAAAAAAATCCATTAAAAAAAAAAAATCCATTAAAAAAAATCCATTAAAAAAAATCCATTAAAAAAAATCCATTAAAAATCCATTAAAAAAATCCATTTAAAAAAGTCATTAAAAAATCTATTAAAAATCCATTAAAAATCCATTAAAAATCCATTAAAAATCCATTAAAAAATCCATTAAAAAACCCTTAAACCATTAAAAATCCATTAAAAATCCATAAAAAACCATTTAAAAAATCCCATTAAAAAACCAATTAAAAAATCCATTAAAAAAAATCCATTAAAAAATCCATTAAAAAACCCATTAAACATAAATCCATTAAAATCATAAAAAATCCATTAAAAAACCCATTAAAAAATCCATTAAAAAAATCCATTAAAAACCCATTAAAAATCCATTAAAAATCCATTAAAAATCCATTAAAAAATCCATTTAAAAAACCCATTAAAAAAATCCATTAAAAAAAAAATCCATTAAAAAAAATCCATTAAAAAAAATCAATTTAAAAAAATCCATTAAAAATCCATTAAAAAAATCCATTTAAAAAAATCCATTAAAAAATCCATTTAAAAAACCCATTAAAAAAATCCATTAAAAAAATCCATTAAAAAAATCCATTTAAAAAAGCCATTAAAAAAACCCATTAAAAAAAGCCATTAAAAAAACCCATTAAAAAAATCAATTTAAAAAAATCCATTAAAAATCCATTAAAAAAATCCATTTAAAAAAATCCATTAAAAACCCATTAAAAATCCATTAAAAATCCATTAAAAAATCCATTAAAAAAACCCATTAAAAAAAACCATTAAAAAAAAATCCATTAAAAAAAAATCCATTAAAAAAAAATCCATTAAAAAAAATCAATTTAAAAAAATCCATTAAAAATCCATTAAAAAAATCCATTTAAAAAAATCCATTAAAAACCCATTAAAAATCCATTAAAAATCCATTAAAAATCCATTAAAAATCCATTTAAAAAACCCATTAAAAAAAATCCATTAAAACAAATCCATTTAAAAAATCCATTAAAAAAAAATCCATTAAAAAAAACCCATTAAAAAAATCCATTAAAAAAATCCATTTAAAAAATCCATTAAAAAAAATCCATTAAAAAAAATCCATAAAATAATCCATTAAAAAATCCATTAAAAAAAATCCATTAAAAATCCATTAAAAAAATCCATTTAAAAAAATCCATTAAAAAATCCATTAAAAACCCATTAAAAATCCATTAAAAATCCATTAAAAAATCCATTTAAAAAACCCTTTAAAAAAATCCATTAAAAAAATTCATTTAAAAAATCCATTAAAAAAAATCCATTTAAAAAAATCCATTTAAAAAAACCCATTAAAAAAAATCCATTAAAAAAATCCATTTAAAAAATCCATTAAAAAAAATCCATTAAAAAAAAAACCCATTAAAAAAAATCCATTAAAAAAAAAATCCATTAAAAAAAACCCATTAAAAAAAATCCATTAAAAAAATCCATTATAAATCCATTAAAAAAATCCATTTAAAAAAATCCATTAAAAACCCATTAAAAATCCATTAAAAATCCATTAAAAATACATTAAAAAATCCATTTAAAAAACCCATTAAAAAAATCCATTAAAAAAATCCATTTAATAAATCCATTAAAAAGAAATCCATTAAAAAAACCCATTAAAAAAATCCATTAAAAAAATCCATTTAAAAAATCCATTAAAAAAAATCCATTAAAAAAAATCCATAAAAAAATCCATTAAAAAATCCATTAAAAAAATCCATTAAAAAAAATCCATTAAAAATCCATTAAAAAAATTCATTTAAAAAAATCCATTAAAAAATCCATTAAAAACCCATTAATAATCCATTAAAAATCCATTAAAAAATCCATTTAAAAAACCCATTAAAAAAATCCATTAAAAAAATTCATTTAAAAAATCCATTAAAAAAAATCCATTTAAAAAAACCCATTAAAAAAAATCCATTAAAAAAATCCATTTAAAAATTCCATTAAAAAAAATCCATTAAAAAAAACCCATTAAAAAAAATCCATTAAAAAAAATCCATTAAAAGAAACCATTAAAAAAAATCCATTAAAAAAATCCATTAAAAATCCATTAAAAAAATCCATTTAAAAAAATCCATTAAAAACCCATTAAAAATCCATTAAAAATCCATTAAAAATCCATTAAAAAATCCATTTAAAAAAACCATTAAAAAAATCCATTAAAAAAATCCATTAAAAAAATCCATTAAAAAAATCCATTTAAAAAAGCCATTAAAAAAACCCATTAAAAAAAAATCCATTAAAAAAAAAATCCATTAAAAAAAATCCATTAAAAAAATCCATAGAAAAAAATCCATTAAAAATCCATTAAAAAAATCCATTTAAAAAACTCATTAAAAAATCCATTAAAAATCCATTAAAAATGCATTAAAAATCCATTAAAAATCCATTAAAAAATCCATTTAAAAAACCCATTAAAAAAAGCCATTAAAAAATCCATTTAAAAAATCCATTAAAAAAAATCCATTTAAAAAAACCCATTAAAAAAATCAATTTAAAAAATCCATTAAAAAAATCCATTTAAAAATTCCATTAAAAACCCATTAAAAATCCATTAAAAATACATTAAAAATCCATTAAAAAAATCCATTTAAAAAACCCATTAAAAAAAATCCATTAAAAAAATCCATTTAAAAAATCCATTAAAAACCCATTAAAAATCCATTAAAAATCCATTAAAAATCCATTAAAAAATCCATTTAAAAAACCCATTAAAAAAACCCATTAAAAAAATCCATTAAAAAAAATCCATTAAAAAAAATCAATTTAAAAAAATCCATTAAAAATCCATTAAAAAAATCCATTTAAAAAAATCCATTAAAAAATCCATTTAAAAAACCCATTAAAAAAAATCCATTGAAAAAATCCATTAAAAAAATCCATTTAAAAAAGCCATTAAAAAAACCCATTAAAAAAAAGCCATTAAAAAAAACCCATTAAAAAAATCAATTTAAAAAAATCCATTAAAAATCCATTAAAAAATCCATTTAAAAAAATCCATTAAAAACCCATTAAAAATCCATTAAAAATCCATTAAAAAATCCATTTAAAAAACCCATTAAAAAAAATCCATTAAAAAAAAATCCATTAAATAAAAATCCATTAAAAAAAAAATCCATTAAAAAAAATCAATTTAAAAAAATCCATTAAAAATCCATTAAAAAAACCCATTAAAAAAAATCCATTAAAAACCCATTAAAAATCCATTAAAAATCCATTAAAAATCCATTAAAAAATCCATTTAAAAAACCCATTTAAAAAAATCCATTAAAAAAATCCATTTAAAAAATCCATTAAAAAAAAATCCATTAAAAAAAAACCCATTAAAAAAATCCATTAAAAAAATCCATTTAAAAAATCCATTAAAAAAAATCCATTAAAAAAAATCCATAAAAAAATCCATTAAAAAATCCATTAAAAAAATCCATTAAAAAAAATCCATTAAAAATCCATTAAAAAAATCCATTTCAAAAAATCCATTAAAAAATCCATTAAAAACCCATTAAAAATCCATTAAAAATCCATTAAAAAATCCATTTAAAAAACCCATTAAAAAAATCCATTAAAAAAATTCATTTAAAAAATCCATTAAAAAAAATCCATTTAAAAAAATCCATTTAAAAAAACCCATTAAAAAAATCCATTAAAAAAATCCATTTAAAAAATCCATTTAAAAAAATCCATTAAAAAAAAAACCCATTAAAAAAATTCATTTAAAAAATCCATTAAAAAAAATCCATTTAAAAAAATCCTTTTAAAAAAACCCATTAAAAAAAATCCATTAAAAAAATCCATTTAAAAAATCCATTAAAAAAAATCCATTAAAAAAAAAACCCATTAAAAAAAATCCATTAAAAAAAAATCTATTAAAAAAAACCCATTAAAAAAAATCCATTAAAAAAATCCATTAAAAATCCATTAAAAAAATCCATTTAAAAAAATCCATTAAAAACCCATTAAAAATCCATTAAAAATCCATTAAAAATACATTAAAAAATCCATTTAAAAAATCCATTAAAAAAAAATCCATTAAAAAAAACCCATTAAAAAAATCCATTAAAAAAATCAATTTAAAAAATCCATTAAAAAAAATCCATTAAAATAAATCCATAAAAAAATCCATTAAAAACCCATTAAAAATCCATTAAAAATCCATTAAAAAATCCATTAAAAAAACCCATTAAAAAAAACCATTAAAAAAAAATCCATTAAAAAAAAATCCATTAAAAAAAAATCCATTAAAAAAAATCAATTTAAAAAAATCCATTAAAAATCCATTAAAAAAATCCATTTAAAAAAATCCATTAAAAACCCATTAAAAATCCATTAAAAATCCATTAAAAATCCATTAAAAATCCATTTAAAAAACCCATTAAAAAAAATCCATTAAAAAAAATCCATTAAAACAAATCCATTTAAAAAATCCATTAAAAAAAAATCCATTAAAAAAAACCCATTAAAAAAATCCATTAAAAAAATCCATTTAAAAAATCCATTAAAAAAAATCCATTAAAAAAAATCCATAAAAAAATCCATTAAAAAATCCATTAAAAAAAATCCATTAAAAATCCATTAAAAAAATCCATTTAAAAAAATCCATTAAAAAATCCATTAAAAACCCATTAAAAATCCATTAAAAATCCATTAAAAAATCCATTTAAAAAACCCATTAAAAAAATCCATTAAAAAAATTCATTTAAAAAATCCATTAAAAAAAATCCATTTAAAAAAATCCATTTAAAAAAACCCATTAAAAAAAATCCATTAAAAAAATCCATTTAAAAAATCCATTAAAAAAAATCCATTAAAAAAAAAACCCATTAAAAAAAATCCATTAAAAAAAAATCCATTAAAAAAAACCCATTAAAAAAAATCCATTAAAAAAATCCATTATAAATCCATTAAAAAAATCCATTTAAAAAAATCCATTAAAAACCCATTAAAAATCCATTAAAAATCCATTAAAAATACATTAAAAAATCCATTTAAAAAACCCATTAAAAAAATCCATTAAAAAAATCCATTTAATAAATCCATTAAAAAGAAATCCATTAAAAAAACCCATTAAAAAAATCCATTAAAAAAATCCATTTAAAAAATCCATTAAAAAAAATCCATTAAAAAAAATCCATAAAAAAATCCATTAAAAAATCCATTAAAAAAATCCATTAAAAAAAATCCATTAAAAATCCATTAAAAAAATTCATTTAAAAAAATCCATTAAAAAATCCATTAAAAACCCATTAATAATCCATTAAAAATCCATTAAAAAATCCATTTAAAAAACCCATTAAAAAAATCCATTAAAAAAATTCATTTAAAAAATCCATTAAAAAAAATCCATTTAAAAAAACCCATTAAAAAAAATCCATTAAAAAAATCCATTTAAAAATTCCATTAAAAAAAATCCATTAAAAAAAACCCATTAAAAAAAATCCATTAAAAAAAAATCCATTAAAAGAAACCATTAAAAAAAATCCATTAAAAAAATCCATTAAAAATCCATTAAAAAAATCCATTTAAAAAAATCCATTAAAAACCCATTAAAAATCCATTAAAAATCCATTAAAAATCCATTAAAAAATCCATTTAAAAAAACCATTAAAAAAATCCATTAAAAAAATCCATTAAAAAAATCCATTAAAAAAATCCATTTAAAAAAGCCATTAAAAAAACCCATTAAAAAAAAATCCATTAAAAAAAAAATCCATTAAAAAAAATCCATTAAAAAAATCCATAGAAAAAAATCCATTAAAAATCCATTAAAAAAATCCATTTAAAAAACTCATTAAAAAATCCATTAAAAATCCATTAAAAATGCATTAAAAATCCATTAAAAATCCATTAAAAAATCCATTTAAAAAACCCATTAAAAAAAGCCATTAAAAAATCCATTTAAAAAATCCATTAAAAAAAATCCATTTAAAAAAACCCATTAAAAAAAATCAATTTAAAAAATCCATTAAAAAAATCCATTTAAAAATTCCATTAAAAACCCATTAAAAATCCATTAAAAATACATTAAAAATCCATTAAAAAAATCCATTTAAAAAACCCATTAAAAAAAATCCATTAAAAAAATCCATTTAAAAAATCCATTAAAAACCCATTAAAAATCCATTAAAAATCCATTAAAAATCCATTAAAAAATCCATTTAAAAAACCCATTAAAAAAACCCATTAAAAAAATCCATTAAAAAAAATCCATTAAAAAAAATCAATTAAAAAAAATCCATTAAAAATCCATTAAAAAAATCCATTTAAAAAAATCCATTAAAAAATCCATTTAAAAAACCCATTAAAAAAAATCCATTGAAAAAATCCATTAAAAAAATCCATTTAAAAAAGCCATTAAAAAAACCCATTAAAAAAAAGCCATTAAAAAAAACCCATTAAAAAAATCAATTTAAAAAAATCCATTAAAAATCCATTAAAAAATCCATTTAAAAAAATCCATTAAAAACCCATTAAAAATCCATTAAAAATCCATTAAAAAATCCATTTAAAAAACCCATTAAAAAAAATCCATTAAAAAAAAATCCATTAAATAAAAATCCATTAAAAAAAAAATCCATTAAAAAAAATCAATTTAAAAAAATCCATTAAAAATCCATTAAAAAAACCCATTAAAAAAAATCCATTAAAAACCCATTAAAAATCCATTAAAAATCCATTAAAAATCCATAAAAAAATCCATTTAAAAAACCCATTAAAAAAAATCCATTAAAAAAATCCATTTAAAAAATCCATTAAAAAAAATCCATTAAAAAAAAACCCATTTAAAAAAACCCATTAAAAAAATCCATTAAAAAAATCCATTTAAAAAATCCATTTAAAAAAATCCATTAAAAAAAAAACCCATTAAAAAAATTCATTTAAAAAATCCATTAAAAAAAATCCATTTAAAAAAATCCTTTTAAAAAAACCCATTAAAAAAAATCCATTAAAAAAATCCATTTAAAAAATCCATTAAAAAAAATCCATTAAAAAAAAAACCCATTAAAAAAAATCCATTAAAAAAAAATCCATTAAAAAAAACCCATTAAAAAAAATACATTAAAAAAATCCATTAAAAATCCATTAAAAAAATCCATTTAAAAAAATCCATTAAAAACCCATTAAAAATCCATTAAAAATCCATTAAAAATACATTAAAAAATCCATTTAAAAAATCCATTAAAAAAAAATCCATTAAAAAAAACCCATTAAAAAAATCCATTAAAAAAATCAATTTAAAAAATCCATTAAAAAAAATCCATTAAAATAAATCCATAAAAAAATCCATTAAAAAATCCATTAAAAAAATCCATTAAAAAAAATCCATTAAAAATCCATTATAAAAATCCATTTAAAAAAATCCATTAAAAAATCCATTAAAAACCCATTAAAAATCCATTAAAAATCCATTAAAAAATCCATTTAAAAAACCCATTAAAAAAATCCATTAAAAAAATTCATTTAAAAAATCCATTAAAAAAAATCCATTTAAAAAAACCCATTAAAAAAATCCATTAAAAAAATTAATTTAAAAAATCCATTAAAAAAAATCCATTTAAAAAACCCATTAAAAAAAATCCATTAAAAAAATCCATTAAAAAAATCCATTTAAAAAATCCATTAAAAAAAATCCATTAAAAAAAATCCATAAAAAAATCCATTAAAAAATCCATTAAAAAAATCCATTAAAACAAATCCATTAAAAATCCATTAAAAAAATCCATTTAAAAAAATCCATTAAAAAATCCATTAAAAACCCATTAAAAATCCATTAAAAATCCATTAAAAAATCCATTTAAAAAACCCATTAAAAAAATCCATTAAAAAAATTCATTTAAAAAATCCATTTAAAAAAATCCATTTAAAAAAACCCTATAAAAAAACCCATTAAAAAAATCCATTTAAAAAATCCATTAAAAAAAATCCATTAAAAAAAAACCCATTAAAAAAAATTCATTAAAAAAAATCCATTAAAAAAACCCATTAAAAAAAATCCATTAAAAAAATCCATTAAAAATCCATTAAAAAAATCCATTAAAAATCCATTAAAAAACCATTAAAAATCCATTAAAAATCCATTAAAAATACATTAAAAAATCCATTTAAAAAACCCATTTAAAAAATCCATTAAAAAAATCCATTAAAAAAATCCATTTAAAAAAGCCATTAAAAAAACCCATTAAAAAAAATCCATAAAAAAAAAAAAAATCCATTAAAAAAATCCATTAAAAAAAATCCATTAAAAAAAATCCATTAAAAATCCATTAAAAAAATCCATTTAAAAAAAGTCATTAAAAAATCCATTAAAAATCCATTAAAAATCCATTAAAAATCCATTAAAAATTCATTAAAAAATCTATTTAAAAAACCCATTAAAAAAAGCCATTATAAAATCCATTTAAAAAATCCATTTAAAAAAATCCATTTAAAAAAACCCATTAAAAAAAATCAATTTAAAAAATCCATTAAAAATCCATTAAAAAAATCCATTTAAAAAATCCATTAAAAACCCATTAAAAATCCATTAAAAATCCATTAAAAATCCATTAAAAAAATCCATTTAAAAAACCCATTAAAAAAAATCCATTAAAAACCCATTAAAAATCCATTAAAAATTCATTAAAAAATCTATTTAAAAAACCCATTAAAAAAAGCCATTATAAAATCCATTTAAAAAATCCATTAAAAAAAATCCATTTAAAAAAACCCATTAAAAAAAATCAATTTAAAAAATCCATTAAAAATCCATTAAAAAAATCCATTTAAAAAATCCATTAAAAACCCATTAAAAATCCATTAAAAATCCATTAAAAATCCATTAAAAAAATCCATTTAAAAAACCCATTAAAAAAAATCCATTAAAAACCCATTAAAAATCCATTAAAAATCCATTAAAAATCCATTAAAAAAATCCATTTAAAAAACCCATTAAAAAAAATCCATTAAAAAATCCATTTCAAAAATCCATTAAAAACCCATTAAAAATCCATTAAAAATCAATTAAAAATCCATTAAAAAATCCATTTAAAAAACCCATTAAAAAAAAACCATTAAAAAAATCCATTTAAAAAAGCCATTAAAAAAACCCATTAAAAAAATCCATTAAAAAAAAAATCCATTAAAAAAAATCCATTAAAAAAAATCAATTTAAAAAAATCCATTAAAAATCCATTAAAAAAATCCATTTAAAAAAATCCATTAAAAAATCCATTTAAAAAACCCATTAAAAAAAATCCATTAAAAAATCCATTAAAAAAATCCATTTAAAAAAGCCATTAAAAAAACCCATTAAAAAAAACCCATTAAAAAAATCAATTTAAAAAAACCCATTAAAAATCCATTAAAAATCCATTAAAAAATCCATTTAAAAAACCCATTAAAAAAATCCATTAAAAAAAATCCATTAAAAAAAAATCCATTAAAAAAAAAATCCATTAAAAAAAATCAATTTAAAAAAATCCATTAAAAATCCATTAAAAAAATCCATTTAAAAAAATCCATTAAAAACCCATTAAAAATCCATTAAAAATCCATTAAAAATCCATTAAAAAATCCATTTAAAAAACCCATTAAAAAAAAACCATTAAAAAAATCCATTTAAAAAAGCCATTAAAAAAATCCATTTAAAAAATCCATTAAAAAAAAATCCATTAAAAAAAACCCATTAAAAAAATCCATTAAAAAATCCATTTAAAAAATCCATTAAAAAAATCCATTAAAAAAAATCCATTAAAAAATCCATTAAAAAATCCATTAAAAAAATCCATTAAAAAAAATCCATTAAAAATCCATTAAAAAAATCCATTTAAAAAAATCCATTAAAAAATCCATTAAAAACCCATTAAAAATCCATTAAAAATCCATTAAAAAATCCATTTAAAAAACCCATTAAAAAAATCCATTAAAAAAATTCATTTAAAAAATCCATTAAAAAAAATCCATTTAAAAAAACCCATTAAAAAAAATTCATTAAAAAAATCCATTTAAAAAATCCATTAAAAAAAATCCATTAAAAAAAAACCCATTAAAAAAAATCCATTAAAAAAATCCATTTAAAAAAGCCATTAAAAAAACCCATTAAAAAAAAATCCATTAAAAAAATCCATTAAAGAAATCCATTAAAAAAATCCATTTAAAAAAGCCATTAAAAAAACCCATTAAAAAAAAATCCATTAAAAAAAAAAATCCATTAAAAAAAATCCATTAAAAAAATCCATTAAAAAAAATCAATTTAAAAAATCCATAAAAAATCCATTAAAAAAATCCATTTAAAAAATCCATTAAAAACCATTAAAAATCCATTAAAAATCCATTAAAAATCCATTAAAAAAATCCATTTAAAAAACCCATTAAAAAAAATCCATTAAAAAAATCCATTTAAAAAATCCATTAAAAACCCATTAAAAATCCATTAAAAATTTATTAAAAATCCATTAAAAAATCCATTTAAAAAACCCATTAAAAAAAATCCATTAAAAAAATCCATTAAAAAAATCCATTTAAAAAAGCCATTAAAAAAAACCATTAAAAAAATCCATTAAAAAAAAAATCCATTAAAAAAAATCAATTTAAAAAAATCCATTAAAAAATCCATTTAAAAAACCCATTAAAAAAAATCCATTAAAAAAATCCATTTAAAAAATCCATTTAAAAAAGCCATTAAATAAACCCATTAAAAAAAAGCCATTAAAAAAAACCCATTAAAAAAATCAATTTAAAAAAATCCATTAAAAACCCATTAAAAATCCATTAAAAATCCAGTAAAAAATCCATTTAAAAAACCCATTAAAAAAATCCATTAAAAAAAAATCCATTAAAAAAAACCCATTAAAAAAAATCCATTAAAAAAATCCATTAAAAATCCATTAAAAAAATCCATTAAAAAAAATCCATTAAAAACCCATTAAAAATCCATTAAAAATCCATTAAAAATACATTAAAAAAATCCATTTAAAAAACCCATTAAAAAAATCCATTAAAAAAATCCATTTAAAAAATCCATTAAAAAGAAATCCATTAAAAAAACCCATTCAAAAAATCCATTAAAAAAATCCATTTAAAAAATCCATTAAAAAAAATCCATTAAAAAAAATCCATAAAAAAATCCATTAAAAAATCCATTAAAAAAATCCATTAAAAAAAATCCATTAAAAATCCATTAAAAAATCCATTAAAAAAATCCATTAAAAAAAATCCATTAAAAAAAAACCCATTAAAAAAAATCCATTAAAAAAAAATCCATTAAAAGAAACCATTAAAAAAAATCCATTAAAAAAATCCATTAAAAATCCATTAAAAAAATCCATTTAAAAAATCCATTAAAAACCCATTAAAAATCCATTAAAAATCCATTAAAAATCCATTAAAAAAATCCATTTAAAAAACCCATTAAAAAAAATCCATTAAAAAATCCATTTCAAAAATCCATTAAAAACCCATTAAAAATCCATTAAAAATCAATTAAAAATCCATTAAAAAATCCATTTAAAAAACCCATTAAAAAAAAACCATTAAAAAAATCCATTTAAAAAAGCCATTAAAAAAACCCATTAAAAAAATCCATTAAAAAAAAAATCCATTAAAAAAAATCCATTAAAAAAAATCAATTTAAAAAAATCCATTAAAAATCCATTAAAAAAATCCATTTAAAAAAATCCATTAAAAAATCCATTTAAAAAACCCATTAAAAAAAATCCATTAAAAAATCCATTAAAAAAATCCATTTAAAAAAGCCATTAAAAAAACCCATTTAAAAAAAGCCATTAAAAAAACCCATTAAAAAAATCAATTTAAAAAAACCCATTATAAATCCATTAAAAATCCATTAAAAAATCCATTTAAAAAACCCATTAAAAAAATCCATTAAAAAAAAATCCATTAAAAAAAATCCATTAAAAAAAAAATCCATTAAAAAAAATCAATTTAAAAAAATCCATTAAAAATCCATTAAAAAAATCCATTTAAAAAAATCCATTAAAAACCCATTAAAAATCCATTAAAAATCCATTAAAAATCCATTAAAAAATCCATTTAAAAAACCCATTAAAAAAAATCCATTAAAAAAATCCATTTAAAAAATCCATTAAAAAAAATCCATAAAAAAAAAACCATTAAAAAAATCCATTAAAAAAATCCATTTAAAAAATCCATTAAAAAAATCCATTAAAAAAAATCCATTAAAAAATCCATTAAAAAATCCATTAAAAAAATCCATTAAAAAAAATCCATTAAAAATCCATTAAAAAAATCCATTTAAAAAAATCCATTAAAAAATCCATTAAAAACCCATTAAAAATCCATTAAAAATCCATTAAAAAATCCATTTAAAAAACCCATTAAAAAAAATTCATTAAAAAAAAATCCATTAAAAAAAAATCCATTAAAAAAAAAATCCATTAAAAAAATCCATTAAAAAAAATGCATTAAAAATCCATTAAAAAAATCCATTTAAAAAAATCCATTAAAAAATCCATTAAAAATCCATTAAAAATCCATTAAAAATCCATTAAAAAATCCATTTAAAAAACCCATTAAAAAAAAACCATTAAAAAAATCCATTTAAAAAAGCCATTAAAAAAACCCATTAAAAAAATCCATTAAAAAAAAAATCCATTAAAAAAAATCCATTAAAAAAAATCAATTTAAAAAAATCCATTAAAAATCCATTAAAAAAATCCATTTAAAAAAATCCATTAAAAAAATCCATTTAAAAAATCCATTAAAAAAAATCCATTAAAAAAAACCCATTAAAAAAATCCATTAAAAAAAAATCCATTAAAAAAACCCATTAAAAAAATCCATTAAAAAAATCCATTAAAAATCCATTAAAAAAATCCATTAAAAAAAATCCATTAAAAACCCATTAAAAATCCATTAAAAATCCATTAAAAATCAATTAAAAATCCATTAAAAAATCCATTTAAAAAACCCATTAAAAAAAAACCATTAAAAAAATCCATTTAAAAAAGCCATTAAAAAAACCCATTAAAAAAATCCATTAAAAAAAAAATCCATTAAAAAAAATCCATTAAAAAAAATCAATTTAAAAAAATCCATTAAAAATCCATTAAAAAAATCCATTTAAAAAAATCCATTAAAAAATCCATTTAAAAAACCCATTAAAAAAAATCCATTAAAAAATCCATTAAAAAAATCCATTTAAAAAAGCCATTAAAAAAACCCATTAAAAAAAAGCCATTAAAAAAAACCCATTAAAAAAATCAATTTAAAAAAACCCATTAAAAATCCATTAAAAATCCATTAAAAAATCCATTTAAAAAACCCATTAAAAAAATCCATTAAAAAAAAATCCATTAAAAAAAAAATCCATTAAAAAAAATCAATTTAAAAAAATCCATTAAAAATCCATTAAAAAAATCCATTTAAAAAAATCCATTAAAAACCCATTAAAAATCCATTAAAAATCCATTAAAAATCCATTAAAAAATCCATTTAAAAAACCCATTAAAAAAAATCCATTAAAAAAATCCATTTAAAGAATCCATTAAAAAAAAATCCATTAAAAAAAACCCATTAAAAAAATCCATTAAAAAATCCATTTAAAAAATCCATTAAAAAAATCCATTAAAAAAAATCCATTAAAAAATCCATTAAAAAATCCATTAAAAAAATCCATTAAAAAAAATCCATTAAAAATCCATTAAAAAAATCCATTTAAAAAAATCCATTAAAAAATCCATTAAAAACCCATAAAAAATCCATTAAAAATCCATTAAAAAATCCATTTAAAAAACCCATTAAAAAAATCCATTAAAAAAATTCATTTAAAAAATCCATTAAAAAAAATCCATTTAAAAAAACCCATTAAAAAAAATTCATTAAAAAAATCCATTTAAAAAATCCATTAAAAAAAATCCATTAAAAAAAAACCCATTAAAAAAAATCCATTAAAAAAATCCATTTAAAAAAGCCATTAAAAAAACCCATTAAAAAAAATCCATTAAAAAAATCCATTAAAGAAATCCATTAAAAAAATCCATTTAAAAAAGCCATTAAAAAAACCCATTAAAAAAAATCCATTAAAAAAAAAAATCCATTAAAAAAAATCCATTAAAAAAAATCCATTAAAAAAATCAATTTAAAAAATCCATAAAAAATCCATTAAAAAAATCCATTTAAAAAATCCATTAAAAACCATTAAAAATCCATTAAAAATCCATTAAAAATCCATTAAAAAAATCCATTTAAAAAACCCATTAAAAAAAATCCATTAAAAAAAATCCATTTAAAAAATCCATTAAAAACCCATTAAAAATCCATTAAAAATCTATTAAAAATCCATTAAAAAATCCATTTAAAAAACCCATTAAAAAAACCCATTAAAAAAAATCCATTAAAAAAAAATCCATTAAAAAAAAATCCATTAAAAAAAAAATACATTAAAAAAAATCAATTTAAAAAAATCCATTAAAAATCCATTAAAAAACCCATTAAAAAAATCCAATAAAAAAATCCATTAAAAAAATCCATTTAAAAAAGCCATTAAAAAAACCCATTAAAAAAATCCATTAAAAAAAAATCCATTAAAAAAAATCCATTAAAAAAAATCAATTTAAAAAAATCCATTAAAAATCCATTAAAAAAAACATTTAAAAAAATCCATTAAAAAATCCATTTAAAAAACCCATTAAAAAAAATCCATTAAAAAAATCCATTAAAAAAATCCATTTAAAAAAGCCATTAAAAAAACCCATTAAAAAAAAGCCATTAAAAAAACCCATTAAAAAAATCAATTTAAAAAAAGCCATTAAAAATCCATTAAAAAAATCCATTTAAAAAAATCCATTAAAAACCCATTAAAAATCCATTAAAAATCCATTAAAAAATCCATTTAAAAAACCCATTAAAAAAAATCCATTAAAACAAAAATCCATTAAAAAAAATCCATTAAAAAAAAAATCCATTAAAAAAATCAATTTAAAAAAATCCATTAAAAATCCATTAAAAAAATCCATTTAAAAAAATCCATTAAAAACCCATTAAAAATCCATTAAAAATCAATTAAAAATCCATTAAAAAATCCATTTAAAAAACCCATTAAAAAAAAACCATTAAAAAAATCCATTTAAAAAAGCCATTAAAAAAACCCATTAAAAAAATCCATTAAAAAAAAAATCCATTAAAAAAAATCCATTAAAAAAAATCAATTTAAAAAAATCCATTAAAAATCCATTAAAAAAATCCATTTAAAAAAATCCATTAAAAAATCCATTTAAAAAACCCATTAAAAAAAATCCATTAAAAAATCCATTAAAAAAATCCATTTAAAAAAGCCATTAAAAAAACCCATTAAAAAAAAGCCATTAAAAAAAACCCATTAAAAAAATCAATTTAAAAAAACCCATTAAAAATCCATTAAAAATCCATTAAAAAATCCATTTAAAAAACCCATTAAAAAAATCCATTAAAAAAAAATCCATTAAAAAAAAATCCATTAAAAAAAAAATCCATTAAAAAAAATCAATTTAAAAAAATCCATTAAAAATCCATTAAAAAAATCCATTTAAAAAAATCCATTAAAAACCCATTAAAAATCCATTAAAAATCCATTAAAAATCCATTAAAAAATCCATTTAAAAAACCCATTAAAAAAAATCCATTTAAAAAATCCATTAAAAAAAAATCCATTAAAAAAAACCCATTAAAAAAATCCATTAAAAAATCCATTTAAAAAATCCATTAAAAAAATCCATTAAAAAAATCCATTAAAAAATCCATTAAAAAATCCATTAAAAAAATCCATTAAAAAAAATCCATTAAAAATCCATTAAAAAAATCCATTTAAAAAAATCCATTAAAAAATCCATTAAAAACCCATTAAAAATCCATTAAAAATCCATTAAAAAATCCATTTAAAAAACCCATTAAAAAAATCCATTAAAAAAATTCATTTAAAAAATCCATTAAAAAAAATCCATTTAAAAAAACCCATTAAAAAAAATTCATTAAAAAAATCCATTTAAAAAATCCATTAAAAAAAATCCATTAAAAAAAAACCCATTAAAAAAAATCCATTAAAAAAATCCATTTAAAAAAGCCATTAAAAAAACCCATTAAAAAAAATCCATTAAAAAAATCCATTAAAAAAATCCATTAAAAAAAATCCATTAAAAACCCATTAAAAATCCATTAAAAATCCATTAAAAATACATTAAAAAATCCATTTAAAAAACCCATTAAAAAAATCCATTAAAAAAATCCATTTAAAAAATCCATTAAAAAGAAATCCATTAAAAAAACCCATTAAAAAAATCCATTAAAAAAATCCATTTAAAAAATCCATTAAAAAAAATCCATTAAAAAAAATCCATAAAAAATCCATTAAAAAATCCATTAAAAAAATCCATTAAAAAAAATCCATTAAAAATCCATTAAAAAAATCCATTAAAAAAATCCATTAAAAAAAATCCATTAAAAAAAAACCCATTAAAAAAAATCCATTAAAAAAAAATCCATTAAAAGAAACCATTAAAAAAAATCCATTAAAAAAATCCATTAAAAATCCATTAAAAAAATCCATTTAAAAAATCCATTAAAAACCCATTAAAAATCCATTAAAAATCCATTAAAAATCCATTAAAAAAATCCATTTAAAAAACCCATTAAAAAAAATCCATTAAAAAATCCATTTCAAAAATCCATTAAAAACCCATTAAAAATCCATTAAAAATCAATTAAAAATCCATTAAAAAATCCATTTAAAAAACCCATTAAAAAAAAACCATTAAAAAAATCCATTTAAAAAAGCCATTAAAAAAACCCATTAAAAAAATCCATTAAGAAAAAAATCCATTAAAAAAAATCAATTAAAAAAAATCAATTTAAAAAAATCCATTAAAAATCCATTAAAAAAATCCATTTAAAAAAATCCATTAAAAAATCCATTTAAAAAACCCATTAAAAAAAATCCATTAAAAAATCCATTAAAAAAATCCATTTAAAAAAGCCATTAAAAAAACCCATTTAAAAAAAGCCATTAAAAAAACCCATTAAAAAAATCAATTTAAAAAAACCCATTATAAATCCATTAAAAATCCATTAAAAAATCCATTTAAAAAACCCATTAAAAAAATCCATTAAAAAAAAATCCATTAAAAAAAAATCCATTAAAAAAAAAATCCATTAAAAAAAATCAATTTAAAAAAATCCATTAAAAATCCATTAAAAAAATCCATTTAAAAAAATCCATTAAAAACCCATTAAAAATCCATTAAAAATCCATTAAAAATCCATTAAAAAATCCATTTAAAAAACCCATTAAAAAAAATCCATTAAAAAAATCCATTTAAAAATCCATTAAAAAAAATCCATTAAAAAAAAACCATTAAAAAAATCCATTAAAAAAATCCATTTAAAAAATCCATTAAAAAAATCCATTAAAAAAAATCCATTAAAAAATCCATTAAAAAATCCATTAAAAAAATCCATTAAAAAAAATCCATTAAAAATCCATTAAAAAAATCCATTTAAAAAAATCCATTAAAAAATCCATTAAAAACCCATTAAAAATCCATTAAAAATCCATTAAAAAATCCATTTAAAAAACCCATTAAAAAAAATTCATTAAAAAAAAATCCATTAAAAAAAAATCCATTAAAAAAAAAATCCATTAAAAAAATCCATTAAAAAAAATGCATTAAAAATCCATTAAAAAAATCCATTTAAAAAAATCCATTAAAAAATCCATTAAAAATCCATTAAAAATCCATTAAAAATCCATTAAAAAATCCATTTAAAAAACCCATTAAAAAATCCATTAAAAAAATTCATTTAAAAATCCATTAAAAAAAATCCATTTAAAAAAACCCATTAAAAAAAATCCATTAAAAAAATCCATTTAAAAAATCCATTAAAAAAAATCCATTAAAAAAAACCCATTAAAAAAATCCATTAAAAAAAAATCCATTAAAAAAACCCATTAAAAAAATCCATTAAAAAAATCCATTAAAAATCCATTAAAAAAATCCATTAAAAAAAATCCATTAAAAACCCATTAAAAATCCATTAAAAATCCATTAAAAATCAATTAAAAATCCATTAAAAAATCCATTTAAAAAACCCATTAAAAAAAAACCATTAAAAAAATCCATTTAAAAAAGCCATTAAAAAAACCCATTAAAAAAATCCATTAAAAAAAAAATCCATTAAAAAAAATCCATTAAAAAAAATCAATTTAAAAAAATCCATTAAAAATCCATTAAAAAAATCCATTTAAAAAAATCCATTAAAAAATCCATTTAAAAAACCCATTAAAAAAAATCCATTAAAAAATCCATTAAAAAAATCCATTTAAAAAAGCCATTAAAAAAACCCATTAAAAAAAAGCCATTAAAAAAAACCCATTAAAAAAATCAATTTAAAAAAACCCATTAAAAATCCATTAAAAATCCATTAAAAAATCCATTTAAAAAACCCATTAAAAAAATCCATTAAAAAAAAATCCATTAAAAAAAAATCCATTAAAAAAAAAATCCATTAAAAAAAATCAATTTAAAAAAATCCATTAAAAATCCATTAAAAAAATCCATTTAAAAAAATCCATTAAAAACCCATTAAAAATCCATTAAAAATCCATTAAAAATCCATTAAAAAATCCATTTAAAAAACCCATTAAAAAAAATCCATTAAAAAAATCCATTTAAAAAATCCATTAAAAAAAAATCCATTAAAAAAAACCCATTAAAAAAATCCATTAAAAAATCCATTTAAAAAATCCATTAAAAAAATCCATTAAAAAAAATCCATTAAAAAATCCATTAAAAAATCCATTAAAAAAATCCATTAAAAAAAATCCATTAAAAATCCATTAAAAAAATCCATTTAAAAAAATCCATTAAAAAATCCATTAAAAACCCATTAAAAATCCATTAAAAATCCATTAAAAAATCCATTTAAAAAACCCATTAAAAAAATCCATTAAAAAAATTCATTTAAAAAATCCATTAAAAAAAATCCATTTAAAAAAACCCATTAAAAAAAATTCATTAAAAAAATCCATTTAAAAAATCCATTAAAAAAAATCCATTAAAAAAAAACCCATTAAAAAAAATCCATTAAAAAAATCCATTTAAAAAAGCCATTAAAAAAACCCATTAAAAAAATCCATTAAAAAAATCCATTAAAGAAATCCATTAAAAAAATCCATTTAAAAAAGCCATTAAAAAAACCCATTAAAAAAAAATCCATTAAAAAAAAAAATCCATTAAAAAAAATCCATTAAAAAAAATCCATTAAAAAAATCAATTTAAAAAATCCATAAAAAATCCATTAAAAAAATCCATTTAAAAAATCCATTAAAAACCATTAAAAATCCATTAAAAATCCATTAAAAATCCATTAAAAAAATCCATTTAAAAAACCCATTAAAAAAAATCCATTAAAAAAAATCCATTTAAAAAATCCATTAAAAACCCATTAAAAATCCATTAAAAATCTATTAAAAATCCATTAAAAAATCCATTTAAAAAACCCATTAAAAAAACCCATTAAAAAAAATCCATTAAAAAAAAATCCATTAAAAAAAAATCCATTAAAAAAAAAATCCATTAAAAAAAATCAATTTAAAAAAATCCATTAAAAATCCATTAAAAAACCCATTAAAAAAATCCAATAAAAAAATCCATTAAAAAAATCCATTTAAAAAAGCCATTAAAAAAACCCATTAAAAAAATCCATTAAAAAAAAATCCATTAAAAAAAATCCATTAAAAAAAATCAATTTAAAAAAATCCATTAAAAATCCATTAAAAAAAACATTTAAAAAAATCCATTAAAAAATCCATTTAAAAAACCCATTAAAAAAAATCCATTAAAAAAATCAATTAAAAAAATCCATTTAAAAAAGCCATTAAAAAAACCCATTAAAAAAAAGCCATTAAAAAAACCCATTAAAAAAATCAATTTAAAAAAAGCCATTAAAAATCCATTAAAAAAATCCATTTAAAAAAATCCATTAAAAACCCATTAAAAATCCATTAAAAATCCATTAAAAAATCCATTTAAAAAACCCATTAAAAAAAATCCATTAAAACAAAAATCCATTAAAAAAAATCCATTAAAAAAAAAATCCATTAAAAAAATCAATTTAAAAAAATCCATTAAAAATCCATTAAAAAAATCCATTTAAAAAAATCCATTAAAAACCCATTAAAAATCCATTAAAAATCAATTAAAAATCCATTAAAAAATCCATTTAAAAAACCCATTAAAAAAAAACCATTAAAAAAATCCATTTAAAAAAGCCATTAAAAAAACCCATTAAAAAAATCCATTAAAAAAAAATCCATTAAAAAAAATCCATTAAAAAAAATCAATTTAAAAAAATCCATTAAAAATCCATTAAAAAAATCCATTTAAAAAAATCCATTAAAAAATCCATTTAAAAAACCCATTAAAAAAAATCCATTAAAAAATCCATTAAAAAAATCCATTTAAAAAAGCCATTAAAAAAACCCATTAAAAAAAAGCCATTAAAAAAAACCCATTAAAAAAATCAATTTAAAAAAACCCATTAAAAATCCATTAAAAATCCATTAAAAAATCCATTTAAAAAACCCATTAAAAAAATCCATTAAAAAAAAATCCATTAAAAAAAAATCCATTAAAAAAAAAATCCATTAAAAAAAATCAATTTAAAAAAATCCATTAAAAATCCATTAAAAAAATCCATTTAAAAAAATCCATTAAAAACCCATTAAAAATCCATTAAAAATCCATTAAAAATCCATTAAAAAATCCATTTAAAAAACCCATTAAAAAAAATCCATTAAAAAAATCCATTTAAAAAATCCATTAAAAAAAAATCCATTAAAAAAAACCCATTAAAAAAATCCATTAAAAAATCCATTTAAAAAATCCATTAAAAAAATCCATTAAAAAAAATCCATTAAAAAATCCATTAAAAAATCCATTAAAAAAATCCATTAAAAAAAATCCATTAAAAATCCATTAAAAAAATCCATTTAAAAAAATCCATTAAAAAATCCATTAAAAACCCATTAAAAATCCATTAAAAATCCATTAAAAAATCCATTTAAAAAACCCATTAAAAAAATCCATTAAAAAAATTCATTTAAAAAATCCATTAAAAAAAATACATTTAAAAAAACCCATTAAAAAAAATTCATTAAAAAAATCCATTTAAAAAATCCATTAAAAAAAATCCATTAAAAAAAAACCCATTAAAAAAAATCCATTAAAAAAATCCATTTAAAAAAGCCATTAAAAAAACCCATTAAAAAAAATCCATTAAAAAAATCCATTAAAAAAATCCATTAAAAAAAATCCATTAAAAACCCATTAAAAATCCATTAAAAATCCATTAAAAATACATTAAAAAATCCATTTAAAAAACCCATTAAAAAAATCCATTAAAAAATCCATTTAAAAAACCCATTAAAAAAAATCCATTAAAAAAATCCATTTAAAAAATCCATTTAAAAAAGCCATTAAATAAACCCATTAAAAAAAAGCCATTAAAAAAAACCCATTAAAAAAATCAATTTAAAAAAATCCATTAAAAACCCATTAAAAATCCATTAAAAATCCAGTAAAAAATCCATTTAAAAAACCCATTAAAAAAATCCATTAAAAAAAAATCCATTAAAAAAAACCCATTAAAAAAAATCCATTAAAAAAATCCATTAAAAATCCATTAAAAAAATCCATTAAAAAAAATCCATTAAAAACCCATTAAAAATCCATTAAAAATCCATTAAAAATACATTAAAAAATCCATTTAAAAAACCCATTAAAAAAATCCATTAAAAAAATCCATTTAAAAAATCCATTAAAAAGAAATCCATTAAAAAAACCCATTCAAAAAATCCATTAAAAAAATCCATTTAAAAAATCCATTAAAAAAAATCCATTAAAAAAAATCCATAAAAAAATCCATTAAAAAATCCATTAAAAAAATCCATTAAAAAAAATCCATTAAAAATCCATTAAAAAATCCATTAAAAAAATCCATTAAAAAAAATCCATTAAAAAAAAACCCATTAAAAAAAATCCATTAAAAAAAAATCCATTAAAAGAAACCATTAAAAAAAATCCATTAAAAAAATCCATTAAAAATCCATTAAAAAAATCCATTTAAAAAATCCATTAAAAACCCATTAAAAATCCATTAAAAATCCATTAAAAATCCATTAAAAAAATCCATTTAAAAAACCCATTAAAAAAAATCCATTAAAAAATCCATTTCAAAAATCCATTAAAAACCCATTAAAAATCCATTAAAAATCAATTAAAAATCCATTAAAAAATCCATTTAAAAAACCCATTAAAAAAAAACCATTAAAAAAATCCATTTAAAAAAGCCATTAAAAAAACCCATTAAAAAAATCCATTAAAAAAAAAATCCATTAAAAAAAATCCATTAAAAAAAATCAATTTAAAAAAATCCATTAAAAATCCATTAAAAAAATCCATTTAAAAAAATCCATTAAAAAATCCATTTAAAAAACCCATTAAAAAAAATCCATTAAAAAATCCATTAAAAAAATCCATTTAAAAAAGCCATTAAAAAAACCCATTTAAAAAAAGCCATTAAAAAAACCCATTAAAAAAATCAATTTAAAAAAACCCATTATAAATCCATTAAAAATCCATTAAAAAATCCATTTAAAAAACCCATTAAAAAAATCCATTAAAAAAAAATCCATTAAAAAAAAATCCATTAAAAAAAAAATCCATTAAAAAAAATCAATTTAAAAAAATCCATTAAAAATCCATTAAAAAAATCCATTTAAAAAAATCCATTAAAAACCCATTAAAAATCCATTAAAAATCCATTAAAAATCCATTAAAAAATCCATTTAAAAAACCCATTAAAAAAAATCCATTAAAAAAATCCATTTAAAAATCCATTAAAAAAAATCCATTAAAAAAAAACCATTAAAAAAATCCATTAAAAAAATCCATTTAAAAAATCCATTAAAAAAATCCATTAAAAAAAATCCATAAAAAAATCCATTAAAAAATCCATTAAAAAAATCCATTAAAAAAAATCCATTAAAAATCCATTAAAAAAATCCATTTAAAAAAATCCATTAAAAAATCCATTAAAAACCCATTAAAAATCCATTAAAAATCCATTAAAAAATCCATTTAAAAAACCCATTAAAAAAATCCATTAAAAAAATTCATTAAAAAAATCCATTAAAAAAAATCCATTTAAAAAAACCCATTAAAAAAAATCCATTAAAAAAATCCATTTAAAAAATCCATTAAAAAAAATCCATTAAAAAAACCCATTAAAAAAAATCCATTAAAAAAAAATCCATTAAAAAAAACCCATTAAAAAAAATCCATTAAAAAAATCCGTTAAAAATCCATTAAAAAAATCCATTAAAAAAATCCATTAAAAACCCATAAAAAATCCATTAAAAATCCATTAAAAATCCAGTAAAAAATCCATTTAAAAAACCCATTAAAAAAATCCATTAAAAAAATCCATTAAAAAAATCCATTTAAAAAAGCCATTAAAAAAACCCATTAAAAAAAATCCATTAAAAAAAAAAAATCCATTAAAAAAAATCCATTAAAAATCCATTAAAAAAATACATTTAAAAAAAGTCATTAAAAAATCCATTAAAAATCCATTAAAAAAAATCCATAAAAAAAAAACCCATTAAAAAAAATCCATTAAAAAAATCCATTTAAAAAATCCATTAAAAAAAATCCATTAAAAAAAAAATCCATTAAAAAAAATCCATTAAAAAAAAACCCATTAAAAAAAATCCATTAAAAAAATCCATTAAAAATCCATTAAAAAAATCCATTTAAAAAAATCCATTAAAAACCCATTAAAAATCCATTAAAAATCCATTAAAAATACATTAAAAAATCCATTTAAAAAACCCATTAAAAAAATCCATTAAAAAAATCCATTTAAAAAATCCATTAAAAAGAAATCCATTAAAAAAATCCATTAAAAAAATACATTTAAAAAATCCATTTAAAAAATCCATTAAAAAAAATCCATTAAAAAAAATCCATAAAAAAATCCATTAAAAAATCCATTAAAAAAATCCATTAAAAAAAATCCATTAAAAATCCATTATAAAAATCCATTTAAAAAAATCCATTAAAAAATCCAATTAAAAACCCATTAAAAATCCATTAAAAATCCATTAAAAAATCCATTTAAAAAACCCATTAAAAAAATCCATTAAAAAAATTCATTTAAAAAATCCATTAAAAAAAATCCATTTAAAAAAACCCATTAAAAAAATCCATTAAAAAAATTAATTTAAAAAATCCATTAAAAAAAATCCATTTAAAAAAACCCATTAAAAAAAATCCATTAAAAAATCCATTAAAAAAATCCATTAAAAAAAATCCATTAAAAATCCATTAAAAAAATCCATTTAAAAAAATCCATTAAAAAATCCATTAAAAACCCATTAAAAATCCATTAAAAATCCATTAAAAAATCCATTTAAAAAACCCATTAAAAAAATCCATTAAAAAAATTCATTTAAAAAATCCATTAAAAAAAATCCATTTAAAAAAATCCATTTAAAAAAACCCATTAAAAAAAATCCATTAAAAAAATCCATTTAAAAAATCCATTAAAAAAAATCCATTAAAAAAAAAACCCATTAAAAAAAATCCATTAAAAAAAAATCCATTAAAAAAAACCCATTAAAAAAAATCCATTAAAAAAATCCATTAAAAATCCATTAAAAAAATCCATTTAAAAAAATCCATTAAAAACCCATTAAAAATCCATTAAAAATCCATTAAAAATACATTAAAAAATCCATTTAAAAAATCCATTAAAAAAAAATCCATTAAAAAAAACCCATTAAAAAAATCCATTAAAAAAATCAATTTAAAAAATCCATTAAAAAAATCCATTAAAATAAATCCATAAAAAAATCCATTAAAAAATCCATTAAAAAAATCCATTAAAAAAAATCCATTAAAAATCCATTATAAAAATCCATTTAAAAAAATCCATTAAAAAATCCATTAAAAACCCATTAAAAATCCATTAAAAATCCATTAAAAAATCCATTTAAAAAACCCATTAAAAAAATCCATTAAAAAAATTCATTTAAAAAATCCATTAAAAAAAATCCATTTAAAAAAACCCATTAAAAAAATCCATTAAAAAAATTAATTTAAAAAATCCATTAAAAAAAATCCATTTAAAAAAACCCATTAAAAAAAATCCATTAAAAAAATCCATTAAAAAAATCCATTTAAAAAATCCATTAAAAAAAATCCATTAAAAAAAATCCATAAAAAAATCCATTAAAAAATCCATTAAAAAAATCCATTAAAACAAATCCATTAAAAATCCATTAAAAAAATCCATTTAAAAAAATCCATTAAAAAATCCATTAAAAACCCATTAAAAATCCATTAAAAATCCATTAAAAAATCCATTTAAAAAACCCATTAAAAAAATCCATTAAAAAAATTCATTTAAAAAATCCATTTAAAAAAATCCATTTAAAAAAACCCTATAAAAAAACCCATTAAAAAAATCCATTTAAAAAATCCATTAAAAAAAATCCATTAAAAAAAAACCCATTAAAAAAAATTCATTAAAAAAAATCCATTAAAAAAACCCATTAAAAAAAATCCATTAAAAAAATCCATTAAAAATCCATTAAAAAAATCCATTAAAAATCCATTAAAAAACCATTAAAAATCCATTAAAAATCCATTAAAAATACATTAAAAAATCCATTTAAAAAACCCATTTAAAAAATCCATTAAAAAAATCCATTAAAAAAATCCATTTAAAAAAGCCATTAAAAAAACCCATTAAAAAAAATCCATAAAAAAAAAAAAATCCATTAAAAAATCCATTAAAAAAAATCCATTAAAAAAAATCCATTAAAAATCCATTAAAAAAATCCATTTAAAAAAAGTCATTAAAAAATCCATTAAAAATCCATTAAAAATCCATTAAAAATTCATTAAAAAATCTATTTAAAAAACCCATTAAAAAAAGCCATTATAAAATCCATTTAAAAAATCCATTAAAAAAAATCCATTTAAAAAAACCCATTAAAAAAAATCAATTTAAAAAATCCATTAAAAATCCATTAAAAAAATCCATTTAAAAAATCCATTAAAAACCCATTAAAAATCCATTAAAAATCCATTAAAAATCCATTAAAAAAATCCATTTAAAAACCCATTAAAAAAAATCCATTAAAAAAATCCATTTAAAAAATCCATTAAAAACCCATTAAAAATCCATTAAAAATCCATTAAAAATCCATTAAAAAATCCATTTAAAAAACCCATTAAGAAAAATCCATTAAAAAAATCCATTAAAAAATCCATTTAAAAAAGCCATTAAAAAAACCCATTAAAAAAATCCATAAAAAAAAAAATCCATTAAAAAAAATCCAAAAAAAATCAATTTAAAAAAATCCATTAAAAATCCATTAAAAAAATCCATTTAAAAAAATCCATTAAAAAATCCATTTAAAAAACCCATTAAAAAAAATCCATTAAAAAAATCCATTAAAAAAATCCATTTAAAAAAGCCATTAAAAAAACCCATTAAAAAAAGCCATTAAAAAAAACCCATTAAAAAAATCAATTTAAAAAAATCCATTAAAAATCCATTAAAAAAATCCATTTAAAAAAATCCATTAAAAACCCATTAAAAATCCATTAAAAATCCATTAAAAAATCCATTTAAAAAACCCATTAAAAAAAATCCATTAAAAAAAAATCCATTAAAAAAAAATCCATTAAAAAAAAATCCACTAAAAAAAATCAATTTAAAAAAATCCATTAAAAATCCATTAAAAAAATCCATTTAAAAAAATCCATTAAAAACCCATTAAAAATCCATTAAAAATCCATTAAAAATCCATAAAAAAATCCATTTAAAAAACCCATTAAAAAAAATCCATTAAAAAAATCCATTTAAAAAATCCATTAAAAAAAAATCCATTAAAAAAAACCCATTAAAAAAATCCATTAAAAAAATCCATTTAAAAAATCCATTAAAAAAAATCCATTAAAAAAAATCCATAAAAAAATCCATTAAAAAATCCATTAAAAAAATCCATTAAAAAAAATCCATTAAAAATCCATTAAAAAAATCCATTTAAAAAAATCCATTAAAAAATCCATTAAAAACCCATTAAAATCCATTAAAAATCCATTAAAAAATCCATTTAAAAAACCGATTAAAAAAATCCATTAAAAAAATTCATTTAAAAAATCCATTAAAAAAAATCCATTTAAAAAAACCCATTAAAAAAAATCCATTAAAAAAATCCATTTAAAAAATCCATTAAAAAAATCCATTAAAAAACCCATTAAAAAAAATCCATTAAAAAAAAATCCATTAAAAAAAACTCATTAAAAAAAATCCATTAAAAAAATCCATTAAAAATCCATTAAAAAAATCCATTTAAAAAAAATCCATTAAAAACCCATTAAAAATCCATTAAAAATCCATTAAAAATCCATTAAAAAATCCATTTAAAAAACCCATTAAAAAAATCCATTAAAAAAATCCATTTAAAAAAGCCATTAAAAAAACCCATTAAAAAAAAATCCATTAAAAAAAAAAAATCCATTAAAAAAAATCCATTAAAAAAAATCCATTAAAAAAAATCCATTAAAAATCCATTAAAAAAATCCATTTAAAAAAGTCATTAAAAAATCTATTAAAAATCCATTAAAAATCCATTAAAAATCCATTAAAAATCCATTAAAAAATCCATTTAAAAAACCCATTTAAAAAAGCCATTAAAAAATCCATTTAAAAAATCCATTAAAAAAAATCCATTTAAAAATACCCATTAAAAAAAATCAATTTAAAAAATCCATTAAAAATCCAATAAAAAAATCCATTTAAAAAATCCATTAAAAACCCATTAAAAATCCATTAAAAATCCATTAAAAATCCATTAAAAAAATCCATTTAAAAAACCCATTAAAAAAAATCCATTAAAAAAATCCATTTAAAAATCCATTAAAAACCCATTAAAAATCCATTAAAAATCCATTAAAAATCCATTAAAAAATCCATTTAAAAAACCCATTAAAAAAATCCATTAAAAAAAAAATCCAATAAAAAAAATCCATTAAAAAAAATCAATTTAAAAAAATCCATTAAAAATCCATTAAAAAAATCCATTTAAAAAAATCCATTAAAAAATCCATTTAAAAAACCCATTAAAAAAATCCATTAAAAAAATCCATTAAAAAAATCCATTTAAAAAAGCCATTAAAAAAACCCATTAAAAAAAGCCATTAAAAAAACCCATTAAAAAAATCAATTTAAAAAAATCCATTAAAAATCCATTAAAAAAATCCATTTAAAAAAATCCATTAAAAACCCATTAAAAATCCATTAAAAATCCATTAAAAAATCCATTAAAAAAACCCATTAAAAAAAACCATTAAAAAAAATCCATTAAAAAAAAATCCATTAAAAAAAAATCCATTAAAAAAAATCAATTTAAAAAAATCCATTAAAAATCCATTAAAAAAATCCATTTAAAAAAATCCATTAAAAACCCATTAAAAATCCATTAAAAATCCATTAAAAATCCATTAAAAATCCATTAAAAAAACCCATTAAAAAAAATCCATTAAAACAAATCCATTTAAAAAATCCATTAAAAAAAAATCCATTAAAAAAACCCATTAAAAAAATCCATTAAAAAAATCCATTTAAAAAATCCATTAAAAAAAATCCATTAAAAAAAATCCATTAAAAAATCCATTAAAAAATCCATTAAAAAAAATCCATTAAAAATCCATTAAAAAAATCCATTTAAAAAAATCCATTAAAAAATCCATTAAAAAAAACCCATTAAAAAAAATCCATTAAAAAAATCCATTTAAAAAATCCATTAAAAAAAATCCATTAAAAAAAAAAACCCATTAAAAAAAATCCATTAAAAAAAAATCCATTAAAAAAAACCCATTAAAAAAAATCCATTAAAAAAATCCATTATAAATCCATTAAAAAAATCCATTTAAAAAAATCCATTAAAAACCCATTAAAAATCCATTAAAAATCCATTAAAAATACATTAAAAAATCCATTTAAAAAACCCATTAAAAAAATCCATTAAAAAAATCCATTTAATAAATCCATTAAAAAGAAATCCATTAAAAAAACCCATTAAAAAAATCCATTAAAAAAATCCATTTAAAAAATCCATTAAAAAAAATCCATTAAAAAAAATCCATAAAAAAATCCATTAAAAAATCCATTAAAAAAATCCATTAAAAAAAATCCATTAAAAATCCATTAAAAAAATTCATTTAAAAAAATCCATTAAAAAATCCATTAAAAACCCATTAATAATCCATTAAAAATCCATTAAAAAATCCATTTAAAAAACCCATTAAAAAAATCCATTAAAAAAATTCATTTAAAAAATCCATTAAAAAAAATCCATTTAAAAAAACCCATTAAAAAAAATCCATTAAAAAAATCCATTTAAAAATTCCATTAAAAAAAATCCATTAAAAAAAACCCATTAAAAAAAATCCATTAAAAAAAAATCCATTAAAAGAAACCATTAAAAAAAATCCATTAAAAAAATCCATTAAAAATCCATTAAAAAAATCCATTTAAAAAAATCCATTAAAAACCCATTAAAAATCCATTAAAAATCCATTAAAAATCCATTAAAAAATCCATTTAAAAAAACCATTAAAAAAATCCATTAAAAAAATCCATTAAAAAAATCCATTTAAAAAAGCCATTAAAAAAACCCATTAAAAAAAAATCCATTAAAAAAAAAATCCATTAAAAAAAATCCATTAAAAAAATCCATAGAAAAAAATCCATTAAAAATCCATTAAAAAAATCCATTTAAAAAACTCATTAAAAAATCCATTAAAAATCCATTAAAAATGCATTAAAAATCCATTAAAAATCCATTAAAAAATCCATTTAAAAAACCCATTAAAAAAAGCCATTAAAAAATCCATTTAAAAAATCCATTAAAAAAAATCCATTTAAAAAAACCCATTAAAAAAAATCAATTTAAAAAATCCATTAAAAAAATCCATTTAAAAAATCCATTAAAAACCCATTAAAAATCCATTAAAAATACATTAAAAATCCATTAAAAAAATCCATTTAAAAAACCCATTAAAAAAAATCCATTAAAAAAATCCATTTAAAAAATCCATTAAAAACCCATTAAAAATCCATTAAAAATCCATTAAAAATCCATTAAAAAATCCATTTAAAAAACCCATTAAAAAAACCCATTAAAAAAATCCATTAAAAAAAATCCATTAAAAAAAATCAATTTAAAAAAATCCATTAAAAATCCATTAAAAAAATCCATTTAAAAAAATCCATTAAAAAATCCATTTAAAAAACCCATTAAAAAAAATCCATTGAAAAAATCCATTAAAAAAATCCATTTAAAAAAGCCATTAAAAAACCCATTAAAAAAAAGCCATTAAAAAAAACCCATTAAAAAAATCAATTTAAAAAAATCCATTAAAAATCCATTAAAAAATCCATTTAAAAAAATCCATTAAAAACCCATTAAAAATCCATTAAAAATCCATTAAAAAATCCATTTAAAAAACCCATTAAAAAAAATCCATTAAAAAAAAATCCATTAAATAAAAATCCATAAAAAAAAAAATCCATTAAAAAAAATCAATTTAAAAAAATCCATTAAAAATCCATTAAAAAAACCCATTAAAAAAAATCCATTAAAAACCCATTAAAAATCCATTAAAAATCCATTAAAAATCCATTAAAAAATCCATTTAAAAAACCCATTAAAAAAAATCCATTAAAAAAATCCATTTAAAAAATCCATTAAAAAAAAATCCATTAAAAAAAAACCCATTAAAAAAATCCATTAAAAAAATCCATTTAAAAAATCCATTAAAAAAAATCCATTAAAAAAAATCCATAAAAAAATCCATTAAAAAATCCATTAAAAAAATCCATTAAAAAAAATCCATTAAAAATCCATTAAAAAAATCCATTTCAAAAAATCCATTAAAAAATCCATTAAAAACCCATTAAAAATCCATTAAAAATCCATTAAAAAATCCATTTAAAAAACCCATTAAAAAAATCCATTAAAAAAATTCATTTAAAAAATCCATTAAAAAAAATCCATTTAAAAAAATCCATTTAAAAAAACCCATTAAAAAAATCCATTAAAAAAATCCATTTAAAAAATCCATTTAAAAAAATCCATTAAAAAAAAAACCCATTAAAAAAATTCATTTAAAAAATCCATTAAAAAAAATCCATTTAAAAAAATCCATTTAAAAAAACCCATTAAAAAAAATCCATTAAAAAAAATCCATTTAAAAAATCCATTAAAAAAAATCCATTAAAAAAAAAACCCATTAAAAAAAATCCATTAAAAAAAAATCCATTAAAAAAAACCCATTAAAAAAAATCCATTAAAAAAATCCATTAAAAATCCATTAAAAAAATCCATTTAAAAAAATCCATTAAAAACCCATTAAAAATCCATTAAAAATCCATTAAAAATACATTAAAAAATCCATTTAAAAAATCCATTAAAAAAAAATCCATTAAAAAAAACCCATTAAAAAAATCCATTAAAAAAATCAATTTAAAAAATCCATTAAAAAAAATCCATTAAAATAAATCCATAAAAAAATCCATTAAAAAATCCATTAAAAAAATCCATTAAAAAAAATCCATTAAAAATCCATTATAAAAATCCATTTAAAAAAATCCATTAAAAAATCCATTAAAAACCCATTAAAAATCCATTAAAAATCCATAAAAAAATCCATTTAAAAAACCCATTAAAAAAATCCATTAAAAAAATTCATTTAAAAAATCCATTAAAAAAAAATCCATTAAAAAAAACCCATTAAAAAAATCCATTAAAAAAATCCATTTAAAAAATCCATTAAAAAAAATCCATTAAAAAAAATCCATAAAAAAATCCATTAAAAAATCCATTAAAAAAATCCATTAAAAAAAATCCATTAAAAATCCATTAAAAAAATCCATTTAAAAAAATCCATTAAAAAATCCATTAAAAACCCATTAAAATCCATTAAAAATCCATTAAAAAATCCATTTAAAAAACCGATTAAAAAAATCCATTAAAAAAATTCATTTAAAAAATCCATTAAAAAAAATCCATTTAAAAAAACCCATTAAAAAAAATCCATTAAAAAAATCCATTTAAAAAATCCATTAAAAAAATCCATTAAAAAACCCATTAAAAAAAATCCATTAAAAAAAAATCCATTAAAAAAAACTCATTAAAAAAAATCCATTAAAAAAATCCATTAAAAATCCATTAAAAAAATCCATTTAAAAAAAATCCATTAAAAACCCATTAAAAATCCATTAAAAATCCATTAAAAATCCATTAAAAAATCCATTTAAAAAACCCATTAAAAAAATCCATTAAAAAAATCCATTTAAAAAAGCCATTAAAAAAACCCATTAAAAAAAAATCCATTAAAAAAAAAAAATCCATTAAAAAAAATCCATTAAAAAAAATCCATTAAAAAAAATCCATTAAAAATCCATTAAAAAAATCCATTTAAAAAAGTCATTAAAAAATCTATTAAAAATCCATTAAAAATCCATTAAAAATCCATTAAAAATCCATTAAAAAATCCATTTAAAAAACCCATTTAAAAAAGCCATTAAAAAATCCATTTAAAAAATCCATTAAAAAAAATCCATTTAAAAATACCCATTAAAAAAAATCAATTTAAAAAATCCATTAAAAATCCAATAAAAAAATCCATTTAAAAAATCCATTAAAAACCCATTAAAAATCCATTAAAAATCCATTAAAAATCCATTAAAAAAATCCATTTAAAAAACCCATTAAAAAAAATCCATTAAAAAAATCCATTTAAAAATCCATTAAAAACCCATTAAAAATCCATTAAAAATCCATTAAAAATCCATTAAAAAATCCATTTAAAAAACCCATTAAAAAAATCCATTAAAAAAAAAATCCATTAAAAAAAATCCATTAAAAAAAATCAATTTAAAAAAATCCATTAAAAATCCATTAAAAAAATCCATTTAAAAAAATCCATTAAAAAATCCATTTAAAAAACCCATTAAAAAAATCCATTAAAAAAATCCATTAAAAAAATCCATTTAAAAAAGCCATTAAAAAAACCCATTAAAAAAAGCCATTAAAAAAACCCATTAAAAAAATCAATTTAAAAAAATCCATTAAAAATCCATTAAAAAAATCCATTTAAAAAAATCCATTAAAAACCCATTAAAAATCCATTAAAAATCCATTAAAAAATCCATTAAAAAAACCCATTAAAAAAAACCATTAAAAAAAAATCCATTAAAAAAAAATCCATTAAAAAAAAATCCATTAAAAAAAATCAATTTAAAAAAATCCATTAAAAATCCATTAAAAAAATCCATTTAAAAAAATCCATTAAAAACCCATTAAAAATCCATTAAAAATCCATTAAAAATCCATTAAAAATCCATTTAAAAAACCCATTAAAAAAAATCCATTAAAACAAATCCATTTAAAAAATCCATTAAAAAAAAATCCATTAAAAAAAACCCATTAAAAAAATCCATTAAAAAAATCCATTTAAAAAATCCATTAAAAAAAATCCATTAAAAAAAATCCATAAAAAAATCCATTAAAAAATCCATTAAAAAAAATCCATTAAAAATCCATTAAAAAAATCCATTTAAAAAAATCCATTAAAAAATCCATTAAAAACCCATTAAAAATCCATTAAAAATCCATTAAAAAATCCATTTAAAAAACCCATTAAAAAAATCCATTAAAAAAATTCATTTAAAAAATCCATTAAAAAAAATCCATTTAAAAAAATCCATTTAAAAAAACCCATTAAAAAAAATCCATTAAAAAAATCCATTTAAAAAATCCATTAAAAAAAATCCATTAAAAAAAAAACCCATTAAAAAAAATCCATTAAAAAAAAAATCCATTAAAAAAAACCCATTAAAAAAAATCCATTAAAAAAATCCATTATAAATCCATTAAAAAAATCCATTTAAAAAAATCCATTAAAAACCCATTAAAAATCCATTAAAAATCCATTAAAAATACATTAAAAAATCCATTTAAAAAACCCATTAAAAAAATCCATTAAAAAAATCCATTTAATAAATCCATTAAAAAGAAATCCATTAAAAAAACCCATTAAAAAAATCCATTAAAAAAATCCATTTAAAAAATCCATTAAAAAAAATCCATTAAAAAAAATCCATAAAAAAATCCATTAAAAAATCCATTAAAAAAATCCATTAAAAAAAATCCATTAAAAATCCATTAAAAAAATTCATTTAAAAAAATCCATTAAAAAATCCATTAAAAACCCATTAATAATCCATTAAAAATCCATTAAAAAATCCATTTAAAAAACCCATAAAAAAAATCCATTAAAAAAATTCATTTAAAAAATCCATTAAAAAAAATCCATTTAAAAAAACCCATTAAAAAAAATCCATTAAAAAAATCCATTTAAAAATTCCATTAAAAAAAATCCATTAAAAAAAACCCATTAAAAAAAATCCATTAAAAAAAAATCCATTAAAAGAAACCATTAAAAAAAATCCATTAAAAAAATCCATTAAAAATCCATTAAAAAAATCCATTTAAAAAAATCCATTAAAAACCCATTAAAAATCCATTAAAAATCCATTAAAAATCCATTAAAAAATCCATTTAAAAAAACCATTAAAAAAATCCATTAAAAAAATCCATTAAAAAAATCCATTAAAAAAATCCATTTAAAAAAGCCATTAAAAAAACCCATTAAAAAAAATCCATTAAAAAAAAAATCCATTAAAAAAAATCCATTAAAAAAATCCATAGAAAAAAATCCATTAAAAATCCATTAAAAAAATCCATTTAAAAAACTCATTAAAAAATCCATTAAAAATCCATTAAAAATGCATTAAAAATCCATTAAAAATCCATTAAAAAATCCATTTAAAAAACCCATTAAAAAAAGCCATTAAAAAATCCATTTAAAAAATCCATTAAAAAAAATCCATTTAAAAAAACCCATTAAAAAAAATCAATTTAAAAAATCCATTAAAAAAATCCATTTAAAAATTCCATTAAAAACCCATTAAAAATCCATTAAAAATACATTAAAAATCCATTAAAAAAATCCATTTAAAAAACCCATTAAAAAAAATCCATTAAAAAAATCCATTTAAAAAATCCATTAAAAACCCATTAAAAATCCATTAAAAATCCATTAAAAATCCATTAAAAAATCCATTTAAAAAACCCATTAAAAAAACCCATTAAAAAAATCCATTAAAAAAAATCCATTAAAAAAAATCAATTTAAAAAAATCCATTAAAAATCCATTAAAAAAATCCATTTAAAAAAATCCATTAAAAAATCCATTTAAAAAACCCATTAAAAAAAATCCATTGAAAAAATCCATTAAAAAAATCCATTTAAAAAAGCCATTAAAAAAACCCATTAAAAAAAAGCCATTAAAAAAAACCCATTAAAAAAATCAATTTAAAAAAATCCATTAAAAATCCATTAAAAAATCCATTTAAAAAAATCCATTAAAAACCCATTAAAAATCCATTAAAAATCCATTAAAAAATCCATTTAAAAAACCCATTAAAAAAAATCCATTAAAAAAAAATCCATTAAATAAAAATCCATTAAAAAAAAAATCCATTAAAAAAAATCAATTTAAAAAAATCCATTAAAAATCCATTAAAAAAACCCATTAAAAAAAATCCATTAAAAACCCATTAAAAATCCATTAAAAATCCATTAAAAATCCATTAAAAAATCCATTTAAAAAACCCATTTAAAAAAATCCATTAAAAAAATCCATTTAAAAAATCCATTAAAAAAAAATCCATTAAAAAAAAACCCATTAAAAAAATCCATTAAAAAAATCCATTTAAAAAATCCATTAAAAAAAATCCATTAAAAAAAATCCATAAAAAAATCCATTAAAAAATCCATTAAAAAAATCCATTAAAAAAAATCCATTAAAAATCCATTAAAAAAATCCATTTCAAAAAATCCATTAAAAACCCATTAAAAATCCATTAAAAATCCATTAAAAAATCCATTTAAAAAACCCATTAAAAAAATCCATTAAAAAAATTCATTTAAAAAATCCATTAAAAAAAATCCATTTAAAAAAATCCATTTAAAAAAACCCATTAAAAAAATCCATTAAAAAAATCCATTTAAAAAATCCATTTAAAAAAATCCATTAAAAAAAAAACCCATTAAAAAAATTCATTTAAAAAATCCATTAAAAAAAATCCATTTAAAAAAATCCTTTTAAAAAAACCCATTAAAAAAAATCCATTAAAAAAATCCATTTAAAAAATCCATTAAAAAAAATCCATTAAAAAAAAAACCCATTAAAAAAAATCCATTAAAAAAAAATCTATTAAAAAAAACCCATTAAAAAAAATCCATTAAAAAAATCCATTAAAAATCCATTAAAAAAATCCATTTAAAAAAATCCATTAAAAACCCATTAAAAATCCATTAAAAATCCATTAAAAATACATTAAAAAATCCATTTAAAAAATCCATTAAAAAAAAATCCATTAAAAAAAACCCATTAAAAAAATCCATTAAAAAAATCAATTTAAAAAATCCATTAAAAAAAATCCATTAAAATAAATCCATAAAAAAATCCATTAAAAACCCATTAAAAATCCATTAAAAATCCATTAAAAAATCCATTAAAAAAACCCATTAAAAAAAACCATTAAAAAAAAATCCATTAAAAAAAAATCCATTAAAAAAAAATCCATTAAAAAAAATCAATTTAAAAAAATCCATTAAAAATCCATTAAAAAAATCCATTTAAAAAAATCCATTAAAAACCCATTAAAAATCCATTAAAAATCCATTAAAAATCCATTAAAAATCCATTTAAAAAACCCATTAAAAAAAATCCATTAAAAAAAATCCATTAAAACAAATCCATTTAAAAAATCCATTAAAAAAAAATCCATTAAAAAAAACCCATTAAAAAAATCCATTAAAAAAATCCATTTAAAAAATCCATTAAAAAAAATCCATTAAAAAAAATCCATAAAAAAATCCATTAAAAAATCCATTAAAAAAAATCCATTAAAAATCCATTAAAAAAATCCATTTAAAAAAATCCATTAAAAAATCCATTAAAAACCCATTAAAAATCCATTAAAAATCCATTAAAAAATCCATTTAAAAAACCCATTAAAAAAATCCATTAAAAAAATTCATTTAAAAAATCCATTAAAAAAAATCCATTTAAAAAAATCCATTTAAAAAAACCCATTAAAAAAAATCCATTAAAAAAATCCATTTAAAAAATCCATTAAAAAAAATCCATTAAAAAAAAAACCCATTAAAAAAATCCATTAAAAAAAAATCCATTAAAAAAAACCCATTAAAAAAAATCCATTAAAAAAATCCATTATAAATCCATTAAAAAAATCCATTTAAAAAAATCCATTAAAAACCCATTAAAAATCCATTAAAAATCCATTAAAAATACATTAAAAAATCCATTTAAAAAACCCATTAAAAAAATCCATTAAAAAAATCCATTTAATAAATCCATTAAAAAGAAATCCATTAAAAAAACCCATTAAAAAAATCCATTAAAAAAATCCATTTAAAAAATCCATTAAAAAAAATCCATTAAAAAAAATCCATAAAAAAATCCATTAAAAAATCCATTAAAAAAATCCATTAAAAAAAATCCATTAAAAATCCATTAAAAAAATTCATTTAAAAAAATCCATTAAAAAATCCATTAAAAACCCATTAATAATCCATTAAAAATCCATTAAAAAATCCATTTAAAAAACCCATTAAAAAAATCCATTAAAAAAATTCATTTAAAAAATCCATTAAAAAAAATCCATTTAAAAAAACCCATTAAAAAAAATCCATTAAAAAAATCCATTTAAAAATTCCATTAAAAAAAATCCATTAAAAAAAACCCATTAAAAAAAATCCATTAAAAAAAAATCCATTAAAAGAAACCATTAAAAAAAATCCATTAAAAAAATCCATTAAAAATCCATTAAAAAAATCCATTTAAAAAAATCCATTAAAAACCCATTAAAAATCCATTAAAAATCCATTAAAAATCCATTAAAAAATCCATTTAAAAAAACCATTAAAAAAATCCATTAAAAAAATCCATTAAAAAAATCCATTAAAAAAATCCATTTAAAAAAGCCATTAAAAAAACCCATTAAAAAAAAATCCATTAAAAAAAAAATCCATTAAAAAAAATCCATTAAAAAAATCCATAGAAAAAAATCCATTAAAAATCCATTAAAAAAATCCATTTAAAAAACTCATTAAAAAATCCATTAAAAATCCATTAAAAATGCATTAAAAATCCATTAAAAATCCATTAAAAAATCCATTTAAAAAACCCATTAAAAAAAGCCATTAAAAAATCCATTTAAAAAATCCATTAAAAAAAATCCATTTAAAAAAACCCATTAAAAAAAATCAATTTAAAAAATCCATTAAAAAAATCCATTTAAAAATTCCATTAAAAACCCATTAAAAATCCATTAAAAATACATTAAAAATCCATTAAAAAAATCCATTTAAAAAACCCATTAAAAAAAATCCATTAAAAAAATCCATTTAAAAAATCCATTAAAAACCCATTAAAAATCCATTAAAAATCCATTAAAAATCCATTAAAAAATCCATTTAAAAAACCCATTAAAAAAACCCATTAAAAAAATCCATTAAAAAAAATCCATTAAAAAAAATCAATTTAAAAAAATCCATTAAAAATCCATTAAAAAAATCCATTTAAAAAAATCCATTAAAAAATCCATTTAAAAAACCCATTAAAAAAAATCCATTGAAAAAATCCATTAAAAAAATCCATTTAAAAAAGCCATTAAAAAAACCCATTAAAAAAAAGCCATTAAAAAAAACCCATTAAAAAAATCAATTTAAAAAAATCCATTAAAAATCCATTAAAAAATCCATTTAAAAAAATCCATTAAAAACCCATTAAAAATCCATTAAAAATCCATTAAAAAATCCATTTAAAAAACCCATTAAAAAAAATCCATTAAAAAAAAATCCATTAAATAAAAATCCATTAAAAAAAAAATCCATTAAAAAAAATCAATTTAAAAAAATCCATTAAAAATCCATTAAAAAAACCCATTAAAAAAAATCCATTAAAAACCCATTAAAAATCCATTAAAAATCCATTAAAAATCCATTAAAAAATCCATTTAAAAAACCCATTTAAAAAAATCCATTAAAAAAATCCATTTAAAAAATCCATTAAAAAAAAATCCATTAAAAAAAAACCCATTAAAAAAATCCATTAAAAAAATCCATTTAAAAAATCCATTAAAAAAAATCCATTAAAAAAAATCCATAAAAAAATCCATTAAAAAATCCATTAAAAAAATCCATTAAAAAAAATCCATTAAAAATCCATTAAAAAAATCCATTTCAAAAAATCCATTAAAAAATCCATTAAAAACCCATTAAAAATCCATTAAAAATCCATTAAAAAATCCATTTAAAAAACCCATTAAAAAAATCCATTAAAAAAATTCATTTAAAAAATCCATTAAAAAAAATCCATTTAAAAAAATCCATTTAAAAAAACCCATTAAAAAAATCCATTAAAAAAATCCATTTAAAAAATCCATTTAAAAAAATCCATTAAAAAAAAAACCCATTAAAAAAATTCATTTAAAAAATCCATTAAAAAAAATCCATTTAAAAAAATCCTTTTAAAAAAACCCATTAAAAAAAATCCATTAAAAAAATCCATTTAAAAAATCCATTAAAAAAAATCCATTAAAAAAAAAACCCATTAAAAAAAATCCATTAAAAAAAAATCTATTAAAAAAAACCCATTAAAAAAAATCCATTAAAAAAATCCATTAAAAATCCATTAAAAAAATCCATTTAAAAAAATCCATTAAAAACCCATTAAAAATCCATTAAAAATCCATTAAAAATACATTAAAAAATCCATTTAAAAAATCCATTAAAAAAAAATCCATTAAAAAAAACCCATTAAAAAAATCCATTAAAAAAATCAATTTAAAAAATCCATTAAAAAAAATCCATTAAAATAAATCCATAAAAAAATCCATTAAAAACCCATTAAAAATCCATTAAAAATCCATTAAAAAATCCATTAAAAAAACCCATTAAAAAAAACCATTAAAAAAAAATCCATTAAAAAAAAATCCATTAAAAAAAAATCCATTAAAAAAAATCAATTTAAAAAAATCCATTAAAAATCCATTAAAAAAATCCATTTAAAAAAATCCATTAAAAACCCATTAAAAATCCATTAAAAATCCATTAAAAATCCATTAAAAATCCATTTAAAAAACCCATTAAAAAAAATCCATTAAAAAAAATCCATTAAAACAAATCCATTTAAAAAATCCATTAAAAAAAAATCCATTAAAAAAAACCCATTAAAAAAATCCATTAAAAAAATCCATTTAAAAAATCCATTAAAAAAAATCCATTAAAAAAAATCCATAAAAAAATCCATTAAAAAATCCATTAAAAAAAATCCATTAAAAATCCATTAAAAAAATCCATTTAAAAAAATCCATTAAAAAATCCATTAAAAACCCATTAAAAATCCATTAAAAATCCATTAAAAAATCCATTTAAAAAACCCATTAAAAAAATCCATTAAAAAAATTCATTTAAAAAATCCATTAAAAAAAATCCATTTAAAAAAATCCATTTAAAAAAACCCATTAAAAAAAATCCATTAAAAAAATCCATTTAAAAAATCCATTAAAAAAAATCCATTAAAAAAAAAACCCATTAAAAAAAATCCATTAAAAAAAAATCCATTAAAAAAAACCCATTAAAAAAAATCCATTAAAAAAATCCATTATAAATCCATTAAAAAAATCCATTTAAAAAAATCCATTAAAAACCCATTAAAAATCCATTAAAAATCCATTAAAAATACATTAAAAAATCCATTTAAAAAACCCATTAAAAAAATCCATTAAAAAAATCCATTTAATAAATCCATTAAAAAGAAATCCATTAAAAAAACCCATTAAAAAAATCCATTAAAAAAATCCATTTAAAAAATCCATTAAAAAAAATCCATTAAAAAAAATCCATAAAAAAATCCATTAAAAAATCCATTAAAAAAATCCATTAAAAAAAATCCATTAAAAATCCATTAAAAAAATTCATTTAAAAAAATCCATTAAAAAATCCATTAAAAACCCATTAATAATCCATTAAAAATCCATTAAAAAATCCATTTAAAAAACCCATTAAAAAAATCCATTAAAAAAATTCATTTAAAAAATCCATTAAAAAAAATCCATTTAAAAAAACCCATTAAAAAAAATCCATTAAAAAAATCCATTTAAAAATTCCATTAAAAAAAATCCATTAAAAAAAACCCATTAAAAAAAATCCATTAAAAAAAAATCCATTAAAAGAAACCATTAAAAAAAATCCATTAAAAAAATCCATTAAAAATCCATTAAAAAAATCCATTTAAAAAAATCCATTAAAAACCCATTAAAAATCCATTAAAAATCCATTAAAAATCCATTAAAAAATCCATTTAAAAAAACCATTAAAAAAATCCATTAAAAAAATCCATTAAAAAAATCCATTAAAAAAATCCATTTAAAAAAGCCATTAAAAAAACCCATTAAAAAAAAATCCATTAAAAAAAAAATCCATTAAAAAAAATCCATTAAAAAAATCCATAGAAAAAAATCCATTAAAAATCCATTAAAAAAATCCATTTAAAAAACTCATTAAAAAATCCATTAAAAATCCATTAAAAATGCATTAAAAATCCATTAAAAATCCATTAAAAAATCCATTTAAAAAACCCATTAAAAAAAGCCATTAAAAAATTCATTTAAAAAATCCATTAAAAAAAATCCATTTAAAAAAACCCATTAAAAAAAATCAATTTAAAAAATCCATTAAAAAAATCCATTTAAAAATTCCATTAAAAACCCATTAAAAATCCATTAAAAATACATTAAAAATCCATTAAAAAAATCCATTTAAAAAACCCATTAAAAAAAATCCATTAAAAAAATCCATTTAAAAAATCCATTAAAAACCCATTAAAAATCCATTAAAAATCCATTAAAAATCCATTAAAAAATCCATTTAAAAAACCCATTAAAAAAACCCATTAAAAAAATCCATTAAAAAAAATCCATTAAAAAAAATCAATTTAAAAAAATCCATTAAAAATCCATTAAAAAAATCCATTTAAAAAAATCCATTAAAAAATCCATTTAAAAAACCCATTAAAAAAAATCCATTGAAAAAATCCATTAAAAAAATCCATTTAAAAAAGCCATTAAAAAAACCCATTAAAAAAAAGCCATTAAAAAAAACCCATTAAAAAAATCAATTTAAAAAAATCCATTAAAAATCCATTAAAAAATCCATTTAAAAAAATCCATTAAAAACCCATTAAAAATCCATTAAAAATCCATTAAAAAATCCATTTAAAAAACCCATTAAAAAAAATCCATTAAAAAAAAATCCATTAAATAAAAATCCATTAAAAAAAAAATCCATTAAAAAAAATTAATTTAAAAAAATCCATTAAAAATCCATTAAAAAAACCCATTAAAAAAAATCCATTAAAAACCCATTAAAAATCCATTAAAAATCCATTAAAAATCCATTAAAAAATCCATTTAAAAAACCCATTAAAAAAAATCCATTAAAAAAATCCATTTAAAAAATCCATTAAAAAAAAATCCATTAAAAAAAAACCCATTTAAAAAAACCCATTAAAAAAATCCATTAAAAAAATCCATTTAAAAAATCCATTTAAAAAAATCCATTAAAAAAAAAACCCATTAAAAAAATTCATTTAAAAAATCCATTAAAAAAAATCCATTTAAAAAAATCCTTTTAAAAAAACCCATTAAAAAAAATCCATTAAAAAAATCCATTTAAAAAATCCATTAAAAAAAATCCATTAAAAAAAAAACCCATTAAAAAAAATCCATTAAAAAAAAATCCATTAAAAAAAACCCATTAAAAAAAATCCATTAAAAAAATCCATTAAAAATCCATTAAAAAAATCCATTTAAAAAAATCCATTAAAAACCCATTAAAAATCCATTAAAAATCCATTAAAAATACATTAAAAAATCCATTTAAAAAATCCATTAAAAAAAAATCCATTAAAAAAAACCCATTAAAAAAATCCATTAAAAAAATCAATTTAAAAAATCCATTAAAAAAAATCCATTAAAATAAATCCATAAAAAAATCCATTAAAAAATCCATTAAAAAAATCCATTAAAAAAAATCCATTAAAAATCCATTATAAAAATCCATTTAAAAAAATCCATTAAAAAATCCATTAAAAACCCATTAAAAATCCATTAAAAATCCATTAAAAAATCCATTTAAAAAACCCATTAAAAAAATCCATTAAAAAAATTCATTTAAAAAATCCATTAAAAAAAATCCATTTAAAAAAACCCATTAAAAAAATCCATTAAAAAAATTAATTTAAAAAATCCATTAAAAAAAATCCATTTAAAAAACCCATTAAAAAAAATCCATTAAAAAAATCCATTAAAAAAATCCATTTAAAAAATCCATTAAAAAAAATCCATTAAAAAAAATCCATAAAAAAATCCATTAAAAAATCCATTAAAAAAATCCATTAAAACAAATCCATTAAAAATCCATTAAAAAAATCCATTTAAAAAAATCCATTAAAAAATCCATTAAAAACCCATTAAAAATCCATTAAAAATCCATTAAAAAATCCATTTAAAAAACCCATTAAAAAAATCCATTAAAAAAATTCATTTAAAAAATCCATTTAAAAAAATCCATTTAAAAAAACCCTATAAAAAAACCCATTAAAAAAATCCATTTAAAAAATCCATTAAAAAAAATCCATTAAAAAAAAACCCATTAAAAAAAATTCATTAAAAAAAATCCATTAAAAAAACCCATTAAAAAAAATCCATTAAAAAAATCCATTAAAAATCCATTAAAAAAATCCATTAAAAATCCATTAAAAAACCATTAAAAATCCATTAAAAATCCATTAAAAATACATTAAAAAATCCATTTAAAAAACCCATTTAAAAAATCCATTAAAAAAATCCATTAAAAAAATCCATTTAAAAAAGCCATTAAAAAAACCCATTAAAAAAAATCCATAAAAAAAAAAAAAATCCATTAAAAAAATCCATTAAAAAAAATCCATTAAAAAAAATCCATTAAAAATCCATTAAAAAAATCCATTTAAAAAAAGTCATTAAAAAATCCATTAAAAATCCATTAAAAATCCATTAAAAATCCATTAAAAATTCATTAAAAAATCTATTTAAAAAACCCATTAAAAAAAGCCATTATAAAATCCATTTAAAAAATCCATTTAAAAAAATCCATTTAAAAAAACCCATTAAAAAAAATCAATTTAAAAAATCCATTAAAAATCCATTAAAAAAATCCATTTAAAAAATCCATTAAAAACCCATTAAAAATCCATTAAAAATCCATTAAAAATCCATTAAAAAAATCCATTTAAAAAACCCATTAAAAAAAATCCATTAAAAACCCATTAAAAATCCATTAAAAATTCATTAAAAAATCTATTTAAAAAACCCATTAAAAAAAGCCATTATAAAATCCATTTAAAAAATCCATTAAAAAAAATCCATTTAAAAAAACCCATTAAAAAAAATCAATTTAAAAAATCCATTAAAAATCCATTAAAAAAATCCATTTAAAAAATCCATTAAAAACCCATTAAAAATCCATTAAAAATCCATTAAAAAAATCCATTTAAAAAACCCATTAAAAAAAATCCATTAAAAACCCATTAAAAATCTATTAAAAATCCATTAAAAATCCATTAAAAAAATCCATTTAAAAAACCCATTAAAAAAAATCCATTAAAAAATCCATTTCAAAAATCCATTAAAAACCCATTAAAAATCCATTAAAAATCAATTAAAAATCCATTAAAAAATCCATTTAAAAAACCCATTAAAAAAAAACCATTAAAAAAATCCATTTAAAAAAGCCATTAAAAAAACCCATTAAAAAAATCCATTAAAAAAAAAATCCATTAAAAAAAATCCATTAAAAAAAATCAATTTAAAAAAATCCATTAAAAATCCATTAAAAAAATCCATTTAAAAAAATCCATTAAAAAATCCATTTAAAAAACCCATTAAAAAAAATCCATTAAAAAATCCATTAAAAAAATCCATTTAAAAAAGCCATTAAAAAAACCCATTAAAAAAAACCCATTAAAAAAATCAATTTAAAAAAACCCATTAAAAATCCATTAAAAATCCATTAAAAAATCCATTTAAAAAACCCATTAAAAAAATCCATTAAAAAAAATCCATTAAAAAAAAATCCATTAAAAAAAAAATCCATTAAAAAAAATCAATTTAAAAAAATCCATTAAAAATCCATTAAAAAAATCCATTTAAAAAAATCCATTAAAAACCCATTAAAAATCCATTAAAAATCCATTAAAAATCCATTAAAAAATCCATTTAAAAAACCCATTAAAAAAAAACCATTAAAAAAATCCATTTAAAAAAGCCATTAAAAAAATCCATTTAAAAAATCCATTAAAAAAAAATCCATTAAAAAAAACCCATTAAAAAAATCCATTAAAAAATCCATTTAAAAAATCCATTAAAAAAATCCATTAAAAAAAATCCATTAAAAAATCCATTAAAAAATCCATTAAAAAAATCCATTAAAAAAAATCCATTAAAAATCCATTAAAAAAATCCATTTAAAAAAATCCATTAAAAAATCCATTAAAAACCCATTAAAAATCCATTAAAAATCCATTAAAAAATCCATTTAAAAAACCCATTAAAAAAATCCATTAAAAAAATTCATTTAAAAAATCCATTAAAAAAAATCCATTTAAAAAAACCCATTAAAAAAAATTCATTAAAAAAATCCATTTAAAAAATCCATTAAAAAAAATCCATTAAAAAAAAACCCATTAAAAAAAATCCATTAAAAAAATCCATTTAAAAAAGCCATTAAAAAAACCCATTAAAAAAAAATCCATTAAAAAAATCCATTAAAGAAATCCATTAAAAAAATCCATTTAAAAAAGCCATTAAAAAAACCCATTAAAAAAAAATCCATTAAAAAAAAAAATCCATTAAAAAAAATCCATTAAAAAAATCCATTAAAAAAAATCAATTTAAAAAATCCATAAAAAATCCATTAAAAAAATCCATTTAAAAAATCCATTAAAAACCATTAAAAATCCATTAAAAATCCATTAAAAATCCATTAAAAAAATCCATTTAAAAAACCCATTAAAAAAAATCCATTAAAAAAATCCATTTAAAAAATCCATTAAAAACCCATTAAAAATCCATTAAAAATTTATTAAAAATCCATTAAAAAATCCATTTAAAAAACCCATTAAAAAAAATCCATTAAAAAAATCCATTAAAAAAATCCATTTAAAAAAGCCATTAAAAAAAACCATTAAAAAAATCCATTAAAAAAAAAATCCATTAAAAAAAATCAATTTAAAAAAATCCATTAAAAAATCCATTTAAAAAACCCATTAAAAAAAATCCATTAAAAAAATCCATTTAAAAAATCCATTTAAAAAAGCCATTAAATAAACCCATTAAAAAAAAGCCATTAAAAAAAACCCATTAAAAAAATCAATTTAAAAAAATCCATTAAAAACCCATTAAAAATCCATTAAAAATCCAGTAAAAAATCCATTTAAAAAACCCATTAAAAAAATCCATTAAAAAAAAATCCATTAAAAAAAACCCATTAAAAAAATCCATTAAAAAAATCCATTAAAAATCCATTAAAAAAATCCATTAAAAAAAATCCATTAAAAACCCATTAAAAATCCATTAAAAATCCATTAAAAATACATTAAAAAAATCCATTTAAAAAACCCATTAAAAAAATCCATTAAAAAAATCCATTTAAAAAATCCATTAAAAAGAAATCCATTAAAAAAACCCATTCAAAAAATCCATTAAAAAAATCCATTTAAAAAATCCATTAAAAAAAATCCATTAAAAAAAATCCATAAAAAAATCCATTAAAAAATCCATTAAAAAAATCCATTAAAAAAAATCCATTAAAAATCCATTAAAAAATCCATTAAAAAAATCCATTAAAAAAAATCCATTAAAAAAAAACCCATTAAAAAAAATCCATTAAAAAAAAATCCATTAAAAGAAACCATTAAAAAAAATCCATTAAAAAAATCCATTAAAAATCCATTAAAAAAATCCATTTAAAAAATCCATTAAAAACCCATTAAAAATCCATTAAAAATCCATTAAAAATCCATTAAAAAAATCCATTTAAAAAACCCATTAAAAAAAATCCATTAAAAAATCCATTTCAAAAATCCATTAAAAACCCATTAAAAATCCATTAAAAATCAATTAAAAATCCATTAAAAAATCCATTTAAAAAACCCATTAAAAAAAAACCATTAAAAAAATCCATTTAAAAAAGCCATTAAAAAAACCCATTAAAAAAATCCATTAAAAAAAAAATCCATTAAAAAAAATCCATTAAAAAAAATCAATTTAAAAAAATCCATTAAAAATCCATTAAAAAAATCCATTTAAAAAAATCCATTAAAAAATCCATTTAAAAAACCCATTAAAAAAAATCCATTAAAAAATCCATTAAAAAAATCCATTTAAAAAAGCCATTAAAAAAACCCATTTAAAAAAAGCCATTAAAAAAACCCATTAAAAAAATCAATTTAAAAAAACCCATTATAAATCCATTAAAAATCCATTAAAAAATCCATTTAAAAAACCCATTAAAAAAATCCATTAAAAAAAAATCCATTAAAAAAAATCCATTAAAAAAAAAATCCATTAAAAAAAATCAATTTAAAAAAATCCATTAAAAATCCATTAAAAAAATCCATTTAAAAAAATCCATTAAAAACCCATTAAAAATCCATTAAAAATCCATTAAAAATCCATTAAAAAATCCATTTAAAAAACCCATTAAAAAAAATTCATTAAAAAAATCCATTTAAAAAATCCATTAAAAAAAATCCATAAAAAAAAAACCATTAAAAAAATCCATTAAAAAAATCCATTTAAAAAATCCATTAAAAAAATCCATTAAAAAAAATCCATTAAAAAATCCATTAAAAAATCCATTAAAAAAATCCATTAAAAAAAATCCATTAAAAATCCATTAAAAAAATCCATTTAAAAAAATCCATTAAAAAATCCATTAAAAACCCATTAAAAATCCATTAAAAATCCATTAAAAAATCCATTTAAAAAACCCATTAAAAAAAATTCATTAAAAAAAAATCCATTAAAAAAAAATCCATTAAAAAAAAAATCCATTAAAAAAATCCATTAAAAAAAATGCATTAAAAATCCATTAAAAAAATCCATTTAAAAAAATCCATTAAAAAATCCATTAAAAATCCATTAAAAATCCATTAAAAATCCATTAAAAAATCCATTTAAAAAACCCATTAAAAAATCCATTAAAAAAATTCATTTAAAAATCCATTAAAAAAAATCCATTTAAAAAAACCCATTAAAAAAAATCCATTAAAAAAATCCATTTAAAAAATCCATTAAAAAAAATCCATTAAAAAAAACCCATTAAAAAAATCCATTAAAAAAAAATCCATTAAAAAAACCCATTAAAAAAATCCATTAAAAAAATCCATTAAAAATCCATTAAAAAAATCCATTAAAAAAAATCCATTAAAAACCCATTAAAAATCCATTAAAAATCCATTAAAAATCAATTAAAAATCCATTAAAAAATCCATTTAAAAAACCCATTAAAAAAAAACCATTAAAAAAATCCATTTAAAAAAGCCATTAAAAAAACCCATTAAAAAAATCCATTAAAAAAAAAATCCATTAAAAAAAATCCATTAAAAAAAATCAATTTAAAAAAATCCATTAAAAATCCATTAAAAAAATCCATTTAAAAAAATCCATTAAAAAATCCATTTAAAAAACCCATTAAAAAAAATCCATTAAAAAATCCATTAAAAAAATCCATTTAAAAAAGCCATTAAAAAAACCCATTAAAAAAAAGCCATTAAAAAAAACCCATTAAAAAAATCAATTTAAAAAAACCCATTAAAAATCCATTAAAAATCCATTAAAAAATCCATTTAAAAAACCCATTAAAAAAATCCATTAAAAAAAAATCCATTAAAAAAAAATCCATTAAAAAAAAAATCCATTAAAAAAAATCAATTTAAAAAAATCCATTAAAAATCCATTAAAAAAATCCATTTAAAAAAATCCATTAAAAACCCATTAAAAATCCATTAAAAATCCATTAAAAATCCATTAAAAAATCCATTTAAAAAACCCATTAAAAAAAATCCATTAAAAAAATCCATTTAAAAAATCCATTAAAAAAAAATCCATTAAAAAAAACCCATTAAAAAAATCCATTAAAAAATCCATTTAAAAAATCCATTAAAAAAATCCATTAAAAAAAATCCATTAAAAAATCCATTAAAAAATCCATTAAAAAAATCCATTAAAAAAAATCCATTAAAAATCCATTAAAAAAATCCATTTAAAAAAATCCATTAAAAAATCCATTAAAAACCCATAAAAAATCCATTAAAAATCCATTAAAAAATCCATTTAAAAAACCCATTAAAAAAATCCATTAAAAAAATTCATTTAAAAAATCCATTAAAAAAAATCCATTTAAAAAAACCCATTAAAAAAAATTCATTAAAAAAATCCATTTAAAAAATCCATTAAAAAAAATCCATTAAAAAAAAACCCATTAAAAAAAATCCATTAAAAAAATCCATTTAAAAAAGCCATTAAAAAAACCCATTAAAAAAAATCCATTAAAAAAATCCATTAAAGAAATCCATTAAAAAAATCCATTTAAAAAAGCCATTAAAAAAACCCATTAAAAAAAATCCATTAAAAAAAAAAATCCATTAAAAAAAATCCATTAAAAAAAATCCATTAAAAAAATCAATTTAAAAAATCCATAAAAAATCCATTAAAAAAATCCATTTAAAAAATCCATTAAAAACCATTAAAAATCCATTAAAAATCCATTAAAAATCCATTAAAAAAATCCATTTAAAAAACCCATTAAAAAAAATCCATTAAAAAAAATCCATTTAAAAAATCCATTAAAAACCCATTAAAAATCCATTAAAAATCTATTAAAAATCCATTAAAAAATCCATTTAAAAAACCCATTAAAAAAACCCATTAAAAAAAATCCATTAAAAAAAAATCCATTAAAAAAAAATCCATTAAAAAAAAAATACATTAAAAAAAATCAATTTAAAAAAATCCATTAAAAATCCATTAAAAAACCCATTAAAAAAATCCAATAAAAAAATCCATTAAAAAAATCCATTTAAAAAAGCCATTAAAAAACCCATTAAAAAAATCCATTAAAAAAAAATCCATTAAAAAAAATCCATTAAAAAAAATCAATTTAAAAAAATCCATTAAAAATCCATTAAAAAAAACATTTAAAAAAATCCATTAAAAAATCCATTTAAAAAACCCATTAAAAAAAATCCATTAAAAAAATCCATTAAAAAAATCCATTTAAAAAAGCCATTAAAAAAACCCATTAAAAAAAAGCCATTAAAAAAACCCATTAAAAAAATCAATTTAAAAAAAGCCATTAAAAATCCATTAAAAAAATCCATTTAAAAAAATCCATTAAAAACCCATTAAAAATCCATTAAAAATCCATTAAAAAATCCATTTAAAAAACCCATTAAAAAAAATCCATTAAAACAAAAATCCATTAAAAAAAATCCATTAAAAAAAAAATCCATTAAAAAAATCAATTTAAAAAAATCCATTAAAAATCCATTAAAAAAATCCATTTAAAAAAATCCATTAAAAACCCATTAAAAATCCATTAAAAATCAATTAAAAATCCATTAAAAAATCCATTTAAAAAACCCATTAAAAAAAAACCATTAAAAAAATCCATTTAAAAAAGCCATTAAAAAAACCCATTAAAAAAATCCATTAAAAAAAAAATCCATTAAAAAAAATCCATTAAAAAAAATCAATTTAAAAAAATCCATTAAAAATCCATTAAAAAAATCCATTTAAAAAAATCCATTAAAAAATCCATTTAAAAAACCCATTAAAAAAAATCCATTAAAAAATCCATTAAAAAAATCCATTTAAAAAAGCCATTAAAAAAACCCATTAAAAAAAAGCCATTAAAAAAAACCCATTAAAAAAATCAATTTAAAAAAACCCATTAAAAATCCATTAAAAATCCATTAAAAAATCCATTTAAAAAACCCATTAAAAAAATCCATTAAAAAAAAATCCATTAAAAAAAAATCCATTAAAAAAAAAATCCATTAAAAAAAATCAATTTAAAAAAATCCATTAAAAATCCATTAAAAAAATCCATTTAAAAAAATCCATTAAAAACCCATTAAAAATCCATTAAAAATCCATTAAAAATCCATTAAAAAATCCATTTAAAAAACCCATTAAAAAAAATCCATTTAAAAAATCCATTAAAAAAAAATCCATTAAAAAAAACCCATTAAAAAAATCCATTAAAAAATCCATTTAAAAAATCCATTAAAAAAATCCATTAAAAAAAATCCATTAAAAAATCCATTAAAAAATCCATTAAAAAAATCCATTAAAAAAAATCCATTAAAAATCCATTAAAAAAATCCATTTAAAAAAATCCATTAAAAAATCCATTAAAAACCCATTAAAAATCCATTAAAAATCCATTAAAAAATCCATTTAAAAAACCCATTAAAAAAATCCATTAAAAAAATTCATTTAAAAAATCCATTAAAAAAAATCCATTTAAAAAAACCCATTAAAAAAAATTCATTAAAAAAATCCATTTAAAAAATCCATTAAAAAAAATCCATTAAAAAAAAACCCATTAAAAAAAATCCATTAAAAAAATCCATTTAAAAAAGCCATTAAAAAAACCCATTAAAAAAAATCCATTAAAAAAATCCATTAAAAAAATCCATTAAAAAAAATCCATTAAAAACCCATTAAAAATCCATTAAAAATCCATTAAAAATACATTAAAAAATCCATTTAAAAAACCCATTAAAAAAATCCATTAAAAAAATCCATTTAAAAAATCCATTAAAAAGAAATCCATTAAAAAAACCCATTAAAAAAATCCATTAAAAAAATCCATTAAAAAAATCCATTAAAAAAAATCCATTAAAAAAAATCCATAAAAAAATCCATTAAAAAATCCATTAAAAAAATCCATTAAAAAAAATCCATTAAAAATCCATTAAAAAAATCCATTAAAAAAATCCATTAAAAAAAATCCATTAAAAAAAAACCCATTAAAAAAAATCCATTAAAAAAAAATCCATTAAAAGAAACCATTAAAAAAAATCCATTAAAAAAATCCATTAAAAATCCATTAAAAAAATCCATTTAAAAAATCCATTAAAAACCCATTAAAAATCCATTAAAAATCCATTAAAAATCCATTAAAAAAATCCATTTAAAAAACCCATTAAAAAAAATCCATTAAAAAATCCATTTCAAAAATCCATTAAAAACCCATTAAAAATCCATTAAAAATCAATTAAAAATCCATTAAAAAATCCATTTAAAAAACCCATTAAAAAAAAACCATTAAAAAAATCCATTTAAAAAAGCCATTAAAAAAACCCATTAAAAAAATCCATTAAGAAAAAAATCCATTAAAAAAAATCAATTAAAAAAAATCAATTTAAAAAAATCCATTAAAAATCCATTAAAAAAATCCATTTAAAAAAATCCATTAAAAAATCCATTTAAAAAACCCATTAAAAAAAATCCATTAAAAAATCCATTAAAAAAATCCATTTAAAAAAGCCATTAAAAAAACCCATTTAAAAAAAGCCATTAAAAAAACCCATTAAAAAAATCAATTTAAAAAAACCCATTATAAATCCATTAAAAATCCATTAAAAAATCCATTTAAAAAACCCATTAAAAAAATCCATTAAAAAAAAATCCATTAAAAAAAAATCCATTAAAAAAAAAATCCATTAAAAAAAATCAATTTAAAAAAATCCATTAAAAATCCATTAAAAAAATCCATTTAAAAAAATCCATTAAAAACCCATTAAAAATCCATTAAAAATCCATTAAAAATCCATTAAAAAATCCATTTAAAAAACCCATTAAAAAAAATCCATTAAAAAAATCCATTTAAAAATCCATTAAAAAAAATCCATTAAAAAAAAACCATTAAAAAAATCCATTAAAAAAATCCATTTAAAAAATCCATTAAAAAAATCCATTAAAAAAAATCCATTAAAAAATCCATTAAAAAATCCATTAAAAAAATCCATTAAAAAAAATCCATTAAAAATCCATTAAAAAAATCCATTAAAAAAAATCCATTAAAAAATCCATTAAAAACCCATTAAAAATCCATTAAAAATCCATTAAAAAATCCATTTAAAAAACCCATTAAAAAAAATTCATTAAAAAAAAATCCATTAAAAAAAAATCCATTAAAAAAAAAATCCATTAAAAAAATCCATTAAAAAAAATGCATTAAAAATCCATTAAAAAAATCCATTTAAAAAAATCCATTAAAAAATCCATTAAAAATCCATTAAAAATCCATTAAAAATCCATTAAAAAATCCATTTAAAAAACCCATTAAAAAATCCATTAAAAAAATTCATTTAAAAATCCATTAAAAAAAATCCATTTAAAAAAACCCATTAAAAAAAATCCATTAAAAAAATCCATTTAAAAAATCCATTAAAAAAAATCCATTAAAAAAAACCCATTAAAAAAATCCATTAAAAAAAAATCCATTAAAAAAACCCATTAAAAAAATCCATTAAAAAAATCCATTAAAAATCCATTAAAAAAATCCATTAAAAAAAATCCATTAAAAACCCATTAAAAATCCATTAAAAATCCATTAAAAATCAATTAAAAATCCATTAAAAAATCCATTTAAAAAACCCATTAAAAAAAAACCATTAAAAAAATCCATTTAAAAAAGCCATTAAAAAAACCCATTAAAAAAATCCATTAAAAAAAAAATCCATTAAAAAAAATCCATTAAAAAAAATCAATTTAAAAAAATCCATTAAAAATCCATTAAAAAAATCCATTTAAAAAAATCCATTAAAAAATCCATTTAAAAAACCCATTAAAAAAAATCCATTAAAAAATCCATTAAAAAAATCCATTTAAAAAAGCCATTAAAAAAACCCATTAAAAAAAAGCCATTAAAAAAAACCCATTAAAAAAATCAATTTAAAAAAACCCATTAAAAATCCATTAAAAATCCATTAAAAAATCCATTTAAAAAACCCATTAAAAAAATCCATTAAAAAAAAATCCATTAAAAAAAAATCCATTAAAAAAAAAATCCATTAAAAAAAATCAATTTAAAAAAATCCATTAAAAATCCATTAAAAAAATCCATTTAAAAAAATCCATTAAAAACCCATTAAAAATCCATTAAAAATCCATTAAAAATCCATTAAAAAATCCATTTAAAAAACCCATTAAAAAAAATCCATTAAAAAAATCCATTTAAAAAATCCATTAAAAAAAAATCCATTAAAAAAAACCCATTAAAAAAATCCATTAAAAAATCCATTTAAAAAATCCATTAAAAAAATCCATTAAAAAAAATCCATTAAAAAATCCATTAAAAAATCCATTAAAAAAATCCATTAAAAAAAATCCATTAAAAATCCATTAAAAAAATCCATTTAAAAAAATCCATTAAAAAATCCATTAAAAACCCATTAAAAATCCATTAAAAATCCATTAAAAAATCCATTTAAAAAACCCATTAAAAAAATCCATTAAAAAAATTCATTTAAAAAATCCATTAAAAAAAATCCATTTAAAAAAACCCATTAAAAAAAATTCATTAAAAAAATCCATTTAAAAAATCCATTAAAAAAAATCCATTAAAAAAAAACCCATTAAAAAAAATCCATTAAAAAAATCCATTTAAAAAAGCCATTAAAAAAACCCATTAAAAAAATCCATTAAAAAAATCCATTAAAGAAATCCATTAAAAAAATCCATTTAAAAAAGCCATTAAAAAAACCCATTAAAAAAAAATCCATTAAAAAAAAAAATCCATTAAAAAAAATCCATTAAAAAAAATCCATTAAAAAAATCAATTTAAAAAATCCATAAAAAATCCATTAAAAAAATCCATTTAAAAAATCCATTAAAAACCATTAAAAATCCATTAAAAATCCATTAAAAAAATCCATTTAAAAAACCCATTAAAAAAAATCCATTAAAAAAAATCCATTTAAAAAATCCATTAAAAACCCATTAAAAATCCATTAAAAATCTATTAAAAATCCATTAAAAAATCCATTTAAAAAACCCATTAAAAAAACCCATTAAAAAAAATCCATTAAAAAAAAATCCATTAAAAAAAAATCCATTAAAAAAAAAATCCATTAAAAAAAATCAATTTAAAAAAATCCATTAAAAATCCATTAAAAAACCCATTAAAAAAATCCAATAAAAAAATCCATTAAAAAAATCCATTTAAAAAAGCCATTAAAAAAACCCATTAAAAAAATCCATTAAAAAAAAATCCATTAAAAAAAATCCATTAAAAAAAATCAATTTAAAAAAATCCATTAAAAATCCATTAAAAAAAACATTTAAAAAAATCCATTAAAAAATCCATTTAAAAAACCCATTAAAAAAAATCCATTAAAAAAATCCATTAAAAAAATCCATTTAAAAAAGCCATTAAAAAAACCCATTAAAAAAAAGCCATTAAAAAAACCCATTAAAAAAATCAATTTAAAAAAAGCCATTAAAAATCCATTAAAAAAATCCATTTAAAAAAATCCATTAAAAACCCATTAAAAATCCATTAAAAATCCATTAAAAAATCCATTTAAAAAACCCATTAAAAAAAATCCATTAAAACAAAAATCCATTAAAAAAAATCCATTAAAAAAAAAATCCATTAAAAAAATCAATTTAAAAAAATCCATTAAAAATCCATTAAAAAAATCCATTTAAAAAAATCCATTAAAAACCCATTAAAAATCCATTAAAAATCAATTAAAAATCCATTAAAAAATCCATTTAAAAAACCCATTAAAAAAAAACCATTAAAAAAATCCATTTAAAAAAGCCATTAAAAAAACCCATTAAAAAAATCCATTAAAAAAAAAATCCATTAAAAAAAATCCATTAAAAAAAATCAATTTAAAAAAATCCATTAAAAATCCATTAAAAAAATCCATTTAAAAAAATCCATTAAAAAATCCATTTAAAAAACCCATTAAAAAAAATCCATTAAAAAATCCATTAAAAAAATCCATTTAAAAAAGCCATTAAAAAAACCCATTAAAAAAAAGCCATTAAAAAAAACCCATTAAAAAAATCAATTTAAAAAAACCCATTAAAAATCCATTAAAAATCCATTAAAAAATCCATTTAAAAAACCCATTAAAAAAATCCATTAAAAAAAAATCCATTAAAAAAAAATCCATTAAAAAAAAAATCCATTAAAAAAAATCAATTTAAAAAAATCCATTAAAAATCCATTAAAAAAATCCATTTAAAAAAATCCATTAAAAACCCATTAAAAATCCATTAAAAATCCATTAAAAATCCATTAAAAAATCCATTTAAAAAACCCATTAAAAAAAATCCATTAAAAAAATCCATTTAAAAAATCCATTAAAAAAAAATCCATTAAAAAAAACCCATTAAAAAAATCCATTAAAAAATCCATTTAAAAAATCCATTAAAAAAATCCATTAAAAAAAATCCATTAAAAAATCCATTAAAAAATCCATTAAAAAAATCCATTAAAAAAAATCCATTAAAAATCCATTAAAAAAATCCATTTAAAAAAATCCATTAAAAAATCCATTAAAAACCCATTAAAAATCCATTAAAAATCCATTAAAAAATCCATTTAAAAAACCCATTAAAAAAATCCATTAAAAAAATTCATTTAAAAAATCCATTAAAAAAAATCCATTTAAAAAAACCCATTAAAAAAAATTCATTAAAAAAATCCATTTAAAAAATCCATTAAAAAAAATCCATTAAAAAAAAACCCATTAAAAAAAATCCATTAAAAAAATCCATTTAAAAAAGCCATTAAAAAAACCCATTAAAAAAAATCCATTAAAAAAATCCATTAAAAAAATCCATTAAAAAAAATCCATTAAAAACCCATTAAAAATCCATTAAAAATCCATTAAAAATACATTAAAAAATCCATTTAAAAAACCCATTAAAAAAATCCATTAAAAAATCCATTTAAAAAACCCATTAAAAAAAATCCATTAAAAAAATCCATTTAAAAAATCCATTTAAAAAAGCCATTAAATAAACCCATTAAAAAAAAGCCATTAAAAAAAACCCATTAAAAAAATCAATTTAAAAAAATCCATTAAAAACCCATTAAAAATCCATTAAAAATCCAGTAAAAAATCCATTTAAAAAACCCATTAAAAAAATCCATTAAAAAAAAATCCATTAAAAAAAACCCATTAAAAAAAATCCATTAAAAAAATCCATTAAAAATCCATTAAAAAAATCCATTAAAAAAAATCCATTAAAAACCCATTAAAAATCCATTAAAAATCCATTAAAAATACATTAAAAAATCCATTTAAAAAACCCATTAAAAAAATCCATTAAAAAAATCCATTTAAAAAATCCATTAAAAAGAAATCCATTAAAAAAACCCATTCAAAAAATCCATTAAAAAAATCCATTTAAAAAATCCATTAAAAAAAATCCATTAAAAAAAATCCATAAAAAAATCCATTAAAAAATCCATTAAAAAAATCCATTAAAAAAAATCCATTAAAAATCCATTAAAAAATCCATTAAAAAAATCCATTAAAAAAAATCCATTAAAAAAAAACCCATTAAAAAAAATCCATTAAAAAAAAATCCATTAAAAGAAACCATTAAAAAAAATCCATTAAAAAAATCCATTAAAAATCCATTAAAAAAATCCATTTAAAAAATCCATTAAAAACCCATTAAAAATCCATTAAAAATCCATTAAAAATCCATTAAAAAAATCCATTTAAAAAACCCATTAAAAAAAATCCATTAAAAAATCCATTTCAAAAATCCATTAAAAACCCATTAAAAATCCATTAAAAATCAATTAAAAATCCATTAAAAAATCCATTTAAAAAACCCATTAAAAAAAAACCATTAAAAAAATCCATTTAAAAAAGCCATTAAAAAAACCCATTAAAAAAATCCATTAAAAAAAAAATCCATTAAAAAAAATCCATTAAAAAAAATCAATTTAAAAAAATCCATTAAAAATCCATTAAAAAAATCCATTTAAAAAAATCCATTAAAAAATCCATTTAAAAAACCCATTAAAAAAAATCCATTAAAAAATCCATTAAAAAAATCCATTTAAAAAAGCCATTAAAAAAACCCATTTAAAAAAAGCCATTAAAAAAACCCATTAAAAAAATCAATTTAAAAAAACCCATTATAAATCCATTAAAAATCCATTAAAAAATCCATTTAAAAAACCCATTAAAAAAATCCATTAATAAAAAAATCCATTAAAAAAAAATCCATTAAAAAAAAAATCCATTAAAAAAAATCAATTTAAAAAAATCCATTAAAAATCCATTAAAAAAATCCATTTAAAAAAATCCATTAAAAACCCATTAAAAATCCATTAAAAATCCATTAAAAATCCATTAAAAAATCCATTTAAAAAACCCATTAAAAAAAATCCATTAAAAAAATCCATTTAAAAATCCATTAAAAAAAATCCATTAAAAAAAAACCATTAAAAAAATCCATTAAAAAAATCCATTTAAAAAATCCATTAAAAAAATCCATTAAAAAAAATCCATTAAAAAATCCATTAAAAAATCCATTAAAAAAATCCATTAAAAAAAATCCATTAAAAATCCATTAAAAAAATCCATTTAAAAAAATCCATTAAAAAATCCATTAAAAACCCATTAAAAATCCATTAAAAATCCATTAAAAAATCCATTTAAAAAACCCATTAAAAAAAATTCATTAAAAAAAAATCCATTAAAAAAAAATCCATTAAAAAAAAAATCCATTAAAAAAATCCATTAAAAAAAATGCATTAAAAATCCATTAAAAAAATCCATTTAAAAAAATCCATTAAAAAATCCATTAAAAATCCATTAAAAATCCATTAAAAATCCATTAAAAAATCCATTTAAAAAACCCATTAAAAAATCCATTAAAAAAATTCATTTAAAAATCCATTAAAAAAAATCCATTTAAAAAAACCCATTAAAAAAAATCCATTAAAAAAATCCATTTAAAAAATCCATTAAAAAAATCCATTAAAAAAAACCCATTAAAAAAATCCATTAAAAAAAAATCCATTAAAAAAACCCATTAAAAAAATCCATTAAAAAAATCCATTAAAAATCCATTAAAAAAATCCATTAAAAAAAATCCATTAAAAACCCATTAAAAATCCATTAAAAATCCATTAAAAATCAATTAAAAATCCATTAAAAAATCCATTTAAAAAACCCATTAAAAAAAAACCATTAAAAAAATCCATTTAAAAAAGCCATTAAAAAAACCCATTAAAAAAATCCATTAAAAAAAAAATCCATTAAAAAAAATCCATTAAAAAAAATCAATTTAAAAAAATCCATTAAAAATCCATTAAAAAAATCCATTTAAAAAAATCCATTAAAAAATCCATTTAAAAAACCCATTAAAAAAAATCCATTAAAAAATCCATTAAAAAAATCCATTTAAAAAAGCCATTAAAAAAACCCATTAAAAAAAAGCCATTAAAAAAAACCCATTAAAAAAATCAATTTAAAAAAACCCATTAAAAATCCATTAAAAATCCATTAAAAAATCCATTTAAAAAACCCATTAAAAAAATCCATTAAAAAAAAATCCATTAAAAAAAAATCCATTAAAAAAAAATCCATTAAAAAAAATCAATTTAAAAAAATCCATTAAAAATCCATTAAAAAAATCCATTTAAAAAAATCCATTAAAAACCCATTAAAAATCCATTAAAAATCCATTAAAAATCCATTAAAAAATCCATTTAAAAAACCCATTAAAAAAAATCCATTAAAAAAATCCATTTAAAAAATCCATTAAAAAAAAATCCATTAAAAAAAACCCATTAAAAAAATCCATTAAAAAATCCATTTAAAAAATCCATTAAAAAAATCCATTAAAAAAAATCCATTAAAAAATCCATTAAAAAATCCATTAAAAAAATCCATTAAAAAAAATCCATTAAAAATCCATTAAAAAAATCCATTTAAAAAAATCCATTAAAAAATCCATTAAAAACCCATTAAAAATCCATTAAAAATCCATTAAAAAATCCATTTAAAAAACCCATTAAAAAAATCCATTAAAAAAATTCATTTAAAAAATCCATTAAAAAAAATCCATTTAAAAAAACCCATTAAAAAAAATTCATTAAAAAAATCCATTTAAAAAATCCATTAAAAAAAATCCATTAAAAAAAAACCCATTAAAAAAAATCCATTAAAAAAATCCATTTAAAAAAGCCATTAAAAAAACCCATTAAAAAAATCCATTAAAAAAATCCATTAAAGAAATCCATTAAAAAAATCCATTTAAAAAAGCCATTAAAAAAACCCATTAAAAAAAAATCCATTAAAAAAAAAAATCCATTAAAAAAAATCCATTAAAAAAAATCCATTAAAAAAATCAATTTAAAAAATCCATAAAAAATCCATTAAAAAAATCCATTTAAAAAATCCATTAAAAACCATTAAAAATCCATTAAAAATCCATTAAAAATCCATTAAAAAAATCCATTTAAAAAACCCATTAAAAAAAATCCATTAAAAAAAATCCATTTAAAAAATCCATTAAAAACCCATTAAAAATCCATTAAAAATCTATTAAAAATCCATTAAAAAATCCATTTAAAAAACCCATTAAAAAAACCCATTAAAAAAAATCCATTAAAAAAAAATCCATTAAAAAAAAATCCATTAAAAAAAAAATCCATTAAAAAAAATCAATTTAAAAAAATCCATTAAAAATCCATTAAAAAACCCATTAAAAAAATCCAATAAAAAAATCCATTAAAAAAATCCATTTAAAAAAGCCATTAAAAAAACCCATTAAAAAAATCCATTAAAAAAAAATCCATTAAAAAAAATCCATTAAAAAAAATCAATTTAAAAAAATCCATTAAAAATCCATTAAAAAAAACATTTAAAAAAATCCATTAAAAAATCCATTTAAAAAACCCATTAAAAAAATCCATTAAAAAAATCCATTAAAAAAATCCATTTAAAAAAGCCATTAAAAAAACCCATTAAAAAAAAGCCATTAAAAAAACCCATTAAAAAAATCAATTTAAAAAAAGCCATTAAAAATCCATTAAAAAAATCCATTAAAAAAAATCCATTAAAAACCCATTAAAAATCCATTAAAAATCCATTAAAAAATCCATTTAAAAAACCCATTAAAAAAAATCCATTAAAACAAAAATCCATTAAAAAAAATCCATTAAAAAAAAAATCCATTAAAAAAATCAATTTAAAAAAATCCATTAAAAATCCATTAAAAAAATCCATTTAAAAAAATCCATTAAAAACCCATTAAAAATCCATTAAAAATCAATTAAAAATCCATTAAAAAATCCATTTAAAAAACCCATTAAAAAAAAACCATTAAAAAAATCCATTTAAAAAAGCCATTAAAAAAACCCATTAAAAAAATCCATTAAAAAAAAAATCCATTAAAAAAAATCCATTAAAAAAAATCAATTTAAAAAAATCCATTAAAAATCCATTAAAAAAATCCATTTAAAAAAATCCATTAAAAAATCCATTTAAAAAACCCATTAAAAAAAATCCATTAAAAAATCCATTAAAAAAATCCATTTAAAAAAGCCATTAAAAAAACCCATTAAAAAAAGCCATTAAAAAAAACCCATTAAAAAAATCAATTTAAAAAAACCCATTAAAAATCCATTAAAAATCCATTAAAAAATCCATTTAAAAAACCCATTAAAAAAATCCATTAAAAAAAAATCCATTAAAAAAAAATCCATTAAAAAAAAAATCCATTAAAAAAAATCAATTTAAAAAAATCCATTAAAAATCCATTAAAAAAATCCATTTAAAAAAATCCATTAAAAACCCATTAAAAATCCATTAAAAATCCATTAAAAATCCATTAAAAAATCCATTTAAAAAACCCATTAAAAAAAATCCATTAAAAAAATCCATTTAAAAAATCCATTAAAAAAAAATCCATTAAAAAAAACCCATTAAAAAAATCCATTAAAAAATCCATTTAAAAAATCCATTAAAAAAATCCATTAAAAAAAATCCATTAAAAAATCCATTAAAAAATCCATTAAAAAAATCCATTAAAAAAAATCCATTAAAAATCCATTAAAAAAATCCATTTAAAAAAATCCATTAAAAAATCCATTAAAAACCCATTAAAAATCCATTAAAAATCCATTAAAAAATCCATTTAAAAAACCCATTAAAAAAATCCATTAAAAAAATTCATTTAAAAAATCCATTAAAAAAAATCCATTTAAAAAAACCCATTAAAAAAAATTCATTAAAAAAATCCATTTAAAAAATCCATTAAAAAAAATCCATTAAAAAAAAACCCATTAAAAAAAATCCATTAAAAAAATCCATTTAAAAAAGCCATTAAAAAAACCCATTAAAAAAAATCCATTAAAAAAATCCATTAAAAAAATCCATTAAAAAAAATCCATTAAAAACCCATTAAAAATCCATTAAAAATCCATTAAAAATACATTAAAAAATCCATTTAAAAAACCCATTAAAAAAATCCATTAAAAAAATCCATTTAAAAAATCCATTAAAAAGAAATCCATTAAAAAAACCCATTAAAAAAATCCATTAAAAAAATCCATTTAAAAAATCCATTAAAAAAAATCCATTAAAAAAAATCCATAAAAAAATCCATTAAAAAATCCATTAAAAAAATCCATTAAAAAAAATCCATTAAAAATCCATTAAAAAAATCCATTAAAAAAATCCATTAAAAAAAATCCATTAAAAAAAAACCCATTAAAAAAAATCCATTAAAAAAAAATCCATTAAAAGAAACCATTAAAAAAAATCCATTAAAAAAATCCATTAAAAATCCATTAAAAAAATCCATTTAAAAAATCCATTAAAAACCCATTAAAAATCCATTAAAAATCCATTAAAAATCCATTAAAAAAATCCATTTAAAAAACCCATTAAAAAAAATCCATTAAAAAATCCATTTCAAAAATCCATTAAAAACCCATTAAAAATCCATTAAAAATCAATTAAAAATCCATTAAAAAATCCATTTAAAAAACCCATTAAAAAAAAACCATTAAAAAAATCCATTTAAAAAAGCCATTAAAAAAACCCATTAAAAAAATCCATTAAGAAAAAAATCCATTAAAAAAAATCAATTAAAAAAAATCAATTTAAAAAAATCCATTAAAAATCCATTAAAAAAATCCATTTAAAAAAATCCATTAAAAAATCCATTTAAAAAACCCATTAAAAAAAATCCATTAAAAAATCCATTAAAAAAATCCATTTAAAAAAGCCATTAAAAAAACCCATTTAAAAAAAGCCATTAAAAAAACCCATTAAAAAAATCAATTTAAAAAAACCCATTATAAATCCATTAAAAATCCATTAAAAAATCCATTTAAAAAACCCATTAAAAAAATCCATTAAAAAAAATCCATTAAAAAAAAATCCATTAAAAAAAAAATCCATTAAAAAAAATCAATTTAAAAAAATCCATTAAAAATCCATTAAAAAAATCCATTTAAAAAAATCCATTAAAAAATCCATTTAAAAAACCCATTAAAAAAAATCCATTAAAAAAATCCATTAAAAAAATCCATTAAAAAAACCCATTAAAAAAAGCCATTAAAAAAAACCCATTAAAAAAATCAATTTAAAAAAATCCATTAAAAATCCATTAAAAAAATCCATTTAAAAAAATCCATTAAAAACCCATTAAAAATCCATTAAAAATCCATTAAAAAATCCATTTAAAAAACCCATTAAAAAAAATCCATTAAAAAAAAATCCATTAAAAAAAAATCCATTAAAAAAAAAATCCATTAAAAAAAATCAATTTAAAAAAATCCATTAAAAATCCATTAAAAAACCCATTAAAAAAATCCAATAAAAAAATCCATTAAAAAAATCCATTTAAAAAAGCCATTAAAAAAACCCATTAAAAAAATCCATTAAAAAAAAATCCATTAAAAAAAATCCATTAAAAAAATCAATTTAAAAAAATCCATTAAAAATCCATTAAAAAAAACATTTAAAAAAATCCATTAAAAAATCCATTTAAAAAACCCATTAAAAAAAATCCATTAAAAAAATCCATTTAAAAAATCCATTTAAAAAAGCCATTAAAAAAACCCATTAAAAAAAAGCCATTAAAAAAACCCATTAAAAAAATCAATTTAAAAAAATCCATTAAAAATCCATTAAAAAAATCCATTTAAAAAAATCCATTAAAAACCCATTAAAAATCCATTAAAAATCCATTAAAAAATCCATTTAAAAAACCCATTAAAAAAAATCCATTAAAACAAAAATCCATTAAAAAAAATCCATTAAAAAAAAAATCCATTAAAAAAATCAATTTAAAAAAATCCATTAAAAATCCATTAAAAAAATCCATTTAAAAAAATCCATTAAAAACCCATTAAAAATCCATTAAAAATCCATTAAAAATCCATTAAAAAATCCATTTAAAAAACCCATTAAAAAAATCCATTAAAAAAATCCATTTAAAAATCCATTAAAAAAAAACCATTAAAAAAAAACCATTAAAAAAATCAATTAAAAAAATCCATTTAAAAAATCCATTAAAAAAAATCCATTAAAAAAAATCCATTAAAAATCCATTAAAAAATCCATTAAAAAAATCCATTAAAAAAAATCCATTAAAAAAAAACCCATTAAAAAAAATCCATTAAAAAAAAATCCATTAAAAGAAACCATTAAAAAAAATCCATTAAAAAAATCCATTAAAAATCCATTAAAAAAATCCATTTAAAAAATCCATTAAAAACCCATTAAAAATCCATTAAAAATCCATTAAAAATCCATTAAAAAATCCATTTAAAAAAACCATTAAAAAAATCCATTAAAAAAATCCATTAAAAAAATCCATTAATAAAATCCATTTAAAAAAGCCATTAAAAAAACCCATTAAAAAAAAATCCATTAAAAAAAAAAATCCATTAAAAAAAATCCATTAAAAAAAATCCATAGAAAAAATCCATTAAAAATCCATTTAAAAAAAGTCATTAAAAAATCCATTAAAAATCCATTAAAAATGCATTAAAAATCCATTAAAAATCCATTAAAAAATCCATTTAAAAAACCCATTAAAAAAAGCCATTAAAAAATCCATTTAAAAAATCCATTAAAAAAAATCCATTTAAAAAAACCCATTAAAAAAAATCAATTTAAAAAATCCATTAAAAATCCATTAAAAAAATCCATTTAAAAAATCCATTAAAAACCCATTAAAAATCCATTAAAAATCCATTAAAAAAATCCATTTAAAAAACCCATTAAAAAAATCCATTAAAAAATCCATTTCAAAAATCCATTAAAAACCCATTAAAAATCCATTAAAAATCAATTAAAAATCCATTAAAAAATCCATTTAAAAAACCCATTAAAAAAAAACCATTAAAAAAATTCATTTAAAAAAGCCATTAAAAAAACCCATTAAAAAAATCCATTAAAAAAAAAATCCATTAAAAAAAATCCATTAAAAAAAATCAATTTAAAAAAATCAATTAAAAATCCATTAAAAAAATCCATTAAAAAAAAATCCATTAAAAAATCCATTTAAAAAACCCATTAAAAAAAATCCATTAAAAAATCCATTAAAAAAATCCATTTAAAAAAGCCATTAAAAAAAGCCATTAAAAAAAGCCATTAAAAAAAACCCATTAAAAAAATCAATTTAAAAAAACCCATTAAAAATCCATTAAAAATCCATTAAAAAATCCATTTAAAAAACCCATTAAAAAAATCCATTAAAAAAAAATCCATTAAAAAAAAATTCATTAAAAAAAAAATCCATTAAAAAAAATCAATTTAAAAAAATCCATTAAAAATCCATTAAAAAAATCCATTTAAAAAAATCCATTAAAAACCCATTAAAAATCCATTAAAAATCCATTAAAAATCCATTAAAAAATCCATTTAAAAAACCCATTAAAAAAAATCCATTAAAAAAATCCATTAAAAAAATCCATTAAAAAAAAATCCATTAAAAAAAAACCATTAAAAAAATCCATTAAAAAATCCATTTAAAAAATCCATTAAAAAAATCCATTAAAAAAAATCCATTAAAAAATCCATTAAAAAATCCATTAAAAAAATCCATTAAAAAAAATCCATTAAAAATCCATTAAAAAAATCCATTTAAAAAAATCCATTAAAAAATCCATTAAAAACCCATTAAAAATCCATTAAAAATCCATTAAAAAATCCATTTAAAAAAACCCATTAAAAAAATCCATTAAAAAAATTCATTTAAAAAATCCATTAAAAAAAATCCATTTAAAAAAACCCATTAAAAAAAATTCATTAAAAAAATCCATTTAAAAAATCCATTAAAAAAAATCCATTAAAAAAAAACCCATTAAAAAAAATCCATTAAAAAAATCCATTTAAAAAAGCCATTAAAAAAACCCATTAAAAAAAATCCATTAAAAAAATCCATTAAAGAAATCCATTAAAAAAATCCATTTAAAAAAGCCATTAAAAAAACCCATTAAAAAAAAATCCATTAAAAAAAAAAATCCATTAAAAAAAATCCATTAAAAAAAATCCATTAAAAAAAATCAATTTAAAAAATCCATAAAAAATCCATTAAAAAAATCCATTTAAAAAATCCATTAAAAACCATTAAAAATCCATTAAAAATCCATTAAAAATCCATTAAAAATCCATTAAAAATCTATTAAAAATCCATTAAAAAATCCATTTAAAAAACCCATTAAAAAAAATCCATTAAAAAAATCCATTAAAAAAATCCATTAAAAAAATCCATTTAAAAAATCCATTAAAAACCCATTAAAAATCCATTAAAAATCTATTAAAAATCCATTAAAAAATCCATTTAAAAAACCCATTAAAAAAAATCCATTAAAAAAATCCATTAAAAAAATCCATTTAAAAAAGCCATTAAAAAAACCCATTAAAAAAATCCATTAAAAAAAAAATCCATTAAAAAAAATCCATTAAAAAAAATCAATTTAAAAAAATCCATTAAAAAATCCATTTAAAAAACCCATTAAAAAAAATCCATTAAAAAAATCCATTTAAAAAATCCATTTAAAAAAGCCATTAAATAAACCCATTAAAAAAAAGCCATTAAAAAAAACCCATTAAAAAAATCAATTTAAAAAAATCCATTAAAAACCCATTAAAAATCCATTAAAAATCCAGTAAAAAATCCATTTAAAAAACCCATTAAAAAAATCCATTAAAAAAAAATCCATTAAAAAAAACCCATTAAAAAAAATCCATTAAAAAAATCCATTAAAAATCCATTAAAAAAATCCATTAAAAAAAATCCATTAAAAACCCATTAAAAATCCATTAAAAATCCATTAAAAATACATTAAAAAATCCATTTAAAAAACCCATTAAAAAAATCCATTAAAAAAATCCATTTAAAAAATCCATTAAAAAGAAATCCATTAAAAAAACCCATTAAAAAAATCCATTAAAAAAATCCATTTAAAAAATCCATTAAAAAAAATCCATTAAAAAAAATCCATAAAAAAATCCATTAAAAAATCCATTAAAAAAATCCATTAAAAAAAATCCATTAAAAATCCATTAAAAAAATCCATTAAAAAAATCCATTAAAAAAAATCCATTAAAAAAAAAACCCATTAAAAAAAATCCATTAAAAAAAATCCATTAAAAGAAACCATTAAAAAAAATCCATTAAAAAAATCCATTAAAAATCCATTAAAAAAATCCATTTAAAAAATCCATTAAAAACCCATTAAAAATCCATTAAAAATCCATTAAAAATCCATTAAAAAAATCCATTTAAAAAACCCATTAAAAAAAATCCATTAAAAAATCCATTTCAAAAATCCATTAAAAACCCATTAAAAATCCATTAAAAATCAATTAAAAATCCATTAAAAAATCCATTTAAAAAACCCATTAAAAAAAAACCATTAAAAAAATCCATTTAAAAAAGCCATTAAAAAAACGCATTAAAAAAATCCATTAAAAAAAAAATCCATTAAAAAAAATCCATTAAAAAAAATCAATTTAAAAAAATCCATTAAAAATCCATTAAAAAAATCCATTTAAAAAAATCCATTAAAAAATCCATTTAAAAAACCCATTAAAAAAAATCCATTAAAAAATCCATTAAAAAAATCCATTTAAAAAAGCCATTAAAAAAACCCATTTAAAAAAAGCCATTAAAAAAACCCATTAAAAAAATCAATTTAAAAAAACCCATTATAAATCCATTAAAAATCCATTAAAAAATCCATTTAAAAAACCCATTAAAAAAATCCATTAAAAAAAAATCCATTAAAAAAAAATCCATTAAAAAAAAAATCCATTAAAAAAAATCAATTTAAAAAAATCCATTAAAAATCCATTAAAAAAATCCATTTAAAAAAATCCATTAAAAACCCATTAAAAATCCATTAAAAATCCATTAAAAATCCATTAAAAAATCCATTTAAAAAACCCATTAAAAAAAATCCATTAAAAAAATCCATTTAAAAAATCCATTAAAAAAAAATCCATTAAAAAAAAACCATTAAAAAAATCCATTAAAAAAATCCATTTAAAAAATCCATTAAAAAAATCCATTAAAAAAAATCCATTAAAAAATCCATTAAAAAATCCATTAAAAAAATCCATTAAAAAAAATCCATTAAAAATCCATTAAAAAAATCCATTTAAAAAATCCATTAAAAAATCCATTAAAAACCCATTAAAAATCCATTAAAAATCCATTAAAAAATCCATTTAAAAAACCCATTAAAAAAAATTCATTAAAAAAAAATCCATTAAAAAAAAATCCATTAAAAAAAAAATCCATTAAAAAAATCCATTAAAAAAAATGCATTCAAAATCCATTAAAAAAATCCATTTAAAAAAATCCATTAAAAAATCCATTAAAAATCCATTAAAAATCCATTAAAAATCCATTAAAAAATCCATTTAAAAAACCCATTAAAAAAATCCATTAAAAAAATTCATTTAAAAAATCCATTAAAAAAAATCCATTTAAAAAAACCCATTAAAAAAAATCCATTAAAAAAATCCATTTAAAAAATCCATTAAAAAAAATCCATTAAAAAAAACCCATTAAAAAAAATCCATTAAAAAAAAATCCATTAAAAAAACCCATTAAAAAAATCCATTAAAAAAATCCATTAAAAATCCATTAAAAAAATCCATTTAAAAAAATCCATTAAAAACCCATTAAAAATCCATTAAAAATCCATTAAAAATCAATTAAAAATCCATTAAAAAATCCATTTAAAAAACCCATAAAAAAAAAACCATTAAAAAAATCCATTTAAAAAAGCCATTAAAAAAACCCATTAAAAAAATCCATTAAAAAAAAATCCATTAAAAAAAATCCATTAAAAAAAATCAATTTAAAAAAATCCATTAAAAATCCATTAAAAAAATCCATTTAAAAAAATCCATTAAAAAATCCATTTAAAAAACCCATTAAAAAAAATCCATTAAAAAAAATCCATTAAAAAAAAACCCATTAAAAAAAATCCATTAAAAAAAAATCCATTAAAAGAAACCATTAAAAAAAATCCATTAAAAAAATCCATTAAAAATCCATTAAAAAAATCCATTTAAAAAATCCATTAAAAACCCATTAAAAATCCATTAAAAATCCATTAAAAATCCATTAAAAAAATCCATTTAAAAAACCCATTAAAAAAAATCCATTAAAAAATCCATTTCAAAAATCCATTAAAAACCCATTAAAAATCCATTAAAAATCAATTAAAAATCCATTAAAAAATCCATTTAAAAAACCCATTAAAAAAAAACCATTAAAAAAATCCATTTAAAAAAGCCATTAAAAAAACGCATTAAAAAAATCCATTAAAAAAAAAATCCATTAAAAAAAATCCATTAAAAAAAATCAATTTAAAAAAATCCATTAAAAATCCATTAAAAAAATCCATTTAAAAAAATCCATTAAAAAATCCATTTAAAAAACCCATTAAAAAAAATCCATTAAAAAATCCATTAAAAAAATCCATTTAAAAAAGCCATTAAAAAAACCCATTTAAAAAAAGCCATTAAAAAAACCCATTAAAAAAATCAATTTAAAAAAACCCATTATAAATCCATTAAAAATCCATTAAAAAATCCATTTAAAAAACCCATTAAAAAAATCCATTAAACAAAAATCCATTAAAAAAAAATCCATTAAAAAAAAAATCCATTAAAAAAAATCAATTTAAAAAAATCCATTAAAAATCCATTAAAAAAATCCATTTAAAAAAATCCATTAAAAACCCATTAAAAATCCATTAAAAATCCATTAAAAATCCATTAAAAAATCCATTTAAAAAACCCATTAAAAAAAATCCATTAAAAAAATCCATTTAAAAAATCCATTAAAAAAAAATCCATTAAAAAAAACCATTAAAAAAATCCATTAAAAAAATCCATTTAAAAAATCCATTAAAAAAATCCATTAAAAAAAATCCATTAAAAAATCCATTAAAAAATCCATTAAAAAAATCCATTAAAAAAAATCCATTAAAAATCCATTAAAAAAATCCATTTAAAAAAATCCATTAAAAAATCCATTAAAAACCCATTAAAAATCCATTAAAAATCCATTAAAAAATCCATTTAAAAAACCCATTAAAAAAAATTCATTAAAAAAAAATCCATTAAAAAAAAATCCATTAAAAAAAAAATCCATTAAAAAAATCCATTAAAAAAAATGCATTAAAAATCCATTAAAAAAATCCATTTAAAAAAATCCATTAAAAAATCCATTAAAAATCCATTAAAAATCCATTAAAAATCCATTAAAAAATCCATTTAAAAAACCCATTAAAAAAATCCATTAAAAAAATTCATTTAAAAAATCCATTAAAAAAAATCCATTTAAAAAAACCCATTAAAAAAAATCCATTAAAAAAATCCATTTAAAAAATCCATTAAAAAAAATCCATTAAAAAAAACCCATTAAAAAAAATCCATTAAAAAAAAATCCATTAAAAAAACCCATTAAAAAAATCCATTAAAAAAATCCATTAAAAATCCATTAAAAAAATCCATTTAAAAAAATCCATTAAAAACCCATTAAAAATCCATTAAAAATCCATTAAAAATCAATTAAAAATCCATTAAAAAATCCATTTAAAAAACCCATAAAAAAAAAACCATTAAAAAAATCCATTTAAAAAAGCCATTAAAAAAACCCATTAAAAAAATCCATTAAAAAAAAAATCCATTAAAAAAAATCCATTAAAAAAAATCAATTTAAAAAAATCCATTAAAAATCCATTAAAAAAATCCATTTAAAAAAATCCATTAAAAAATCCATTTAAAAAACCCATTAAAAAAAATCCATTAAAAAATCCATTAAAAAAATCCATTTAAAAAAGCCATTAAAAAACCCATTAAAAAAAAGCCATTAAAAAAAACCCATTAAAAAAATCAATTTAAAAAAACCCATTAAAAATCCATTAAAAATCCATTAAAAAATCCATTTAAAAAACCCATTAAAAAAATCCATTGAAAAAAAATCCATTAAAAAAAAATCCATTAAAAAAAAAATCCATTAAAAAAAATCAATTTAAAAAAATCCATTAAAAATCCATTAAAAAAATCCATTTAAAAAAATCCATTAAAAACCCATTAAAAATCCATTAAAAATCCATTAAAAATCCATTAAAAAATCCATTTAAAAAACCCATTAAAAAAAATCCATTAAAAAAATCCATTTAAAAAATCCATTAAAAAAAAATCCATTAAAAAAAACCCATTAAAAAAATCCATTAAAAAATCCATTTAAAAAATCCATTAAAAAAATCCATTAAAAAAAATCCATTAAAAAATCCATTAAAAAATCCATTAAAAAAATCCATTAAAAAAAATCCATTAAAAATCCATTAAAAAAATCCATTTAAAAAAATCCATTAAAAAATCCATTAAAAACCCATTAAAAATCCATTAAAAAATCCATTTAAAAAACCCATTAAAAAAATCCATTAAAAAAATTCATTTAAAAAATCCATTAAAAAAAATCCATTTAAAAAAACCCATTAAAAAAAATTCATTAAAAAAATCCATTTAAAAAATCCATTAAAAAAAATCCATTAAAAAAAAACCCATTAAAAAAAATCCATTAAAAAAATCCATTTAAAAAAGCCATTAAAAAAACCCATTAAAAAAAAATCCATTAAAAAAATCCATTAAAGAAATCCATTAAAAAAATCCATTTAAAAAAGCCATTAAAAAAACCCATTAAAAAAAAATCCATTAAAAAAAAAAATCCATTAAAAAAAATCCATTAAAAAAAATCCATTAAAAAAAATCAATTTAAAAAATCCATAAAAAATCCATTAAAAAAATCCATTTAAAAAATCCATTAAAAACCATTAAAAATCCATTAAAAATCCATTAAAAATCCATTAAAAAAATCCATTTAAAAAACCCATTAAAAAAAATCCATTAAAAAAATCCATTTAAAAAATCCATTAAAAACCCATTAAAAATCCATTAAAAATCTATTAAAAATCCATTAAAAAATCCATTTAAAAAACCCATTAAAAAAAATCCATTAAAAAAATCCATTAAAAAAATCCATTTAAAAAAGCCATTAAAAAAACCCATTAAAAAAATCCATTAAAAAAAAAATCCATTAAAAAAAATCCATTAAAAAAAATCAAATTAAAAAAATCCATTAAAAAATCCATTTAAAAAACCCATTAAAAAAAATCCATTAAAAAAATCCATTTAAAAAATCCATTTAAAAAAGCCATTAAATAAACCCATTAAAAAAAAGCCATTAAAAAAAACCCATTAAAAAAATCAATTTAAAAAAAATCCATTAAAAACCCATTAAAAATCCATTAAAAATCCAGTAAAAAATCCATTTAAAAAACCCATTAAAAAAATCCATTAAAAAAAAATCCATTAAAAAAAACCCATTAAAAAAAATCCATTAAAAAAATCCATTAAAAATCCATTAAAAAAATCCATTAAAAAAAATCCATTAAAAACCCATTAAAAATCCATTAAAAATCCATTAAAAATACATTAAAAAATCCATTTAAAAAACCCATTAAAAAAATCCATTAAAAAAATCCATTTAAAAAATCCATTAAAAAGAAATCCATTAAAAAAACCCATTAAAAAAATCCATTAAAAAAATCCATTTAAAAAATCCATTAAAAAAAATCCATTAAAAAAAATCCATAAAAAAATCCATTAAAAAATCCATTAAAAAAATCCATTAAAAAAAATCCATTAAAAATCCATTAAAAAAATCCATTAAAAAAATCCATTAAAAAAAATCCATTAAAAAAAAACCCATTAAAAAAGATCCATTAAAAAAAAATCCATTAAAAGAAACCATTAAAAAAAATCCATTAAAAAAATCCATTAAAAATCCATTAAAAAAATCCATTTAAAAAATCCATTAAAAACCCATTAAAAATCCATTAAAAATCCATTAAAAATCCATTAAAAAAATCCATTTAAAAAACCCATTAAAAAAAATCCATTAAAAAATCCATTTCAAAAATCCATTAAAAACCCATTAAAAATCCATTAAAAATCAATTAAAAATCCATTAAAAAATCCATTTAAAAAACCCATTAAAAAAAAACCATTAAAAAAATCCATTTAAAAAAGCCATTAAAAAAACCCATTAAAAAAATCCATTAAAAAAAAAATCCATTAAAAAAAATCCATTAAAAAAAATCAATTTAAAAAAATCCATTAAAAATCCATTAAAAAAATCCATTTAAAAAAATCCATTAAAAAATCCATTTAAAAAACACATTAAAAAAAATCCATTAAAAAATCCATTAAAAAAATCCATTTAAAAAAGCCATTAAAAAAACCCATTTAAAAAAAGCCATTAAAAAAACCCATTAAAAAAATCAATTTAAAAAAACCCATTATAAATCCATTAAAAATCCATTAAAAAATCCATTTAAAAAACCCATTAAAAAAATCCATTAAAAAAAAATCCATTAAAAAAAAATCCATTAAAAAAAAAATCCATTAAAAAAAATCAATTTAAAAAAATCCATTAAAAATCCATTAAAAAAATCCATTTAAAAAAATCCATTAAAAACCCATTAAAAATCCATTAAAAATCCATTAAAAATCCATTAAAAAATCCATTTAAAAAACCCATTAAAAAAAATCCATTAAAAAAATCCATTTAAAAAATCCATTAAAAAAAAATCCATTAAAAAAAACCATTAAAAAAATCCATTAAAAAAATCCATTTAAAAAATCCATTAAAAAAATCCATTAAAAAAAATCCATTAAAAAATCCATTAAAAAATCCATTAAAAAAATCCATTAAAAAAAATCCATTAAAAATCCATTAAAAAAATCCATTTAAAAAAATCCATTAAAAAATCCATTAAAAACCCATTAAAAATCCATTAAAAATCCATTAAAAAATCCATTTAAAAAACCCATTAAAAAAAATTCATTAAAAAAAATCCATTAAAAAAAAATCCATTAAAAAAAAAATCCAATAAAAAAATCCATTAAAAAAAATGCATTAAAAATCCATTAAAAAAATCCATTTAAAAAAATCCATTAAAAAATCCATTAAAAATCCATTAAAAATCCATTAAAAATCCATTAAAAAATCCATTTAAAAAACCCATTAAAAAAATCCATTAAAAAAATTCATTTAAAAAATCCATTAAAAAAAATCCATTAAAAAAAATCCATTAAAAAAATCCATTTAAAAAATCCATTAAAAAAAATCCATTAAAAAAAACCCATTAAAAAAAATCCATTAAAAAAAAATCCATTAAAAATCCATTAAAAAAATCCATTTAAAAAAATCCATTAAAAACCCATTAAAAATCCATTAAAAATCCATTAAAAATCCATTAAAAATCCATTAAAAATCCATTAAAAAATCCATTTAAAAAACCCATTAAAAAAAATCCATTACAAAAATCCATTTAAAAAATCCATTAAAAAAAAATCCATTAAAAAAAAACCATTAAAAAAATCCATAAAAAAAATCCATTTAAAAAATCCATTAAAAAAATCCATTTAAAAAAATCCATTAAAAAATCCATTAAAAAATCCATTAAAAAAATCCATTAAAAAAAATCCATTAAAAATCCATTAAAAAAATCCATTTAAAAAAATCCATTAAAAAATCCATTAAAAACCCATTAAAAATCCATTAAAAATCCATTAAAAAATCCATTTAAAAAACCCATTAAAAAAAATTCATTAAAAAAAATGCATTAAAAATCCATTAAAAAAATCCATTTAAAAAAATCCATTAAAAAAAAACCCATTAAAAAAAATCCATTAAAAAAAAATCCATTAAAAAAACCCATTAAAAAAATCCATTAAAAAAATCCATTAAAAATCCATTAAAAAAATCTATTTAAAAAAATCCATTAAAAACCCATTAAAAATCCATTAAAAATCTATTAAAAATCCATTAAAAAATCCATTTAAAAAACCCATTAAAAAAAATCCATTAAAAAAATCCATTAAAAAAATCCATTTAAAAAAGCCATTAAAAAAACCCATTAAAAAAATCCATTAAAAAAAAAATCCATTAAAAAAAATCCATTAAAAAAAATCAATTTAAAAAAATCCATTAAAAAATCCATTTAAAAAACCCATTAAAAAAAATCCATTAAAAAAATCCATTTAAAAAATCCATTTAAAAAAGCCATTAAATAAACCCATTAAAAAAAAGCCATTAAAAAAAAGCCATTAAAAAAATCAATTTAAAAAAAATCCATTAAAAACCCATTAAAAATCCATTAAAAATCCAGTAAAAAATCCATTTAAAAAACCCATTAAAAAAATCCATTAAAAAAAAATCCATTAAAAAAAACCCATTAAAAAAAATCCATTAAAAAAATCCATTAAAAATCCATTAAAAAAATCCATTAAAAAAAATCCATTAAAAACCCATTAAAAATCCATTAAAAATCCATTAAAAATACATTAAAAAATCCATTTAAAAAACCCATTAAAAAAATCCATTAAAAAAATCCATTTAAAAAATCCATTAAAAAGAAATCCATTAAAAAAACCCATTAAAAAAATCCATTTAAAAAATCCATTAAAAAAAATCCATTAAAAAAAATCCATAAAAAAATCCATTAAAAAATCCATTAAAAAAATCCATTAAAAAAAATCCATTAAAAATCCATTAAAAAAATCCATTAAAAAAATCCATTAAAAAAAATCCATTAAAAAAAAACCCATTAAAAAAAATCCATTAAAAAAAAATCCATTAAAAGAAACCATTAAAAAAAATCCATTAAAAAAATCCATTAAAAATCCATTAAAAAAATCCATTTAAAAAATCCATTAAAAACCCATTAAAAATCCATTAAAAATCCATTAAAAATCCATTAAAAAAATCCATTTAAAAAACCCATTAAAAAAAATCCATTAAAAAATCCATTTCAAAAATCCATTAAAAACCCATTAAAAATCCATTAAAAATCAATTAAAAATCCATTAAAAAATCCATTTAAAAAACCCATTAAAAAAAAACCATTAAAAAAATCCATTTAAAAAAGCCATTAAAAAAACCCATTAAAAAAATCCATTAAAAAAAAAATCCATTAAAAAAAATCCATTAAAAAAAATCAATTTAAAAAAATCCATTAAAAATCCATTAAAAAAATCCATTTAAAAAAATCCATTAAAAAATCCATTTAAAAAACCCATTAAAAAAAATCCATTAAAAAATCCATTAAAAAAATCCATTTAAAAAAGCCATTAAAAAAACCCATTTAAAAAAAGCCATTAAAAAAACCCATTAAAAAAATCAATTTAAAAAAACCCATTATAAATCCATTAAAAATCCATTAAAAAATCCATTTAAAAAACCCATTAAAAAAATCCATTAAAAAAAAATCCATTAAAAAAAAATCCATTAAAAAAAAAATCCATTAAAAAAAATCAATTTAAAAAAATCCATTAAAAATCCATTAAAAAAATCCATTTAAAAAAATCCATTAAAAACCCATTAAAAATCCATTAAAAATCCATTAAAAATCCATTAAAAAATCCATTTAAAAAACCCATTAAAAAAAATCCATTAAAAAAATCCATTTAAAAAATCCATTAAAAAAAAATCCATTAAAAAAAAACCATTAAAAAAATCCATTAAAAAAATCCATTTAAAAAATCCATTAAAAAAATCCATTAAAAAAAATCCATTAAAAAATCCATTAAAAAATCCATTAAAAAAATCCATTAAAAAAAATCCATTAAAAATCCATTAAAAAAATCCATTTAAAAAAATCCATTAAAAAATCCATTAAAAACCCATTAAAAATCCATTAAAAATCCATTAAAAAATCCATTTAAAAAACCCATTAAAAAAAATTCATTAAAAAAAAATCCATTAAAAAAAAATCCATTAAAAAAAAAATCCATTAAAAAAATCCATTAAAAAAAATGCATTAAAAATCCATTAAAAAAATCCATTTAAAAAAATCCATTAAAAAATCCATTAAAAATCCATTAAAAATCCATTGAAAATCCATTAAAAAATCCATTTAAAAAACCCATTAAAAAAATCCATTAAAAAAATTCATTTAAAAAATCCATTAAAAAAAATCCATTAAAAAAAATCCATTAAAAAAATCCATTTAAAAAATCCATTAAAAAAAATCCATTAAAAAAAACCCATTAAAAAAAATCCATTAAAAAAAAATCCATTAAAAAAACCCATTAAAAAAATCCATTAAAAAAATCCATTAAAAATCCATTAAAAAAATCCATTTAAAAAAATCCATTAAAAACCCATTAAAAATCCATTAAAAATCCATTAAAAATCCATTAAAAATCCATTAAAAATCCATTAAAAAATCCATTTAAAAAACCCATTAAAAAAAATCCATTACAAAAATCCATTTAAAAAATCCATTAAAAAAAAATCCATTAAAAAAAAACCATTAAAAAAATCCATTAAAAAAATCCATTTAAAAAATCCATTAAAAAAATCCATTTAAAAAAATCCATTAAAAAATCCATTAAAAAATCCATTAAAAAAATCCATTAAAAAAAATCCATTAAAAATCCATTAAAAAAATCCATTTAAAAAAATCCATTAAAAAATCCATTAAAAACCCATTAAAAATCCATTAAAAATCCATTAAAAAATCCATTTAAAAAACCCATTAAAAAAAATTCATTAAAAAAAAATCCATTAAAAAAAAATCCATTAAAAAAAAAATCCATTAAAAAAATCCATTAAAAAAAATGCATTAAAAATCCATTAAAAAAATCCATTTAAAAAAATCCATTAAAAAATCCATTAAAAATCCATTAAAAATCCATTAAAAATCCATTAAAAAATCCATTTAAAAAACCCATTAAAAAAATCCATTAAAAAAATTCATTTAAAAAATCCATTAAAAAAAATCCATTTAAAAAAACCCATTAAAAAAAATCCATTAAAAAAATCCATTTAAAAAATCCATTAAAAAAAATCCATTAAAAAAAAACCCATTAAAAAAAATCCATTAAAAAAAAATCCATTAAAAAACCCATTAAAAAAATCCATTAAAAAAATCCATTAAAAATCCATTAAAAAAATCTATTTAAAAAAATCCATTAAAAACCCATTAAAAATCCATTAAAAATCCATTAAAAATCCATTAAAAAATCCATTTAAAAAACCCATTAAAAAAATCCATTAAAAAAATCCATTAAAAAAATCCATTTAAAAAAGCCATTAAAAAAACCCATTAAAAAAAAGCCATTAAAAAAACCCATTAAAAAAATCAATTTAAAAAAAGCCATTAAAAATCCATTAAAAAAATCCATTAAAAAAAATCCATTAAAAACCCATTAAAAATCCATTAAAAATCCATTAAAAAATCCATTTAAAAAACCCATTAAAAAAAATCCATTAAAACAAAAATCCATTAAAAAAAATCCATTAAAAAAAAAATCCATTAAAAAAATCAATTTAAAAAAATCCATTAAAAATCCATTAAAAAAATCCATTTAAAAAAATCCATTAAAAACCCATTAAAAATCCATTAAAAATCAATTAAAAATCCATTAAAAAATCCATTTAAAAAACCCATTAAAAAAAAACCATTAAAAAAATCCATTTAAAAAAGCCATTAAAAAAACCCATTAAAAAAATCCATTAAAAAAAAAATCCATTAAAAAAAATCCATTAAAAAAAATCAATTTAAAAAAATCCATTAAAAATCCATTAAAAAAATCCATTTAAAAAAATCCATTAAAAAATCCATTTAAAAAACCCATTAAAAAAAATCCATTAAAAAATCCATTAAAAAAATCCATTTAAAAAAGCCATTAAAAAAACCCATTAAAAAAAAGCCATTAAAAAAAACCCATTAAAAAAATCAATTTAAAAAAACCCATTAAAAATCCATTAAAAATCCATTAAAAAATCCATTTAAAAAACCCATTAAAAAAATCCATTAAAAAAAAATCCATTAAAAAAAAATCCATTAAAAAAAAAATCCATTAAAAAAAATCAATTTAAAAAAATCCATTAAAAATCCATTAAAAAAATCCATTTAAAAAAATCCATTAAAAACCCATTAAAAATCCATTAAAAATCCATTAAAAATCCATTAAAAAATCCATTTAAAAAACCCATTAAAAAAAATCCATTAAAAAAATCCATTTAAAAAATCCATTAAAAAAAAATCCATTAAAAAAAACCCATTAAAAAAATCCATTAAAAAATCCATTTAAAAAATCCATTAAAAAAATCCATTAAAAAAAATCCATTAAAAAATCCATTAAAAAATCCATTAAAAAAATCCATTAAAAAAAATCCATTAAAAATCCATTAAAAAAATCCATTTAAAAAAATCCATTAAAAAATCCATTAAAAACCCATTAAAAATCCATTAAAAATCCATTAAAAAATCCATTTAAAAAACCCATTAAAAAAATCCATTAAAAAAATTCATTTAAAAAATCCATTAAAAAAAATCCATTTAAAAAAACCCATTAAAAAAAATTCATTAAAAAAATCCATTTAAAAAATCCATTAAAAAAAATCCATTAAAAAAAAACCCATTAAAAAAAATCCATTAAAAAAATCCATTTAAAAAAGCCATTAAAAAAACCCATTAAAAAAAATCCATTAAAAAAATCCATTAAAAAAATCCATTAAAAAAAATCCATTAAAAACCCATTAAAAATCCATTAAAAATCCATTAAAAATACATTAAAAAATCCATTTAAAAAACCCATTAAAAAAATCCATTAAAAAAATCCATTTAAAAAATCCATTAAAAAGAAATCCATTAAAAAAACCCATTAAAAAAATCCATTAAAAAAATCCATTTAAAAAATCCATTAAAAAAAATCCATTAAAAAAAATCCATAAAAAAATCCATTAAAAAATCCATTAAAAAAATCCATTAAAAAAAATCCATTAAAAATCCATTAAAAAAATCCATTAAAAAAATCCATTAAAAAAAATCCATTAAAAAAAAACCCATTAAAAAAATCCATTAAAAAAAAATCCATTAAAAGAAACCATTAAAAAAAATCCATTAAAAAAATCCATTAAAAATCCATTAAAAAAATCCATTTAAAAAATCCATTAAAAACCCATTAAAAATCCATTAAAAATCCATTAAAAATCCATTAAAAAAATCCATTTAAAAAACCCATTAAAAAAAATCCATTAAAAAATCCATTTCAAAAATCCATTAAAAACCCATTAAAAATCCATTAAAAATCAATTAAAAATCCATTAAAAAATCCATTTAAAAAACCCATTAAAAAAAAACCATTAAAAAAATCCATTTAAAAAAGCCATTAAAAAAACCCATTAAAAAAATCCATTAAGAAAAAAATCCATTAAAAAAAATCAATTAAAAAAAATCAATTTAAAAAAATCCATTAAAAATCCATTAAAAAAATCCATTTAAAAAAATCCATTAAAAAATCCATTTAAAAAACCCATTAAAAAAAATCCATTAAAAAATCCATTAAAAAAATCCATTTAAAAAAGCCATTAAAAAAACCCATTTAAAAAAAGCCATTAAAAAAACCCATTAAAAAAATCAATTTAAAAAAACCCATTATAAATCCATTAAAAATCCATTAAAAAATCCATTTAAAAAACCCATTAAAAAAATCCATTAAAAAAAATCCATTAAAAAAAAATCCATTAAAAAAAAAATCCATTAAAAAAAATCAATTTAAAAAAATCCATTAAAAATCCATTAAAAAAATCCATTTAAAAAAATCCATTAAAAAATCCATTTAAAAAACCCATTAAAAAAAATCCATTAAAAAAATCCATTAAAAAAATCCATTAAAAAAACCCATTAAAAAAAGCCATTAAAAAAAACCCATTAAAAAAATCAATTTAAAAAAATCCATTAAAAATCCATTAAAAAAATCCATTTAAAAAAATCCATTAAAAACCCATTAAAAATCCATTAAAAATCCATTAAAAAATCCATTTAAAAAACCCATTAAAAAAAATCCATTAAAAAAAAATCCATTAAAAAAAAATCCATTAAAAAAAAAATCCATTAAAAAAAATCAATTTAAAAAAATCCATTAAAAATCCATTAAAAAACCCATTAAAAAAATCCAATAAAAAAATCCATTAAAAAAATCCATTTAAAAAAGCCATTAAAAAAACCCATTAAAAAAATCCATTAAAAAAAAATCCATTAAAAAAAATCCATTAAAAAAATCAATTTAAAAAAATCCATTAAAAATCCATTAAAAAAAACATTTAAAAAAATCCATTAAAAAATCCATTTAAAAAACCCATTAAAAAAAATCCATTAAAAAAATCCATTTAAAAAATCCATTTAAAAAAGCCATTAAAAAAACCCATTAAAAAAAAGCCATTAAAAAAACCCATTAAAAAAATCAATTTAAAAAAATCCATTAAAAATCCATTAAAAAAATCCATTTAAAAAAATCCATTAAAAACCCATTAAAAATCCATTAAAAATCCATTAAAAAATCCATTTAAAAAACCCATTAAAAAAAATCCATTAAAACAAAAATCCATTAAAAAAAATCCATTAAAAAAAAAATCCATTAAAAAAATCAATTTAAAAAAATCCATTAAAAATCCATTAAAAAAATCCATTTAAAAAAATCCATTAAAAACCCATTAAAAATCCATTAAAAATCCATTAAAAATCCATTAAAAAATCCATTTAAAAAACCCATTAAAAAAATCCATTAAAAAAATCCATTTAAAAATCCATTAAAAAAAAACCATTAAAAAAAAACCATTAAAAAAATCAATTAAAAAAATCCATTTAAAAAATCCATTAAAAAAAATCCATTAAAAAAAATCCATTAAAAATCCATTAAAAAATCCATTAAAAAAATCCATTAAAAAAAATCCATTAAAAAAAAAACCCATTAAAAAAAATCCATTAAAAAAAAATCCATTAAAAGAAACCATTAAAAAAAATCCATTAAAAAAATCCATTAAAAATCCATTAAAAAAATCCATTTAAAAAATCCATTAAAAACCCATTAAAAATCCATTAAAAATCCATTAAAAATCCATTAAAAAATCCATTTAAAAAAACCATTAAAAAAATCCATTAAAAAAATCCATTAAAAAAATCCATTAATAAAATCCATTTAAAAAAGCCATTAAAAAAACCCATTAAAAAAAAATCCATTAAAAAAAAAAATCCATTAAAAAAAATCCATTAAAAAAAATCCATAGAAAAAATCCATTAAAAATCCATTTAAAAAAAGTCATTAAAAAATCCATTAAAAATCCATTAAAAATGCATTAAAAATCCATTAAAAATCCATTAAAAAATCCATTTAAAAAACCCATTAAAAAAAGCCATTAAAAAATCCATTTAAAAAATCCATTAAAAAAAATCCATTTAAAAAAACCCATTAAAAAAAATCAATTTAAAAAATCCATTAAAAATCCATTAAAAAAATCCATTTAAAAAATCCATTAAAAACCCATTAAAAATCCATTAAAAATCCATTAAAAAAATCCATTTAAAAAACCCATTAAAAAAATCCATTAAAAAATCCATTTCAAAAATCCATTAAAAACCCATTAAAAATCCATTAAAAATCAATTAAAAATCCATTAAAAAATCCATTTAAAAAACCCATTAAAAAAAAACCATTAAAAAAATTCATTTAAAAAAGCCATTAAAAAAACCCATTAAAAAAATCCATTAAAAAAAAAATCCATTAAAAAAAATCCATTAAAAAAAATCAATTTAAAAAAATCAATTAAAAATCCATTAAAAAAATCCATTAAAAAAAAATCCATTAAAAAATCCATTTAAAAAACCCATTAAAAAAAATCCATTAAAAAATCCATTAAAAAAATCCATTTAAAAAAGCCATTAAAAAAAGCCATTAAAAAAAGCCATTAAAAAAAACCCATTAAAAAAATCAATTTAAAAAAACCCATTAAAAATCCATTAAAAATCCATTAAAAAATCCATTTAAAAAACCCATTAAAAAAATCCATTAAAAAAAAATCCATTAAAAAAAAATTCATTAAAAAAAAAATCCATTAAAAAAAATCAATTTAAAAAAATCCATTAAAAATCCATTAAAAAAATCCATTTAAAAAAATCCATTAAAAACCCATTAAAAATCCATTAAAAATCCATTAAAAATCCATTAAAAAATCCATTTAAAAAACCCATTAAAAAAAATCCATTAAAAAAATCCATTAAAAAAATCCATTAAAAAAAAATCCATTAAAAAAAAACCATTAAAAAAATCCATTAAAAAATCCATTTAAAAAATCCATTAAAAAAATCCATTAAAAAAAATCCATTAAAAAATCCATTAAAAAATCCATTAAAAAAATCCATTAAAAAAAATCCATTAAAAATCCATTAAAAAAATCCATTTAAAAAAATCCATTAAAAAATCCATTAAAAACCCATTAAAAATCCATTAAAAATCCATTAAAAAATCCATTTAAAAAAACCCATTAAAAAAATCCATTAAAAAAATTCATTTAAAAAATCCATTAAAAAAAATCCATTTAAAAAAACCCATTAAAAAAAATTCATTAAAAAAATCCATTTAAAAAATCCATTAAAAAAAATCCATTAAAAAAAAACCCATTAAAAAAAATCCATTAAAAAAATCCATTTAAAAAAGCCATTAAAAAAACCCATTAAAAAAAATCCATTAAAAAAATCCATTAAAGAAATCCATTAAAAAAATCCATTTAAAAAAGCCATTAAAAAAACCCATTAAAAAAAAATCCATTAAAAAAAAAAATCCATTAAAAAAAATCCATTAAAAAAAATCCATTAAAAAAAATCAATTTAAAAAATCCATAAAAAATCCATTAAAAAAATCCATTTAAAAAATCCATTAAAAACCATTAAAAATCCATTAAAAATCCATTAAAAATCCATTAAAAATCCATTAAAAATCTATTAAAAATCCATTAAAAAATCCATTTAAAAAACCCATTAAAAAAAATCCATTAAAAAAATCCATTAAAAAAATCCATTAAAAAAATCCATTTAAAAAATCCATTAAAAACCCATTAAAAATCCATTAAAAATTTATTAAAAATCCATTAAAAAATCCATTTAAAAAACCCATTAAAAAAAATCCATTAAAAAAATCCATTAAAAAAATCCATTTAAAAAAGCCATTAAAAAAACCCATTAAAAAATCCATTAAAAAAAAAATCCATTAAAAAAAATCCATTAAAAAAAATCAATTTAAAAAAATCCATTAAAAAATCCATTTAAAAAACCCATTAAAAAAAATCCATTAAAAAAATCCATTTAAAAAATCCATTTAAAAAAGCCATTAAATAAACCCATTAAAAAAAAGCCATTAAAAAAAACCCATTAAAAAAATCAATTTAAAAAAATCCATTAAAAACCCATTAAAAATCCATTAAAAATCCAGTAAAAAATCCATTTAAAAAACCCATTAAAAAAATCCATTAAAAAAAAATCCATTAAAAAAAACCCATTAAAAAAAATCCATTAAAAAAATCCATTAAAAATCCATTAAAAAAATCCATTAAAAAAAATCCATTAAAAACCCATTAAAAATCCATTAAAAATCCATTAAAAATACATTAAAAAATCCATTTAAAAAACCCATTAAAAAAATCCATTAAAAAAATCCATTTAAAAAATCCATTAAAAAGAAATCCATTAAAAAAACCCATTAAAAAAATCCATTAAAAAAATCCATTTAAAAAATCCATTAAAAAAAATCCATTAAAAAAAATCCATAAAAAAATCCATTAAAAAATCCATTAAAAAAATCCATTAAAAAAAATCCATTAAAAATCCATTAAAAAAATCCATTAAAAAAATCCATTAAAAAAAATCCATTAAAAAAAAACCCATTAAAAAAAATCCATTAAAAAAAAATCCATTAAAAGAAACCATTAAAAAAAATCCATTAAAAAAATCCATTAAAAATCCATTAAAAAAATCCATTTAAAAAATCCATTAAAAACCCATTAAAAATCCATTAAAAATCCATTAAAAATCCATTAAAAAAATCCATTTAAAAAACCCATTAAAAAAAATCCATTAAAAAATCCATTTCAAAAATCCATTAAAAACCCATTAAAAATCCATTAAAAATCAATTAAAAATCCATTAAAAAATCCATTTAAAAAACCCATTAAAAAAAAACCATTAAAAAAATCCATTTAAAAAAGCCATTAAAAAAACGCATTAAAAAAATCCATTAAAAAAAAAATCCATTAAAAAAAATCCATTAAAAAAAATCAATTTAAAAAAATCCATTAAAAATCCATTAAAAAAATCCATTTAAAAAAATCCATTAAAAAATCCATTTAAAAAACCCATTAAAAAAAATCCATTAAAAAATCCATTAAAAAAATCCATTTAAAAAAGCCATTAAAAAAACCCATTTAAAAAAAGCCATTAAAAAAACCCATTAAAAAAATCAATTTAAAAAAACCCATTATAAATCCATTAAAAATCCATTAAAAAATCCATTTAAAAAACCCATTAAAAAAATCCATTAAAAAAAAATCCATTAAAAAAAAATCCATTAAAAAAAAAATCCATTAAAAAAAATCAATTTAAAAAAATCCATTAAAAATCCATTAAAAAAATCCATTTAAAAAAATCCATTAAAAACCCATTAAAAATCCATTAAAAATCCATTAAAAATCCATTAAAAAATCCATTTAAAAAACCCATTAAAAAAAATCCATTAAAAAAATCCATTTAAAAAATCCATTAAAAAAAAATCCATTAAAAAAAAACCATTAAAAAAATCCATTAAAAAAATCCATTTAAAAAATCCATTAAAAAAATCCATTAAAAAAAATCCATTAAAAAATCCATTAAAAAATCCATTAAAAAAATCCATTAAAAAAAATCCATTAAAAATCCATTAAAAAAATCCATTTAAAAAATCCATTAAAAAATCCATTAAAAACCCATTAAAAATCCATTAAAAATCCATTAAAAAATCCATTTAAAAAACCCATTAAAAAAAATTCATTAAAAAAAAATCCATTAAAAAAAAATCCATTAAAAAAAAAATCCATTAAAAAAATCCATTAAAAAAAATGCATTCAAAATCCATTAAAAAAATCCATTTAAAAAAATCCATTAAAAAATCCATTAAAAATCCATTAAAAATCCATTAAAAATCCATTAAAAAATCCATTTAAAAAACCCATTAAAAAAATCCATTAAAAAAATTCATTTAAAAAATCCATTAAAAAAAATCCATTTAAAAAAACCCATTAAAAAAAATCCATTAAAAAAATCCATTTAAAAAATCCATTAAAAAAAATCCATTAAAAAAAACCCATTAAAAAAAATCCATTAAAAAAAAATCCATTAAAAAAACCCATTAAAAAAATCCATTAAAAAAATCCATTAAAAATCCATTAAAAAAATCCATTTAAAAAAATCCATTAAAAACCCATTAAAAATCCATTAAAAATCCATTAAAAATCAATTAAAAATCCATTAAAAAATCCATTTAAAAAACCCATAAAAAAAAAACCATTAAAAAAATCCATTTAAAAAAGCCATTAAAAAAACCCATTAAAAAAATCCATTAAAAAAAAAATCCATTAAAAAAAATCCATTAAAAAAAATCAATTTAAAAAAATCCATTAAAAATCCATTAAAAAAATCCATTTAAAAAAATCCATTAAAAAATCCATTTAAAAAACCCATTAAAAAAAATCCATTAAAAAAAATCCATTAAAAAAAAACCCATTAAAAAAAATCCATTAAAAAAAAATCCATTAAAAGAAACCATTAAAAAAAATCCATTAAAAAAATCCATTAAAAATCCATTAAAAAAATCCATTTAAAAAATCCATTAAAAACCCATTAAAAATCCATTAAAAATCCATTAAAAATCCATTAAAAAAATCCATTTAAAAAACCCATTAAAAAAAATCCATTAAAAAATCCATTTCAAAAATCCATTAAAAACCCATTAAAAATCCATTAAAAATCAATTAAAAATCCATTAAAAAATCCATTTAAAAAACCCATTAAAAAAAAACCATTAAAAAAATCCATTTAAAAAAGCCATTAAAAAAACGCATTAAAAAAATCCATTAAAAAAAAAATCCATTAAAAAAAATCCATTAAAAAAAATCAATTTAAAAAAATCCATTAAAAATCCATTAAAAAAATCCATTTAAAAAAATCCATTAAAAAATCCATTTAAAAAACCCATTAAAAAAAATCCATTAAAAAATCCATTAAAAAAATCCATTTAAAAAAGCCATTAAAAAAACCCATTTAAAAAAAGCCATTAAAAAAACCCATTAAAAAAATCAATTTAAAAAAACCCATTATAAATCCATTAAAAATCCATTAAAAAATCCATTTAAAAAACCCATTAAAAAAATCCATTAAAAAAAAATCCATTAAAAAAAAATCCATTAAAAAAAAAATCCATTAAAAAAAATCAATTTAAAAAAATCCATTAAAAATCCATTAAAAAAATCCATTTAAAAAAATCCATTAAAAACCCATTAAAAATCCATTAAAAATCCATTAAAAATCCATTAAAAAATCCATTTAAAAAACCCATTAAAAAAAATCCATTAAAAAAATCCATTTAAAAAATCCATTAAAAAAAAATCCATTAAAAAAAACCATTAAAAAAATCCATTAAAAAAATCCATTTAAAAAATCCATTAAAAAAATCCATTAAAAAAAATCCATTAAAAAATCCATTAAAAAATCCATTAAAAAAATCCATTAAAAAAAATCCATTAAAAATCCATTAAAAAAATCCATTTAAAAAAATCCATTAAAAAATCCATTAAAAACCCATTAAAAATCCATTAAAAATCCATTAAAAAATCCATTTAAAAAACCCATTAAAAAAAATTCATTAAAAAAAAATCCATTAAAAAAAAATCCATTAAAAAAAAAATCCATTAAAAAAATCCATTAAAAAAAATGCATTAAAAATCCATTAAAAAAATCCATTTAAAAAAATCCATTAAAAAATCCATTAAAAATCCATTAAAAATCCATTAAAAATCCATTAAAAAATCCATTTAAAAAACCCATTAAAAAAATCCATTAAAAAAATTCATTTAAAAAATCCATTAAAAAAAATCCATTTAAAAAAACCCATTAAAAAAAATCCATTAAAAAAATCCATTTAAAAAATCCATTAAAAAAAATCCATTAAAAAAAACCCATTAAAAAAAATCCATTAAAAAAAAATCCATTAAAAAAACCCATTAAAAAAATCCATTAAAAAAATCCATTAAAAATCCATTAAAAAAATCCATTTAAAAAAATCCATTAAAAACCCATTTAAAATCCATTAAAAATCCATTAAAAATCAATTAAAAATCCATTAAAAAATCCATTTAAAAAACCCATAAAAAAAAAACCATTAAAAAAATCCATTTAAAAAAGCCATTAAAAAAACCCATTAAAAAAATCCATTAAAAAAAAAATCCATTAAAAAAAATCCATTAAAAAAAATCAATTTAAAAAAATCCATTAAAAATCCATTAAAAAAATCCATTAAAAAAAATCCATTAAAAAATCCATTTAAAAAACCCATTAAAAAAAATCCATTAAAAAATCCATTAAAAAAATCCATTTAAAAAAGCCATTAAAAAACCCATTAAAAAAAAGCCATAAAAAAAAACCCATTAAAAAAATCAATTTAAAAAAACCCATTAAAAATCCATTAAAAATCCATTAAAAAATCCATTTAAAAAACCCATTAAAAAAATCCATTGAAAAAAAATCCATTAAAAAAAAATCCATTAAAAAAAAAATCCATTAAAAAAAATCAATTTAAAAAAATCCATTAAAAATCCATTAAAAAAATCCATTTAAAAAAATCCATTAAAAACCCATTAAAAATCCATTAAAAATCCATTAAAAATCCATTAAAAAATCCATTTAAAAAACCCATTAAAAAAAATCCATTAAAAAAATCCATTTAAAAAATCCATTAAAAAAAAATCCATTAAAAAAAACCCATTAAAAAAATCCATTAAAAAATCCATTTAAAAAATCCATTAAAAAAATCCATTAAAAAAAATCCATTAAAAAATCCATTAAAAAATCCATTAAAAAAATCCATTAAAAAAAATCCATTAAAAATCCATTAAAAAAATCCATTTAAAAAAATCCATTAAAAAATCCATTAAAAACCCATTAAAAATCCATTAAAAAATCCATTTAAAAAACCCATTAAAAAAATCCATTAAAAAAATTCATTTAAAAAATCCATTAAAAAAAATCCATTTAAAAAAACCCATTAAAAAAAATTCATTAAAAAAATCCATTAAAAAAATCCATTAAAAAAAATCCATTAAAAAAAAACCCATTAAAAAAAATCCATTAAAAAAATCCATTTAAAAAAGCCATTAAAAAAACCCATTAAAAAAAAATCCATTAAAAAAAATCCATTAAAAAAATCCATTAAAAATCCATTAAAAAAATCCATTAAAAAAAATCCATTAAAAACCCATTAAAAATCCATTAAAAATCCATTAAAAATACATTAAAAAATCCATTTAAAAAACCCATTAAAAAAATCCATTAAAAAAATCCATTTAAAAAATCCATTAAAAAGAAATCCATTAAAAAAACCCATTAAAAAAATCCATTTAAAAAATCCATTAAAAAAAATCCATTAAAAAAAATCCATAAAAAAATCCATTAAAAAATCCATTAAAAAAATCCATTAAAAAAAATCCATTAAAAATCCATTAAAAAAATCCATTAAAAAAATCCATTAAAAAAAATCCATTAAAAAAAAACCCATTAAAAAAAATCCATTAAAAAAAAATCCATTAAAAGAAACCATTAAAAAAAATCCATTAAAAAAATCCATTAAAAATCCATTAAAAAAATCCATTTAAAAAATCCATTAAAAACCCATTAAAAATCCATTAAAAATCCATTAAAAATCCATTAAAAAAATCCATTTAAAAAACCCATTAAAAAAAATCCATTAAAAAATCCATTTCAAAAATCCATTAAAAACCCATTAAAAATCCATTAAAAATCAATTAAAAATCCATTAAAAAATCCATTTAAAAAACCCATTAAAAAAAAACCATTAAAAAAATCCATTTAAAAAAGCCATTAAAAAAACCCATTAAAAAAATCCATTAAAAAAAAAATCCATTAAAAAAAATCCATTAAAAAAAATCAATTTAAAAAAATCCATTAAAAATCCATTAAAAAAATCCATTTAAAAAAATCCATTAAAAAATCCATTTAAAAAACCCATTAAAAAAAATCCATTAAAAAATCCATTAAAAAAATCCATTTAAAAAAGCCATTAAAAAAACCCATTTAAAAAAAGCCATTAAAAAAACCCATTAAAAAAATCAATTTAAAAAAACCCATTATAAATCCATTAAAAATCCATTAAAAAATCCATTTAAAAAACCCATTAAAAAAATCCATTAAAAAAAAATCCATTAAAAAAAAATCCATTAAAAAAAAAATCCATTAAAAAAAATCAATTTAAAAAAATCCATTAAAAATCCATTAAAAAAATCCATTTAAAAAAATCCATTAAAAACCCATTAAAAATCCATTAAAAATCCATTAAAAATCCATTAAAAAATCCATTTAAAAAACCCATTAAAAAAAATCCATTAAAAAAATCCATTTAAAAAATCCATTAAAAAAAAATCCATTAAAAAAAAACCATTAAAAAAATCCATTAAAAAAATCCATTTAAAAAATCCATTAAAAAAATCCATTAAAAAAAATCCATTAAAAAATCCATTAAAAAATCCATTAAAAAAATCCATTAAAAAAAATCCATTAAAAATCCATTAAAAAAATCCATTTAAAAAAATCCATTAAAAAATCCATTAAAAACCCATTAAAAATCCATTAAAAATCCATTAAAAAATCCATTTAAAAAACCCATTAAAAAAAATTCATTAAAAAAAAATCCATTAAAAAAAAATCCATTAAAAAAAAAATCCATTAAAAAAATCCATTAAAAAAAATGCATTAAAAATCCATTAAAAAAATCCATTTAAAAAAATCCATTAAAAAATCCATTAAAAATCCATTAAAAATCCATTGAAAATCCATTAAAAAATCCATTTAAAAAACCCATTAAAAAAATCCATTAAAAAAATTCATTTAAAAAATCCATTAAAAAAAATCCATTAAAAAAAATCCATTAAAAAAATCCATTTAAAAAATCCATTAAAAAAAATCCATTAAAAAAAACCCATTAAAAAAAATCCATTAAAAAAAAATCCATTAAAAAAACCCATTAAAAAAATCCATTAAAAAAATCCATTAAAAATCCATTAAAAAAAATCCATTTAAAAAAATCCATTAAAAACCCATTAAAAATCCATTAAAAATCCATTAAAAATCCATTAAAAATCCATTAAAAATCCATTAAAAAATCCATTTAAAAAACCCATTAAAAAAAATCCATTACAAAAATCCATTTAAAAAATCCATTAAAAAAAAATCCATTAAAAAAAAACCATTAAAAAAATCCATTAAAAAAATCCATTTAAAAAATCCATTAAAAAAATCCATTTAAAAAAATCCATTAAAAAATCCATTAAAAAATCCATTAAAAAAATCCATTAAAAAAAATCCATTAAAAATCCATTAAAAAAATCCATTTAAAAAAATCCATTAAAAAATCCATTAAAAACCCATTAAAAATCCATTAAAAATCCATTAAAAAATCCATTTAAAAAACCCATTAAAAAAAATTCATTAAAAAAAAATCCATTAAAAAAAAATCCATTAAAAAAAAAATCCATTAAAAAAATCCATTAAAAAAAATGCATTAAAAATCCATTAAAAAAATCCATTTAAAAAAATCCATTAAAAAATCCATTAAAAATCCATTAAAAATCCATTAAAAATCCATTAAAAAATCCATTTAAAAAACCCATTAAAAAAATCCATTAAAAAAATTCATTTAAAAAATCCATTAAAAAAAATCCATTTAAAAAAACCCATTAAAAAAAATCCATTAAAAAAATCCATTTAAAAAATCCATTAAAAAAAATCCATTAAAAAAAAACCCATTAAAAAAAATCCATTAAAAAAAAATCCATTAAAAAACCCATTAAAAAAATCCATTAAAAAAATCCATTAAAAATCCATTAAAAAAATCTATTTAAAAAAATCCATTAAAAACCCATTAAAAATCCATTAAAAATCCATTAAAAATCCATTAAAAAATCCATTTAAAAAACCCATTAAAAAAATCCATTAAAAAAATCCATTAAAAAAATCCATTTAAAAAAGCCATTAAAAAAACCCATTAAAAAAAAATCCATTAAAAAAAAAAAATCCATTAAAAAAAATCCATTGAAAAAAATCCATTAAAAAAAATCCATTAAAAATCCATTAAAAAAATCCATTTAAAAAAAGTCATTAAAAAATCCATTAAAAATCCATTAAAAATCCATTAAAAAAATCCATTTAAAAAACCCATTAAAAAAATCCATTAAAAAATCCATTTCAAAAATCCATTAAAAACCCATTAAAAATCCATTAAAAATCAATTAAAAACCCATTAAAAAAAAACCATTAAAAAAATCCATTTAAAAAAGCCATTAAAAAAACCCATTAAAAAAATCCATTAAAAAAAAAATCCATTAAAAAAAATCCATTAAAAAAAATCAATTTAAAAAAATCCATTAAAAATCCATTAAAAAAATCCATTTAAAAAAATCCATTAAAAAATCCATTTAAAAAACCCATTAAAAAAATCCATTAAAAAATCCATTAAAAAAATCCATTTAAAAAACCCATTAAAAAAACCCATTAAAAAAAAGCCATTAAAAAAAACCCATTAAAAAAATCAATTTAAAAAAATCCATTAAAAAAATCCATTTAAAAAATCCATTAAAAAACCATTAAAAATCCATTAAAAATCCATTAAAAAATCCATTTAAAAAACCCATTAAAAAAAATCCATTAAAAAAAAATCCATTAAAAAAAAATCCATTAAAAAAAAAATCCATTAAAAAAAATCAATTTAAAAAAATCCATTAAAAATCCATTAAAAAAATCCATTTAAAAAAATCCATTAAAAACCCATTAAAAATCCATTAAAAATCCATTAAAAATCCATTAAAAAATCCATTTAAAAAACCCATTAAAAAAAATCCATTAAAAAAATCCAAATCCATTAAAAAAAAATCCATTAAAAAAAACACATTAAAAAAATCCATTAAAAAAATTCATTTAAAAAATCCATTAAAAAAATCCATTAAAAAAAATCCATTAAAAAATCCATTAAAAAATCCATTAAAAAAATCCTTTAAAAAAAATCCATTAAAAATCCATTAAAAAAATCCATTTAAAAAAATCCATTAAAAAATCCATTAAAAACCCATTAAAAATCCATTAAAAATCCATTAAAAAATCCATTTAAAAAACCCATTAAAAAAATCCATTAAAAAAATTCATTTAAAAAATCCATTAAAAAAAATCCATTTAAAAAAACCCATTAAAAAAAATTCATTAAAAAAATCCATTTAAAAAATCCATTAAAAAAAATCCATTAAAAAAAAACCCATTAAAAAAAATCCATTAAAAAAATCCATTTAAAAAAGCCATTAAAAAAACCATTAAAAAAAAATCCATTAAAAAAATCCATTAAAAAAATCCATTAAAAAAATCCATTAAAAAAAGCCATTAAAAAACCCATTAAAAAAAAATCCATTAAAAAAAAAAATCCATTAAAAAAAATCCATTAAAAAAATCCATTAAAAAAAATCAATTTAAAAAATCCATAAAAAATCCATTAAAAACCCATTAAAAATCCATTAAAAATCCATTAAAAATCCATTAAAAAAATCCGTTTAAAAAACCCATTAAAAAAAATCCATTAAAAAAATCCATTTAAAAAATCCATTAAAAACCCATTAAAAATCCATTAAAAATCCATTAAAAATCCATTAAAAAATCCATTTAAAAAACCCATTAAAAAAAATCCATTAAAAAAATCCATTAAAAAAATCCATTTAAAAAAGCCATTAAAAAAACCCATTAAAAAAATCCATTAAAAAAAAAATCCATTAAAAAAAATCCATTAAAAAAAATCAATTTAAAAAAATCCATTAAAAATCCATTAAAAAAATCCATTTAAAAAAATCCATTAAAAAATCCATTTAAAAAACCCATTAAAAAAAATCCATTAAAAAAATCCATTTATAAAATCCATTTAAAAAACCCATTAAAAAAAATCCATTAAAAAAAAATCCATTAAAAAAAATCCATTAAAAAAAAATCCATTAAAAAAAATCAATTTAAAAAAATCCATTAAAAATCCATTAAAAAAATCCATTTAAAAAAATCCATTAAAAACCCATTAAAAATCCATTAAAAATCCATTAAAAATCCATTTAAAAAAGCCATTAAAAAAACCCATTAAAAAAAAATCCATAAAAAAAAAAATCCATTAAAAAAAATCCATTAAAAAAATCCATAGAAAAAAATCCATTAAAAATCCATTAAAAAAATCCATTTAAAAAACTCATTAAAAAATCCATTAAAAATCCATTAAAAATGCATTAAAAATCCATTAAAAATCCATTAAAAAATCCATTTAAAAAACCCATTAAAAAAAGCCATTAAAAAATCCATTTAAAAAATCCATTAAAAAAAATCCATTTAAAAAAACCCATTAAAAAAAACCCATTAAAAAAATCCATTAAAAAAATCCATTTAAAAAATCCATTAAAAACCCATTAAAAATCCATTAAAAATACATTAAAAATCCATTAAAAAAATCCATTTAAAAAACCCATTAAAAAAAATCCATTAAAAAAATCCATTTAAAAAATCCATTAAAAACCCATTAAAAATCCATTAAAAATCCATTAAAAAATCCATTTAAAAAACCCATTAAAAAAATCCATTAAAAAAAAAATCCATTCAAAAAAATCCATTAAAAAAAATCAATTTAAAAAAATCCATTAAAAATCCATTAAAAAAATCCATGTAAAAAAATCCATTAAAAAATCCATTTAAAAAACCCATTAAAAAAAATCCATTAAAAAAATCCATTAAAAAAATCCATTTAAAAAAGCCATTAAAAAAACCCATTAAAAAAAAGCCATTGAAAAAAACCCATTAAAAAAATCAATTTAAAAAAATCCATTAAAAATCCATTAAAAAAATCCACTTAAAAAAATCCATTAAAAACCCATTAAAAATCCATTAAAAATCCATTAAAAAATCCATTTAAAAAACCCATTAAAAAAAATCCATTTAAAAAAAATCCATTAAATAAAAATCCATTAAAAAAAAAATCCATTAAAAAAAATCAATTTAAAAAAATCCATTAAAAATCCATTAAAAAAATCCATTTAAAAAAATCCATTAAAAACCCATTAAAAATCCATTAAAAATCCATTAAAAATCCATTAAAAAATCCATTTAAAAAACCCATTAAAAAAAATCCATTAAAAAAATCCATTTAAAAAATCCATTAAAAAAAAATCCATTAAAAAAAACCCATTAAAAAAATCCATTAAAAAAATCCTTTTAAAAAATCCATTAAAAAAAATCCATTAAAAAAAATCCATAAAAAAATCCATTAAAAAATCCATTAAAAAAATCCATTAAAAAAATCCATTAAAAATCCATTAAAAACATCCATTTAAAAAAATCCATTAAAAAATCCATTAAAAACCCATTAAAAATACATTAAAAATCCATTAAAAAATCCATTTAAAAAACCCATTAAAAAAATCCATTAAAAAAATTCATTTAAAAAATCCATTAAAAAAATCCATTTAAAAAAATCCATTTAAAAAAACCCATTAAAAAAATCCATTAAAAAAATCCATTTAAAAAATCCATTTAAAAAAATCCATTAAAAAAAAAACCCATTAAAAAAAATCCATTAAAAAAAAATCCATTAAAAAAACCCATTAAAAAAAATCCATTAAAAAAATCCATTATAAATCCATTAAAAAAATCCATTTAAAAAAATCCATTAAAAACCCATTAAAAATCCATTAAAAATCCATTAAAAATACATTAAAAAATCCATTTAAAAACCCATTAAAAAAATCCATTAAAAAAATCCATTTAATAAATCCATTAAAAAGAAATCCATTAAAAAAACCCATTAAAAAAATCCATTAAAAATCCATTTAAAAAATCCATTTAAAAAACTCATTAAAAAATCCATTAAAAATCCATTAAAAATGCATTAAAAATCCATTAAAAATCCATTAAAAAATCCATTTAAAAAAACCCATTAAAAAAAGCCATTAAAAAATCCATTTAAAAAATCCATTAAAAAAAATCCATTTAAAAAAACCCATTAAAAAAAACCCATTAAAAAAATCCATTAAAAAAATCCATTTAAAAAACCCATTAAAAAAAATCCATTAAAAAAAAATCCATTAAAAAAAAATCCATTAAAAAAAAATCCATTAAAAAAAATCAATTTAAAAAAATCCATTAAAAATCCATTAAAAAAATCCATTTAAAAAAATCCATTAAAAACCCATTAAAAATCCATTAAAAATCCATTAAAAATCCATTAAAAAATCCATTTAAAAAACCCATTAAAAAAAATCCATTAAAAAAATCCATTTAAAAAATCCATTAAAAAAAATCCATTAAAAAAACCCATTAAAAAAATCCATTAAAAAAATCCATTTAAAAAATCCATTAAAAAAATCCATTAAAAAAAATCCATAAAAAAATCCATTAAAAAATCCATTAAAAAAATCCATTAAAAAAAAATCCATTAAAAATCCATTAAAAAAATCCATTTAAAAAAATCCATTAAAAAATCCATTAAAAACCCATTAAAAATCCATTAAAAATCCATTAAAAAATCCATTTAAAAAACCCATTAAAAAAATCCATTAAAAAAATTCATTTAAAAAATCCATTAAAAAAAATCCATTTAAAAAAACCCATTAAAAAAAATCCATTAAAAAAATCCATTTAAAAAATCCATTAAAAAAATCCATTAAAAAAAACCCATTAAAAAAAATCCATTAAAAAAAAATCCATTTAAAAAAACCCAAAAAAAATCCATTAAAAAAATCCATTAAAAATCCATTAAAAAATCCATTTAAAAAATCCATTAAAAACCCATTAAAAATCCATTAAAAATCCATTAAAAATCCATTAAAAAATCCATTTAAAAAACCCATTAAAAAAATCCATTAAAAAAATCCATTTAAAAAAGCCATTAAAAAAACCCATTAAAAAAAAATCCATTAAAAAAAAAAATCCATTAAAAAAAATCCATTAAAAAAAATCCATTAAAAAAAATCAATTTAAAAAATCCATAAAAAATCCATTAAAAAAATCCATTTAAAAAATCCATTAAAAACCCATTAAAAATCCATTAAAAATCCATTAAAAATCCATTAAAAAAATCCATTTAAAAAACCCATTAAAAAAAATCCATTAAAAAAATCCATTTAAAAAATCCATTAAAAACCCATTAAAAATCCATTAAAAATCCATTAAAAAATCCATTTAAAAAACCCATTAAAAAAAATCCATTAAAAAAATCCATTAAAAAAATCCATTTAAAAAAGCCATTAAAAAAACCCATTAAAAAAATCCATTAAAAAAAAATCCATTAAAAAAAATCCATTAAAAAAAATCAATTTAAAAAAATCCATTAAAAATCCATTAAAAAAATCCATTTAAAAAAATCCATTAAAAAATCCATTTAAAAAACCCATTAAAAAAAATCTATTAAAAAAATCCATTTAAAAAATCCATTTAAAAAACCCATTAAAAAAAATCCATTAAAAAAAATCCATTAAAAAAAAATCCATTAAAAAAAAATCCATTAAAAAAAATCAATTTAAAAAAATCCATTAAAAATCCATTAAAAAAATCCATTAAAAACACATTAAAAATCCATTAAAAATCCATTAAAAATCCATTAAAAAATCCATTTAAAAAACCCATTAAAAAAAATCCATTAAAAAAATCCATTTAAAAAATCCATTAAAAAAATCCATAGAAAAAAATCCATTAAAAATCCATTAAAAAAATCCATTTAAAAAACTCATTAAAAAATCCATTAAAAATCCATTAAAAATGCATTAAAAATCCATTAAAAATCCATTAAAAAATCCATTTAAAAAACCCATTAAAAAAAGCCATTAAAAAATCCATTTAAAAAATCCATTAAAAAAAATCCATTTAAAAAAACCCATTAAAAAAAACCCATTAAAAAAATCCATTAAAAAAATCCATTTAAAAAATCCATTAAAAACACATTAAAAATCCATTAAAAATACATTAAAAATCCATTAAAAAAATCCATTTAAAAAACCCATTAAAAAAAATCCATTAAAAAAATCCATTTAAAAAATCCATTAAAAACCCATTAAAAATCCATTAAAAATCCATTAAAAAATCCATTTAAAAAACCCATTAAAAAAATCCATTAAAAAAAAAATCCATTCAAAAAAATCCATTAAAAAAAATCAATTTAAAAAAATCCATTAAAAATCCATTAAAAAAATCCATTTAAAAAAATCCATTAAAAAATCCATTTAAAAAACCCATTAAAAAAAATCCATTAAAAAAATCCATTAAAAAAATCCATTTAAAAAAGCCATTAAAAAAACCCATTAAAAAAAAGCCATTAAAAAAAACCCATTAAAAAAATCAATTTAAAAAAATCCATTAAAAATCCATTAAAAAAATCCATTTAAAAAAATCCATTAAAAACCCATTAAAAATCCATTAAAAATCCATTAAAAAATCCATTTAAAAAACCCATTAAAAAAAATCCATTTAAAAAAAATCCATTAAATAAAAATCCATTAAAAAAAAAATCCATTAAAAAAAATCAATTTAAAAAAATCCATTAAAAATCCATTAAAAAAATCCATTTAAAAAAATCCATTAAAAACCCATTAAAAATCCATTAAAAATCCATTAAAAATCCATTAAAAAATCCATTTAAAAAACCCATTAAAAAAAATCCATTAAAAAAAAAATCCATTAAAAAAAAATCCATTAAAAAAAAAATCCATTAAAAAAAATCCATTAAAAATCCATTAAAAAAATCCATTAAAAAAAATCCTTTAAAAACCCATTAAAAATCCATTAAAAATCCATTAAAAATCCATTAAAAAATCCATTTAAAAAACCCATTAAAAAAAATCCATTAAAAAAATCCATTTAAAAATCCATTTAAAAAAAACCATTAAAAATCCATTAAAAAATCCAGTAAAAAAATCCATTAAAAAAAATCCATTAAAAATCCATTAAAAAAATCCATTTAAAAAATCCATTAAAAAATCCATTAAAAACCCATTAAAAATCCATTAAAAATCCATTAAAAAATCAATTTAAAAAACCCATTAAAAAAATCCATTAAAAAATCCATTAAAAACCCATTAAAAATCCATTAAAAATCCATTAAAAAATCCATTTAAAAAACCCATTAAAAAAAATTCATTAAAAAAAAATCCATTAAAAAAAAATCCATTAAAAAAAAAATCCATTAAAAAAATCCATTAAAAAAAATGCATTAAAAATCCATTAAAAAAATCCATTTAAAAAAATCCATTAAAAAATCCATTAAAAATCCATTAAAAATCCATTAAAAATCCATTAAAAAATCCATTTAAAAAACCCATTAAAAAAATCCATTAAAAAAATTCATTTAAAAAATCCATTAAAAAAAATCCATTTAAAAAAACCCATTAAAAAAAATCCATTAAAAAAATCCATTTAAAAATTCCATTAAAAAAAATCCATTAAAAAAATCCATTTAAAAAAGCCATTAAAAAAACCCATTAAAAAAAAATCCATTAAAAAAAAATCCATTAAAAATCCATTAAAAATCCATTAAAAAAATCCATTTAAAAAACCCATTAAAAAAACCCATTAAAAAAAAGCCATTAAAAAAACCCATTAAAAAAATCAATTTAAAAAAATCCATTAAAAATCCATTAAAAAAATCCATTTAAAAAAATCCATTAAAAACCCATTAAAAATCCATTAAAAATCCATTAAAAAATCCATTTAAAAAACCCATTAAAAAAAATCCATTAAAAAAAAAATCCATTAAAAAAAAATCCATTAAAAAAAAATCCATTAAAAAAAATCCATTAAAAATCCATTAAAAAAATCCATTAAAAAAAATCCTTTAAAAACCCATTAAAAATCCATTAAAAATCCATTAAAAATCCATTAAAAAATCCATTTAAAAAACCCATTAAAAAAAATCCATTAAAAAAATCCATTTAAAAATCCATTAAAAAAAAACCATTAAAAATCCATTAAAAAATCCAGTAAAAAAATCCATTAAAAAAAATCCATTAAAAATCCATTAAAAAAATCCATTTAAAAAATCCATTAAAAAATCCATTAAAAACCCATTAAAAATCCATTAAAAATCCATTAAAAAATCAATTTAAAAAACCCATTAAAAAAATCCATTAAAAAAATTCATTTAAAAAATCCATTAAAAAAAATCCATTTAAAAAAATCCATTTAAAAAAACCCATTAAAAAAAATCCATTAAAAAAATCCATTTAAAAAATCCATTAAAAAAAATCCATTAAAAAAAAAACCCATTAAAAAAAATCCATTAAAAAAAAATCCATTAAAAAAACCCATTAAAAAAAATCCATTAAAAAAATCCATTATAAATCCATTAAAAAAATCCATTTAAAAAAATCCATTAAAAACCCATTAAAAATCCATTAAAAATCCATTAAAAATCCATTAAAAAATCCATTTAAAAAACCCATTAAAAAAAATCCATTAAAAAAATCCATTTAAAAAATCCATTAAAAAAAAAATCCATTAAAAAAATCCATTAAAAACCCATTAAAAATCCATTAAAAATCCATTAAAAATCCATTAAAAAATCCATTTAAAAAACCCATTAAAAAAATCCATTAAAAAAATCCATTTAAAAAAGCCATTAAAAAAAACCCATTAAAAAAAAATCCATTAAAAAAAAAAATCCATTAAAAAAAATCCATTAAAAAAAATCCATTAAAAAAAATCAATTTAAAAAATCCATAAAAAATCCATTAAAAAAATCCATTTAAAAAACCCATTAAAAACCCATTAAAAATCCATTAAAAATCCATTAAAAATCCATTAAAAAATCCATTTAAAAAACCCATTAAAAAAAATCCATTAAAAAAATCCATTTAAAAAACCCATTAAAAAAAAGCCATTAAAAAAAACCCATTAAAAAAATCAATTTAAAAAAAATCCATTAAAAACCCATTAAAAATCCATTAAAAATCCAGTAAAAAATCCATTTAAAAAACCCATTAAAAAAATCCATTAAAAAAAAATCCATTAAAAAAAACCCATTAAAAAAATCCATTAAAAAAATCCATTAAAAATCCATTAAAAAAATCCATTAAAAAAAATCCATTAAAAACCCATTAAAAATCCATTAAAAATCCATTAAAAATACATTAAAAAATCCATTTAAAAAACCCATTAAAAAAATCCATTAAAAAAATCCATTTAAAAAATCCATTAAAAAGAAATCCATTAAAAAAACCCATTAAAAAAATCCATTTAAAAAATCCATTAAAAAAAATCCATTAAAAAAAATCCATAAAAAAATCCATTAAAAAATCCATTAAAAAAATCCATTAAAAAAAATCCATTAAAAATCCATTAAAAAAATCCATTAAAAAAATCCATTAAAAAAAATCCATTAAAAAAAAACCCATTAAAAAAAATCCATTAAAAAAAAATCCATTAAAAGAAACCATTAAAAAAAATCCATTAAAAAAATCCATTAAAAATCCATTAAAAAAATCCATTTAAAAAATCCATTAAAAACCCATTAAAAATCCATTAAAAATCCATTAAAAAAATCCATTTAAAAAACCCATTAAAAAAAATCCATTAAAAAATCCATTTCAAAAATCCATTAAAAACCCATTAAAAATCCATTAAAAATCAATTAAAAATCCATTAAAAAATCCATTTAAAAAACCCATTAAAAAAAAACCATTAAAAAAATCCATTTAAAAAAGCCATTAAAAAAACCCATTAAAAAAATCCATTAAAAAAAAAATCCATTAAAAAAAATCCATTAAAAAAAATCAATTTAAAAAAATCCATTAAAAATCCATTAAAAAAATCCATTTAAAAAAATCCATTAAAAAATCCATTTAAAAAACCCATTAAAAAAAATCCATTAAAAAATCCATTAAAAAAATCCATTTAAAAAAGCCATTAAAAAAACCCATTTAAAAAAAGCCATTAAAAAAACCCATTAAAAAAATCAATTTAAAAAAACCCATTATAAATCCATTAAAAATCCATTAAAAAATCCATTTAAAAAACCCATTAAAAAAATCCATTAAAAAAAAATCCATTAAAAAAAAATCCATTAAAAAAAAAATCCATTAAAAAAATCAATTTAAAAAAATCCATTAAAAATCCATTAAAAAAATCCATTTAAAAAAATCCATTAAAAACCCATTAAAAATCCATTAAAAATCCATTAAAAATCCATTAAAAAATCCATTTAAAAAACCCATTAAAAAAAATCCATTAAAAAAATCCATTTAAAAAATCCATTAAAAAAAAATCCATTAAAAAAAAACCATTAAAAAAATCCATTAAAAAAATCCATTTAAAAAATCCATTAAAAAAATCCATTAAAAAAAATCCATTAAAAAATCCATTAAAAAATCCATTAAAAAAATCCATTAAAAAAAATCCATTAAAAATCCATTAAAAAAATCCATTTAAAAAAATCCATTAAAAAATCCATTAAAAACCCATTAAAAATCCATTAAAAATCCATTAAAAAATCCATTTAAACAACCCATTAAAAAAAATTCATTAAAAAAAAATCCATTAAAAAAAAATCCATTAAAAAAAAAATCCATTAAAAAAATCCATTAAAAAAAATGCATTAAAAATCCATTAAAAAAATCCATTTAAAAAAATCCATTAAAAACCCATTAAAAATCCATTAAAAATCCATTAAAAATCCATTAAAAAATCCATTTAAAAAACCCATTAAAAAAAATCCATTAAAAAAATCCATTTAAAAAATCCATTAAAAAAAATCCATTAAAAAAAACCCATTAAAAAAATCCATTAAAAAAATCCATTTAAAAAATCCATTAAAAAATCCATTAAAAAAAATCCATAAAAAAATCCATTAAAAAATCCATTAAAAAAATCCATTAAAAAAAATCCATTAAAAATCCATTAAAAAAATCCATTTAAAAAAATCCATTAAAAAATCCATTAAAAACCCATTAAAAATCCATTAAAAATCCATTAAAAAATCCATTTAAAAAACCCATTAAAAAAATCCATTAAAAAAATTCATTTAAAAAATCCATTAAAAAAAATCCATTTAAAAAAACCCATTAAAAAAAATCCATTAAAAAAATCCATTTAAAAAATCCATTTAAAAAATCCATTAAAAAAACCCATTAAAAAAAATCCATTAAAAAAAAATCCATTTAAAAAAACCCAAAAAAAATCCATTAAAAAAATCCATTAAAAATCCATTAAAAAATCCATTTAAAAAATCCATTAAAAACCCATTAAAAATCCATTAAAAATCCATTAAAAATCCATTAAAAAATCCATTTAAAAAACCCATTAAAAAAATCCATTAAAAAAATCCATTTAAAAAAGCCATTAAAAAAACCCATTAAAAAAAAATCCATTAAAAAAAAAAATCCATTAAAAAAAATCCATTAAAAAAAATCCATTAAAAAAAATCAATTTAAAAAATCCATAAAAAATCCATTAAAAAAATCCATTTAAAAAATCCATTAAAAACCCATTAAAAATCCATTAACAATCCATTAAAAATCCATTAAAAAAATCCATTTAAAAAACCCATTAAAAAAAATCCATTAAAAAAATCCATTTAAAAAATCCATTAAAAACCCATTAAAAATCCATTAAAAATCCATTAAAAAATCCATTTAAAAAACCCATTAAAAAAATCCATTAAAAAAATCCATTAAAAAAATCCATTTAAAAAAGCCATTAAAAAAACCCATTAAAAAAATCCATTAAAAAAAAAATCCATTAAAAAAAATCCATTAAAAAAAATCAATTTAAAAAAATCCATTAAAAATCCATTAAAAAAATCCATTTAAAAAAATCCATTAAAAAATCCATTTAAAAAACCCATTAAAAAAAATCCATTAAAAAAATCCATTTAAAAAATCCATTTAAAAAACCCATTAAAAAAAATCCATTAAAAAAAATCCATTAAAAAAAAATCCATTAAAAAAAAATCCATTAAAAAAAATCAATTTAAAAAAATCCATTAAAAATCCATTAAAAAAATCCATTAAAAACACATTAAAAATCCATTAAAAATCCATTAAAAATCCATTAAAAAATCCATTTAAAAAACCCATTAAAAAAAATCCATTAAAAAAATCCATTTAAAAAATCCATTAAAAAAATCCATAGAAAAAAATCCATTAAAAATCCATTAAAAAAATCCATTTAAAAAACTCATTAAAAAATCCATTAAAAATCCATTAAAAATGCATTAAAAATCCATTAAAAATCCATTAAAAAATCCATTTAAAAAACCCATTAAAAAAAGCCATTAAAAAATCCATTTAAAAAATCCATTAAAAAAAATCCATTTAAAAAAACCCATTAAAAAAAACCCATTAAAAAAATCAATTTAAAAAAATCCATTAAAAATCCATTAAAAAATCCATTTAAAAAAATCCATTAAAAACCCATTAAAAATCCATTAAAAATCCATTAAAAAATCCATTTAAAAAACCCATTAAAAAAAATCCATTTAAAAAAAATCCATTAAATAAAAATCCATTAAAAAAAAATCCATTAAAAAAAATCAATTTAAAAAAATCCATTAAAAATCCATTAAAAAAATCCATTTAAAAAAATCCATTAAAAACCCATTAAAAATCCATTAAAAATCCATTAAAAATCCATTAAAAAATCCATTTAAAAAACCCATTAAAAAAAATCCATTAAAAAAATCCATTTAAAAAATCCATTAAAAAAAAATCCATTAAAAAAAACCCATTAAAAAAATCCATTAAAAAAATCCATTTAAAAAATCCATTAAAAAAAATCCATTAAAAAAAATCCATAAAAAAATCCATTAAAAAATCCATTAAAAAAATCCATTAAAAAAATCCATTAAAAATCCATTAAAAACATCCATTTAAAAAAATCCATTAAAAAATCCATTAAAAACCCATTAAAAATACATTAAAAATCCATTAAAAAATCCATTTAAAAAACCCATTAAAAAAATCCATTAAAAAAATTCATTTAAAAAATCCATTAAAAAAATCCATTTAAAAAAATCCATTTAAAAAAACCCATTAAAAAAATCCATTAAAAAAATCCATTTAAAAAATCCATTTAAAAAAATCCATTAAAAAAAAAACCCATTAAAAAAAATCCATTAAAAAAAAATCCATTAAAAAAACCCATTAAAAAAAATCCATTAAAAAAATCCATTATAAATCCATTAAAAAAATCCATTTAAAAAAATCCATTAAAAACCCATTAAAAATCCATTAAAAATCCATTAAAAATACATTAAAAAATCCATTTAAAAACCCATTAAAAAAATCCATTAAAAAAATCCATTTAATAAATCCATTAAAAAGAAATCCATTAAAAAAACCCATTAAAAAAATCCATTAAAAATCCATTAAAAAAATCCATTTAAAAAACTCATTAAAAAATCCATTAAAAATCCATTAAAAATGCATTAAAAATCCATTAAAAATCCATTAAAAAATCCATTTAAAAAAACCCATTAAAAAAAGCCATTAAAAAATCCATTTAAAAAATCCATTAAAAAAAATCCATTTAAAAAAACCCATTAAAAAAAACCCATTAAAAAAATCCATTAAAAAAATCCATTTAAAAAACCCATTAAAAAAAATCCATTAAAAAAAAATCCATTAAAAAAAAATCCATTAAAAAAAAATCCATTAAAAAAAATCAATTTAAAAAAATCCATTAAAAATCCATTAAAAAAATCCATTTAAAAAAATCCATTAAAAACCCATTAAAAATCCATTAAAAATCCATTAAAAATCCATTAAAAAATCCATTTAAAAAACCCATTAAAAAAAATCCATTAAAAAAATCCATTTAAAAAATCCATTAAAAAAAATCCATTAAAAAAACCCATTAAAAAAATCCATTAAAAAAATCCATTTAAAAAATCCATTAAAAAAATCCATTAAAAAAAATCCATAAAAAAATCCATTAAAAAATCCATTAAAAAAATCCATTAAAAAAAAATCCATTAAAAATCCATTAAAAAAATCCATTTAAAAAAATCCATTAAAAAATCCATTAAAAACCCATTAAAAATCCATTAAAAATCCATTAAAAAATCCATTTAAAAAACCCATTAAAAAAATCCATTAAAAAAATTCATTTAAAAAATCCATTAAAAAAAATCCATTTAAAAAAACCCATTAAAAAAAATCCATTAAAAAAATCCATTTAAAAAATCCATTAAAAAAATCCATTAAAAAAAACCCATTAAAAAAAATCCATTAAAAAAAAATCCATTTAAAAAAACCCAAAAAAAATCCATTAAAAAAATCCATTAAAAATCCATTAAAAAATCCATTTAAAAAATCCATTAAAAACCCATTAAAAATCCATTAAAAATCCATTAAAAATCCATTAAAAAATCCATTTAAAAAACCCATTAAAAAAAAATCCATTAAAAAAAAAAATCCATTAAAAAAAATCCATTAAAAAAAATCCATTAAAAAAAATCAATTTAAAAAATCCATAAAAAATCCATTAAAAAAATCCATTTAAAAAATCCATTAAAAACCCATTAAAAATCCATTAAAAATCCATTAAAAATCCATTAAAAAAATCCATTTAAAAAACCCATTAAAAAAAATCCATTAAAAAAATCCATTTAAAAAATCCATTAAAAACCCATTAAAAATCCATTAAAAATCCATTAAAAAATCCATTTAAAAAACCCATTAAAAAAAATCCATTAAAAAAATCCATTAAAAAAATCCATTTAAAAAAGCCATTAAAAAAACCCATTAAAAAAATCCATTAAAAAAAAATCCATTAAAAAAAATCCATTAAAAAAAATCAATTTAAAAAAATCCATTAAAAATCCATTAAAAAAATCCATTTAAAAAAATCCATTAAAAAATCCATTTAAAAAACCCATTAAAAAAAATCCATTAAAAAAATCCATTTAAAAAATCCATTTAAAAAACCCATTAAAAAAAATCCATTAAAAAAAATCCATTAAAAAAAAATCCATTAAAAAAAAATCCATTAAAAAAAATCAATTTAAAAAAATCCATTAAAAATCCATTAAAAAAATCCATTAAAAACACATTAAAAATCCATTAAAAATCCATTAAAAATCCATTAAAAAATCCATTTAAAAAACCCATTAAAAAAAATCCATTAAAAAAATCCATTTAAAAAATCCATTAAAAAAATCCATAGAAAAAAATCCATTAAAAATCCATTAAAAAAATCCATTTAAAAAACTCATTAAAAAATCCATTAAAAATCCATTAAAAATGCATTAAAAATCCATTAAAAATCCATTAAAAAATCCATTTAAAAAACCCATTAAAAAAAGCCATTAAAAAATCCATTTAAAAAATCCATTAAAAAAAATCCATTTAAAAAAACCCATTAAAAAAAACCCATTAAAAAAATCCATTAAAAAAATCCATTTAAAAAATCCATTAAAAACACATTAAAAATCCATTAAAAATACATTAAAAATCCATTAAAAAAATCCATTTAAAAAACCCATTAAAAAAAATCCATTAAAAAAATCCATTTAAAAAATCCATTAAAAACCCATTAAAAATCCATTAAAAATCCATTAAAAAATCCATTTAAAAAACCCATTAAAAAAATCCATTAAAAAAAAAATCCATTCAAAAAAATCCATTAAAAAAAATCAATTTAAAAAAATCCATTAAAAATCCATTAAAAAAATCCATTTAAAAAAATCCATTAAAAAATCCATTTAAAAAACCCATTAAAAAAAATCCATTAAAAAAATCCATTAAAAAAATCCATTTAAAAAAGCCATTAAAAAAACCCATTAAAAAAAAGCCATTAAAAAAAACCCATTAAAAAAATCAATTTAAAAAAATCCATTAAAAATCCATTAAAAAAATCCATTTAAAAAAATCCATTAAAAACCCATTAAAAATCCATTAAAAATCCATTAAAAAATCCATTTAAAAAACCCATTAAAAAAAATCCATTTAAAAAAAATCCATTAAATAAAAATCCATTAAAAAAAAAATCCATTAAAAAAAATCAATTTAAAAAAATCCATTAAAAATCCATTAAAAAAATCCATTTAAAAAAATCCATTAAAAACCCATTAAAAATCCATTAAAAATCCATTAAAAATCCATTAAAAAATCCATTTAAAAAACCCATTAAAAAAAATCCATTAAAAAAAAAATCCATTAAAAAAAAATCCATTAAAAAAAAAATCCATTAAAAAAAATCCATTAAAAATCCATTAAAAAAATCCATTAAAAAAAATCCTTTAAAAACCCATTAAAAATCCATTAAAAATCCATTAAAAATCCATTAAAAAATCCATTTAAAAAACCCATTAAAAAAAATCCATTAAAAAAATCCATTTAAAAATCCATTAAAAAAAAACCATTAAAAATCCATTAAAAAATCCAGTAAAAAAATCCATTAAAAAAAATCCATTAAAAATCCATTAAAAAAATCCATTTAAAAAATCCATTAAAAAATCCATTAAAAACCCATTAAAAATCCATTAAAAATCCATTAAAAAATCAATTTAAAAAACCCATTAAAAAAATCATTAAAAAATCCATTAAAAACCCATTAAAAATCCATTAAAAATCCATTAAAAAATCCATTTAAAAAACCCATTAAAAAAAATTCATTAAAAAAAAATCCATTAAAAAAAAATCCATTAAAAAAAAATCCATTAAAAAAATCCATTAAAAAAAATGCATTAAAAATCCATTAAAAAAATCCATTTAAAAAAATCCATTAAAAAATCCATTAAAAATCCATTAAAAATCCATTAAAAATCCATTAAAAAATCCATTTAAAAAACCCATTAAAAAAATCCATTAAAAAAATTCATTTAAAAAATCCATTAAAAAAATCCATTTAAAAAAACCCATTAAAAAAAATCCATTAAAAAAATCCATTTAAAAATTCCATTAAAAAAAATCCATTAAAAAAATCCATTTAAAAAAGCCATTAAAAAAACCCATTAAAAAAAAATCCATTAAAAAAAAAATCCATTAAAAATCCATTAAAAATCCATTAAAAAAATCCATTTAAAAAACCCATTAAAAAAACCCATTAAAAAAAAGCCATTAAAAAAACCCATTAAAAAAATCAATTTAAAAAAATCCATTAAAAATCCATTAAAAAAATCCATTTAAAAAAATCCATTAAAAACCCATTAAAAATCCATTAAAAATCCATTAAAAAATCCATTTAAAAAACCCATTAAAAAAAATCCATTAAAAAAAAAATCCATTAAAAAAAAATCCATTTAAAAAAAATCCATTAAAAAAAATCCATTAAAAATCCATTAAAAAAATCCATTAAAAAAAATCCTTTAAAAACCCATTAAAAATCCATTAAAAATCCATTAAAAATCCATTAAAAAATCCATTTAAAAAACCCATTAAAAAAAATCCATTAAAAAAATCCATTTAAAAATCCATTAAAAAAAAACCATTAAAAATCCATTAAAAAATCCAGTAAAAAAATCCATTAAAAAAAATCCATTAAAAATCCATTAAAAAAATCCATTTAAAAAATCCATTAAAAAATCCATTAAAAACCCATTAAAAATCCATTAAAAATCCATTAAAAAATCAATTTAAAAAACCCATTAAAAAAATCCATTAAAAAAATTCATTTAAAAAATCCATTAAAAAAAATCCATTTAAAAAAATCCATTTAAAAAAACCCATTAAAAAAAATCCATTAAAAAAATCCATTTAAAAAATCCATTAAAAAAAATCCATTAAAAAAAAAACCCATTAAAAAAAATCCATTAAAAAAAAATCCATTAAAAAAACCCATTAAAAAAAATCCATTAAAAAAATCCATTATAAATCCATTAAAAAAATCCATTTAAAAAAATCCATTAAAAACCCATTAAAAATCCATTAAAAATCCATTAAAAATCCATTAAAAAATCCATTTAAAAAACCCATTAAAAAAAATCCATTAAAAAAATCCATTTAAAAAATCCATTAAAAAAAAAATCCATTAAAAAAATCCATTAAAAACCCATTAAAAATCCATTAAAAATCCATTAAAAATCCATTAAAAAATCCATTTAAAAAACCCATTAAAAAAATCCATTAAAAAAATCCATTTAAAAAAGCCATTAAAAAAAACCCATTAAAAAAAAATCCATTAAAAAAAAAATCCATTAAAAAAAATCCATTAAAAAAAATCAATTTAAAAAATCCATAAAAAATCCATTAAAAAAATCCATTTAAAAAACCCATTAAAAACCCATTAAAAATCCATTAAAAATCCATTAAAAATCCATTAAAAAATCCATTTAAAAAACCCATTAAAAAAAATCCATTAAAAAAATCCATTTAAAAAACCCATTAAAAAAAAGCCATTAAAAAAAACCCATTAAAAAAATCAATTTAAAAAAAATCCATTAAAAACCCATTAAAAATCCATTAAAAATCCAGTAAAAAATCCATTTAAAAAACCCATTAAAAAAATCCATTAAAAAAAAATCCATTAAAAAAAACCCATTAAAAAAATCCATTAAAAAAATCCATTAAAAATCCATTAAAAAAATCCATTAAAAAAAATCCATTAAAAACCCATTAAAAATCCATTAAAAATCCATTAAAAATACATTAAAAAATCCATTTAAAAAACCCATTAAAAAAATCCATTAAAAAAATCCATTTAAAAAATCCATTAAAAAGAAATCCATTAAAAAAACCCATTAAAAAAATCCATTTAAAAAATCCATTAAAAAAAATCCATTAAAAAAAATCCATAAAAAAATCCATTAAAAAATCCATTAAAAAAATCCATTAAAAAAAATCCATTAAAAATCCATTAAAAAAATCCATTAAAAAAATCCATTAAAAAAAATCCATTAAAAAAAAACCCATTAAAAAAAATCCATTAAAAAAAAATCCATTAAAAGAAACCATTAAAAAAAATCCATTAAAAAAATCCATTAAAAATCCATTAAAAAAATCCATTTAAAAAATCCATTAAAAACCCATTAAAAATCCATTAAAAATCCATTAAAAAAATCCATTTAAAAAACCCATTAAAAAAAATCCATTAAAAAATCCATTTCAAAAATCCATTAAAAACCCATTAAAAATCCATTAAAAATCAATTAAAAATCCATTAAAAAATCCATTTAAAAAACCCATTAAAAAAAAACCATTAAAAAAATCCATTTAAAAAAGCCATTAAAAAAACCCATTAAAAAAATCCATTAAAAAAAAAATCCATTAAAAAAAATCCATTAAAAAAAATCAATTTAAAAAAATCCATTAAAAATCCATTAAAAAAATCCATTTAAAAAAATCCATTACAAAATCCATTTAAAAAACCCATTAAAAAAAATCCATTAAAAAATCCATTAAAAAAATCCATTTAAAAAAGCCATTAAAAAAACCCATTTAAAAAAAGCCATTAAAAAAACCCATTAAAAAAATCAATTTAAAAAAACCCATTATAAATCCATTAAAAATCCATTAAAAAATCCATTTAAAAAACCCATTAAAAAAATCCATTAAAAAAAAATCCATTAAAAAAAAATCCATTAAAAAAAAAATCCATTAAAAAAATCAATTTAAAAAAATCCATTAAAAATCCATTAAAAAAATCCATTTAAAAAAATCCATTAAAAACCCATTAAAAATCCATTAAAAATCCATTAAAAATCCATTAAAAAATCCATTTAAAAAACCCATTAAAAAAAATCCATTAAAAAAATCCATTTAAAAAATCCATTAAAAAAAAATCCATTAAAAAAAAACCATTAAAAAAATCCATTAAAAAAATCCATTTAAAAAATCCATTAAAAAAATCCATTAAAAAAAATCCATTAAAAAATCCATTAAAAAATCCATTAAAAAAATCCATTAAAAAAAATCCATTAAAAATCCATTAAAAAAATCCATTTAAAAAAATCCATTAAAAAATCCATTAAAAACCCATTAAAAATCCATTAAAAATCCATTAAAAAATCCATTTAAACAACCCATTAAAAAAAATTCATTAAAAAAAAATCCATTAAAAAAAAATCCATTAAAAAAAAAATCCATTAAAAAAATCCATTAAAAAAAATGCATTAAAAATCCATTAAAAAAATCCATTTAAAAAAATCCATTAAAAACCCATTAAAAATCCATTAAAAATCCATTAAAAATCCATTAAAAAATCCATTTAAAAAACCCATTAAAAAAAATCCATTAAAAAAATCCATTTAAAAAATCCATTAAAAAAAATCCATTAAAAAAAACCCATTAAAAAAATCCATTAAAAAAATCCATTTAAAAAATCCATTAAAAAAATCCATTAAAAAAAATCCATAAAAAAATCCATTAAAAAATCCATTAAAAAAATCCATTAAAAAAAATCCATTAAAAATCCATTAAAAAAATCCATTTAAAAAAATCCATTAAAAAATCCATTAAAAACCCATTAAAAATCCATTAAAAATCCATTAAAAAATCCATTTAAAAAACCCATTAAAAAAATCCATTAAAAAAATTCATTTAAAAAATCCATTAAAAAAAATCCATTTAAAAAAACCCATTAAAAAAAATCCATTAAAAAAATCCATTTAAAAAATCCATTTAAAAAATCCATTAAAAAAACCCATTAAAAAAAATCCATTAAAAAAAAATCCATTTAAAAAAACCCAAAAAAAATCCATTAAAAAAATCCATTAAAAATCCATTAAAAAATCCATTTAAAAAATCCATTAAAAACCCATTAAAAATCCATTAAAAATCCATTAAAAATCCATTAAAAAATCCATTTAAAAAACCCATTAAAAAAATCCATTAAAAAAATCCATTTAAAAAAGCCATTAAAAAAACCCATTAAAAAAAAATCCATTAAAAAAAAAAATCCATTAAAAAAAATCCATTAAAAAAAATCCATTAAAAAAAATCAATTTAAAAAATCCATAAAAAATCCATTAAAAAAATCCATTTAAAAAATCCATTAAAAACCCATTAAAAATCCATTAACAATCCATTAAAAATCCATTAAAAAAATCCATTTAAAAAACCCATTAAAAAAATCCATTAAAAAAATCCATTTAAAAAATCCATTAAAAACCCATTAAAAATCCATTAAAAATCCATTAAAAAATCCATTTAAAAAACCCATTAAAAAAATCCATTAAAAAAATCCATTAAAAAAATCCATTTAAAAAAGCCATTAAAAAAACCCATTAAAAAAATCCATTAAAAAAAAAATCCATTAAAAAAAATCCATTAAAAAAAATCAATTTAAAAAAATCCATTAAAAATCCATTAAAAAAATCCATTTAAAAAAATCCATTAAAAAATCCATTTAAAAAACCCATTAAAAAAATCCATTAAAAAAATCCATTTAAAAAATCCATTTAAAAAACCCATTAAAAAAAATCCATTAAAAAAAATCCATTAAAAAAAAATCCATTAAAAAAAAATCCATTAAAAAAAATCAATTTAAAAAAATCCATTAAAAATCCATTAAAAAAATCCATTAAAAACACATTAAAAATCCATTAAAAATCCATTAAAAATCCATTAAAAAATCCATTTAAAAAACCCATTAAAAAAAATCCATTAAAAAAATCCATTTAAAAAATCCATTAAAAAAATCCATAGAAAAAAATCCATTAAAAATCCATTAAAAAAATCCATTTAAAAAACTCATTAAAAAATCCATTAAAAATCCATTAAAAATGCATTAAAAATCCATTAAAAATCCATTAAAAAATCCATTTAAAAACCCATTAAAAAAAGCCATTAAAAAATCCATTTAAAAAATCCATTAAAAAAAATCCATTTAAAAAAACCCATTAAAAAAAACCCATTAAAAAAATCCATTAAAAAAATCCATTTAAAAAATCCATTAAAAACACATTAAAAATCCATTAAAAATCCATTAAAAATCCATTAAAAAAATCCATTTAAAAAACCCATTAAAAAAAATCCATTAAAAAAATCCATTTAAAAAATCCATTAAAAACCCATTAAAAATCCATTAAAAATCCATTAAAAAATCCATTTAAAAAACCCATTAAAAAAATCCATTAAAAAAAAAATCCATTCAAAAAAATCCATTAAAAAAAATCAATTTAAAAAAATCCATTAAAAATCCATTAAAAAAATCCATTTAAAAAAATCCATTAAAAAATCCATTTAAAAAACCCATTAAAAAAAATCCATTAAAAAAATCCATTAAAAAAATCCATTTAAAAAAGCCATTAAAAAAACCCATTAAAAAAAAGCCATTAAAAAAAACCCATTAAAAAAATCAATTTAAAAAAATCCATTAAAAATCCATTAAAAAATCCATTTAAAAAAATCCATTAAAAACCCATTAAAAATCCATTAAAAATCCATTAAAAAATCCATTTAAAAAACCCATTAAAAAAAATCCATTTAAAAAAAATCCATTAAATAAAAATCCATTAAAAAAAAAATCCATTAAAAAAAATCAATTTAAAAAAATCCATTAAAAATCCATTAAAAAAATCCATTTAAAAAAATCCATTAAAAACCCATTAAAAATCCATTAAAAATCCATTAAAAATCCATTAAAAAATCCATTTAAAAAACCCATTAAAAAAAATCCATTAAAAAAAAAATCCATTAAAAAAAAATCCATTAAAAAAAAAATCCATTAAAAAAAATCCATTAAAAATCCATTAAAAAAATCCATTAAAAAAAATCCTTTAAAAACCCATTAAAAATCCATTAAAAATCCATTAAAAATCCATTAAAAAATCCATTTAAAAAACCCATTAAAAAAAATCCATTAAAAAAATCCATTTAAAAATCCATTAAAAAAAAAACCATTAAAAATCCATTAAAAAATCCAGTAAAAAAATCCATTAAAAAAAATCCATTAAAAATCCATTAAAAAAATCCATTTAAAAAATCCATTAAAAAATCCATTAAAAACCCATTAAAAATCCATTAAAAATCCATTAAAAAATCAATTTAAAAAACCCATTAAAAAAATCCATTAAAAAATCCATTAAAAACCCATTAAAAATCCATTAAAAATCCATTAAAAAATCCATTTAAAAAACCCATTAAAAAAAATTCATTAAAAAAAAATCCATTAAAAAAAAATCCATTAAAAAAAAAATCCATTAAAAAAATCCATTAAAAAAATGCATTAAAAATCCATTAAAAAAATCCATTTAAAAAAATCCATTAAAAAATCCATTAAAAATCCATTAAAAATCCATTAAAAATCCATTAAAAAATCCATTTAAAAAACCCATTAAAAAAATCCATTAAAAAAATTCATTTAAAAAATCCATTAAAAAAAATCCATTTAAAAAAACCCATTAAAAAAAATCCATTAAAAAAATCCATTTAAAAATTCCATTAAAAAAAATCCATTAAAAAAATCCATTTAAAAAAGCCATTAAAAAAACCCATTAAAAAAAAATCCATTAAAAAAAAAATCCATTAAAAATCCATTAAAAATCCATTAAAAAAATCCATTTAAAAAACCCATTAAAAAAACCCATTAAAAAAAAGCCATTAAAAAAACCCATTAAAAAAATCAATTTAAAAAAATCCATTAAAAATCCATTAAAAAAATCCATTTAAAAAAATCCATTAAAAACCCATTAAAAATCCATTAAAAATCCATTAAAAAATCCATTTAAAAAACCCATTAAAAAAAATCCATTAAAAAAAAAATCCATTAAAAAAAAATCCATTAAAAAAAAATCCATTAAAAAAAATCCATTAAAAATCCATTAAAAAAATCCATTAAAAAAAATCCTTTAAAAACCCATTAAAAATCCATTAAAAATCCATTAAAAATCCATTAAAAAATCCATTTAAAAAACCCATTAAAAAAAATCCATTAAAAAAATCCATTTAAATATCCATTAAAAATAAACCATTAAAAATCCATTAAAAAATCCAGTAAAAAAATCCATTAAAAAAAATCCATTAAAAATCCATTAAAAAAATCCATTTAAAAAATCCATTAAAAAATCCATTAAAAACCCATTAAAAATCCATTAAAAATCCATTAAAAAATCAATTTAAAAAACCCATTAAAAAAATCCATTAAAAAAATTCATTTAAAAAATCCATTAAAAAAAATCCATTTAAAAAAATCCATTTAAAAAAACCCATTAAAAAAAATCCATTAAAAAAATCCATTTAAAAAATCCATTAAAAAAAATCCATTAAAAAAAAAACCCATTAAAAAAAATCCATTAAAAAAAAATCCATTAAAAAAACCCATTAAAAAAAATCCATTAAAAAAATCCATTATAAATCCATTAAAAAAATCCATTTAAAAAAATCCATTAAAAACCCATTAAAAATCCATTAAAAATCCATTAAAAATCCATTAAAAAATCCATTTAAAAAACCCATTAAAAAAAATCCATTAAAAAAATCCATTTAAAAAATCCATTAAAAAAAAAATCCATTAAAAAAATCCATTAAAAACCCATTAAAAATCCATTAAAAATCCATTAAAAATCCATTAAAAAATCCATTTAAAAAACCCATTAAAAAAATCCATTAAAAAAATCCATTTAAAAAAGCCATTAAAAAAACCCATTAAAAAAAAATCCATTAAAAAAAAAAATCCATTAAAAAAAATCCATTAAAAAAAATCCATTAAAAAAAATCAATTTAAAAAATCCATAAAAAATCCATTAAAAAAATCCATTTAAAAAACCCATTAAAAACCCATTAAAAATCCATTAAAAATCCATTAAAAATCCATTAAAAAATCCATTTAAAAAACCCATTAAAAAAAATCCATTAAAAAAATCCATTTAAAAAACCCATTAAAAAAAAGCCATTAAAAAAAACCCATTAAAAAAATCAATTTAAAAAAAATCCATTAAAAACCCATTAAAAATCCATTAAAAATCCAGTAAAAAATCCATTTAAAAAACCCATTAAAAAAATCCATTAAAAAAAAATCCATTAAAAAAAACCCATTAAAAAAATCCATTAAAAAAATCCATTAAAAATCCATTAAAAAAATCCATTAAAAAATATCCATTAAAAACCCATTAAAAATCCATTAAAAATCCATTAAAAATACATTAAAAAATCCATTTAAAAAACCCATTAAAAAAATCCATTAAAAAAATCCATTTAAAAAATCCATTAAAAAGAAATCCATTAAAAAAACCCATTAAAAAAATCCATTTAAAAAATCCATTAAAAAAAATCCATTAAAAAAAATCCATAAAAAAATCCATTAAAAAATCCATTAAAAAAATCCATTAAAAAAAATCCATTAAAAATCCATTAAAAAAATCCATTAAAAAAATCCATTAAAAAAAATCCATTAAAAAAAAACCCATTAAAAAAAATCCATTAAAAAAAAATCCATTAAAAGAAACCATTAAAAAAAATCCATTAAAAAAATCCATTAAAAATCCATTAAAAAAATCCATTTAAAAAATCCATTAAAAACCCATTAAAAATCCATTAAAAATCCATTAAAAAAATCCATTTAAAAAACCCATTAAAAAAAATCCATTAAAAAATCCATTTCAAAAATCCATTAAAAACCCATTAAAAATCCATTAAAAATCAATTAAAAATCCATTAAAAAATCCATTTAAAAAACCCATAAAAAAAAAACCATTAAAAAAATCCATTTAAAAAAGCCATTAAAAAAACCCATTAAAAAAATCCATTAAAAAAAAAATCCATTAAAAAAAATCCATTAAAAAAAATCAATTTATAAAAATCCATTAAAAATCCATTAAAAAAATCCATTTAAAAAAATCCATTAAAAAATCCATTTAAAAAACCCATTAAAAAAAATCCATTAAAAAATCCATTAAAAAAATCCATTTAAAAAAGCCATTAAAAAAACCCATTTAAAAAAAGCCATTAAAAAAAACCATTAAAAAAATCAATTTAAAAAAACCCATTATAAATCCATTAAAAATCCATTAAAAAATCCATTTAAAAAACCCATTAAAAAAATCCATTAAAAAAAAATCCATTAAAAAAAAATCCATTAAAAAAAAAATCCATTAAAAAAAATCAATTTAAAAAAATCCATTAAAAATCCATTAAAAAAATCCATTTAAAAAAATCCATTAAAAACCCATTAAAAATCCATTAAAAATCCATTAAAAATCCATTAAAAAATCCATTTAAAAAACCCATTAAAAAAAATCCATTAAAAAAATCCATTTAAAAAATCCATTAAAAAAAAATCCATTAAAAAAAAACCATTAAAAAAATCCATTAAAAAAATCCATTTAAAAAATCCATTAAAAAAATCCATTAAAAAAAATCCATTAAAAAATCCATTAAAAAATCCATTAAAAAAATCCATTAAAAAAAATCCATTAAAAATCCATTAAAAAAATCCATTTAAAAAAATCCATTAAAAAATCCATTAAAAACCCATTAAAAATCCATTAAAAATCCATTAAAAAATCCATTTAAACAACCCATTAAAAAAAATTCATTAAAAAAAAATCCATTAAAAAAAAATCCATTAAAAAAAAAATCCATTAAAAAAATCCATTAAAAAAAATGCATTAAAAATCCATTAAAAAAATCCATTTAAAAAAATCCATTAAAAAATCCATTAAAAATCCATTAAAAATCCATTAAAAATCCATTAAAAAATCCATTTAAAAAACCCATTAAAAAAATCCATTAAAAAAATTCATTTAAAAAATCCATTAAAAAAAATCCATTAAAAAAAATCCATTAAAAAAATCCATTTAAAAAATCCATTAAAAAAAATCCATTAAAAAAAACCCATTAAAAAAAATCCATTAAAAAAAAATCCATTAAAAAAACCCATTAAAAAAATCCATTAAAAAAATCCATTAAAAATCCATTAAAAAAATCCATTTAAAAAAATCCATTAAAAACCCATTAAAAATCCATTAAAAATCCATTAAAAATCCATTAAAAATCCATTAAAAATCCATTAAAAAATCCATTTAAAAAACCCATTAAAAAAAATCCATTACAAAAATCCATTTAAAAAATCCATTAAAAAAAAATCCATTAAAAAAAAACCATTAAAAAAATCCATTAAAAAAATCCATTTAAAAAATCCATTAAAAAAATCCATTTAAAAAAATCCATTAAAAAATGCATTAAAAAATCCATTAAAAAAATCCATTAAAAAAAATCCATTAAAAATCCATTAAAAAAATCCATTTAAAAAAATCCATTAAAAAATCCATTAAAAACCCATTAAAAATCCATTAAAAATCCATTAAAAAATCCATTTAAAAAACCCATTAAAAAAATTCATTAAAAAAAAATCCATTAAAAAAAAATCCATTAAAAAAAAATCCATTAAAAAAATCCATTAAAAAAAATGCATTAAAAATCCATTAAAAAAATCCATTTAAAAAAATCCATTAAAAAATCCATTAAAAATCCATTAAAAATCCATTAAAAATCCATTAAAAAATCCATTTAAAAAACCCATTAAAAAAATCCATTAAAAAAATTCATTTAAAAAATCCATTAAAAAAAATCCATTTAAAAAAACCCATTAAAAAAAATCCATTAAAAAAATCCATTTAAAAAATCCATTAAAAAAAATCCATTAAAAAAAAACCCATTAAAAAAAATCCATTAAAAAAACCCATTAAAAAAATCCATTAAAAAAATCCATTAAAAATCCATTAAAAAAATCTATTTAAAAAAATCCATTAAAAATCCATTAAAAATCCATTAAAAATCCATTAAAAATCCATTAAAAAATCCATTTAAAAAACCCATTAAAAAAATCCATTAAAAAAATCCATTAAAAAAATCCATTTAAAAAAGCCATTAAAAAAACCCATTAAAAAAAATCCATTAAAAAAAAAATCCATTAAAAAAAATCCATTGAAAAAAATCCATTAAAAAAAATCCATTAAAAATCCATTAAAAAAATCCATTTAAAAAAAGTCATTAAAAAATCCATTAAAAATCCATTAAAAATCCATTAAAAAAATCCATTTAAAAAACCCATTAAAAAAAATCCATTAAAAAATCCATTTCAAAAATCCATTAAAAACCCATTAAAAATCCATTAAAAATCAATTAAAAACCCATTAAAAAAAAACCATTAAAAAAATCCATTTAAAAAAGCCATTAAAAAAACCCATTTAAAAAATCCATTAAAAAAAATCCATTAAAAAAACCCATTAAAAAAAATCCATTAAAAAAAATCCATTAAAAGAGACCATTAAAAAAAATCCATTAAAAAAATACATTAAAAATCCATTAAAAAAATCCATTAAAAAAAATCCATTAAAAACCCATTAAAAATCCATTAAAAATCCATTAAAAATCCATTAAAAAATCCATTTAAAAAACCCATTAAAAAAATCCATTAAAAAAATCCATTAAAAAAATCCATTTAAAAAAGCAATTAAAAAACCCATTAAAAAAAATCCATTAAAAAAAAAAAATCAATTAAAAAAAATCCATTAAAAAAAATCCATTAAAAAAAATCCATTAAAAATCCATTAATAAAATCCATTTAAAAAAAGTCATTAAAAAATCCATGAAAAATCCATTAAAAATCCATTAAAAATCCATTAAAAATCCAGTAAAAAATCCATTTAAAAAACCCATTAAAAAAAGCCATTAAAAAATCCATTTAAAAAAATCCATTAAAAAAAATCCATTAAAAAAAAGCAATTTAAAAAATCCATTAAAAATCCATTAAAAAAATCCATTTAAAAAATCCATTAAAAACCCATTAAAAATCCATTAAAAATCCATTAAAAATCCATTAAAAAAATCCATTTAAAAAACCCATTAAAAAAAATCCATTAAAAAAATCCATTTAAAAAATCCATTTAAAAAAGCCATTAAAAAAACCCATTAAAAAAAGCCATTAAAAAAAACCCATTAAAAAAATCAATTTAAAAAAATATATTAAAAATCCATTAAAAAAATCCATTTAAAAAAATCCATTAAAAACCCATTAAAAATCCATTAAAAATCCATTAAAAATCCATTAAAAAATCCATTTAAAAAACCTATTAAAAAAAATCCATTAAAAAAATCCATTTAAAAAATCCATTAAAAAAAAATCCATTAAAAAAAACCCATTAAAAAAATCCATTAAAAAAAATCAATTTAAAAAATCCATTAAAAAAAATCCATTAAAAAAATCCATCAAAAAATCCATTAAAAAATCCATTAAAAAAATCCATTAAAAAAAATCCATTAAAAATCCATTAAAAAAATCCATTAAAAAAAATCCATCAAAAAATCCATTAAAAACCCATTAAAAATTCATTAAAAATCCATTAAAAAATCCATTTAAAAAACCCATTAAAAAAATCCATTAAAAAAATTCATTTGAAAAATCCATTAAAAAAAATCCATTTAAAAAAACCCATTAAAACAAATCCATTAAAAAAATCCATTTAAAAAATCCATTAAAAAAATCCATTAAAAAAAACCCATTAAAAAAAATCCATTAAAAAAAAAATCCATTAAGAAAAAACCATTAAAAAAAATCCATTAAAAAAATCCATTAAAAATCCATTAAAAAATCCATTTAAAAAAATCCATTAAAAACCCATTAAAAATCCATTAAAAATCCATTAAAAATCCATTAAAAAATCCATTTAAAAAACCCATTAAAAAAATCCATTAAAAAAATCCATTTAAAAAAGCCATTAAAAAACCCATTAAAAAAAAATCCATTAAAAAAAAAAATCCATTTAAAAAATCCATTAAAAAAAATCCATTAAAAATCCATTAAAAAAATCCATTTAAAAAAATCCATTAAAAATCCATTAAAAATCCATTAAAAATACATTAAAAAATCCATTTAAAAAACCCATTAAAAAAATCCATTAAAAAAAACCATTAAAAAAATCCATTAAAAAAATCCATTTAAAAAATCCATTAAAAAAAATCCATAAAAAAATCCATTAAAAAATCCATTAAAAAAATCCATTAAAAAAAATCCATTAAAAATCCATTAAAAAAATCCATTAAAAAAATCCATTAAAAAAAATCCATTAAAAAAAAACCCATTAAAAAAAATCCATTAAAAAAAAATCCATTAAAAGAAACCATTAAAAAAAATCCATTAAAAAAATCCATTAAAAATCCATTAAAAAAATCCATTTAAAAAATCCATTAAAAACCCATTAAAAATCCATTAAAAATCCATTAAAAATCCATTAAAAAATCCATTAAAAAAACCATTAAAAAAATCCATTAAAAAAATCCATTAAAAAAATCCATTAAAAAAATCCATTAAAAAAATCCATTTAAAAAAGCCATTAAAAAAACCCATTAAAAAAAAATCCATTAAAAAAAAAAAAATCCATTAAAAAAAATCCATTAAAAAAAATCCATAGAAAAAAATCCATTAAAAATCCATTAAAAAAATCCATTTAAAAAAAGTCATTAAAAAATCCATTAAAAATCCATTAAAAATGCATTAAAAATCCATTAAAAATCCATTAAAAAATCCATTTAAAAAACCCAGTAAAAAAAGCCATTAAAAAATCCATTTAAAAAATCCATTAAAAAAAATCCATTTAAAAAAACCCATTAAAAAAAATCCATTAAAAATCCATTAAAAAAATCCATTTAAAAAATCCATTAAAAACCCATTAAAAATCCATTAAAAATCCATTAAAAATCCATTAAAAAAATCCATTTAAAAAACCCATTAAAAAAAATCCATTAAAAAATCCATTTCAAAAATCCATTAAAAACCCATTAAAAATCCATTAAAAATCAATTAAAAATCCATTAAAAAATCCATTTAAAAAACCCATTAAAAAAAAACCATTAAAAAAATCCATTTAAAAAAAGCCATTAAAAAAACCCATTAAAAAAATCCATTAAAAAAAAAATCCATTAAAAAAAATCCATTAAAAAAAATCAATTTAAAAAAATCCATTAAAAATCCATTAAAAAAATCCATTTAAAAAAATCCATTAAAAAATCCATTTAAAAAACCCATTAAAAAAAAATCCATTAAAAAATCCATTAAAAAAATCCATTTAAAAAAGCCATTAAAAAAACCATTAAAAAAAAGCCATTAAAAAAAACCCATTAAAAAAATCAATTTAAAAAAACCCATTAAAAATCCATTAAAAATCCATTAAAAAATCCATTTAAAAAACCCATTAAAAAAATCCATTAAAAAAAAATCCATTAAAAAAAAGTCCATTAAAAAAAATCAATTTAAAAAATCCATTAAAAATCCATTAAAAAAATCCATTTAAAAAAATCCATTAAAAACCCATTAAAAATCCATTAAAAATCCATTAAAAATCCATTAAAAAATCCATTTAAAAAACCCATTAAAAAAAATCCATTAAAAAAATCCATTTAAAAAATCCATTAAAAAAAAATCCATTAAAAAAAACCCATTAAAAATCCATTAAAAAAATCCATTTAAAAAAGTCATTAAAAAATCCATTAAAAATCCATTAAAAATCCATTAAAAATCCATTAAAAATCCATTAAAAAATCCATTTAAAAAACCCATTTAAAAAAGCCATTAAAAAATCCATTTAAAAAATCCATTAAAAAAAATCCATTTAAAAAAACCCATTAAAAAAAATCAATTTAAAAAATCCATTAAAAATCCATTAAAAAAATCCATTTAAAAAATCCATTAAAAACCCATTAAAAATCCATTAAAAATCCATTAAAAATCCATTAAAAAAATCCATTTAAAAAACCCATTAAAAAAAATCCATTAAAAAAATCCATTTAAAAAATCCATTAAAAACCCATTAAAAATCCATTAAAAATCCATTAAAAATCCATTAAAAAATCCATTTAAAAAACCCATTAAAAAAATCCATTAAAAAAAAATCCATTAAAAAAAATCCATTAAAAAAAATCAATTAAAAAAAATCCATTAAAAATCCATTAAAAAAATCCATTTAAAAAAATCCATTAAAAAAAATCCATTAAAAAAATCCATTTAAAAAAGCCATTAAAAAAACCCATTAAAAAAAAATCCATTAAAAAAAAAATCCATTAAAAATCCATTAAAAATCCATTAAAAAAATCCATTTAAAAAACCCATTAAAAAAACCCATTAAAAAAAAGCCATTAAAAAAACCCATTAAAAAAATCAATTTAAAAAAATCCATTAAAAATCCATTAAAAAAATCCATTTAAAAAAATCCATTAAAAACCCATTAAAAATCCATTAAAAATCCATTAAAAAATCCATTTAAAAAACCCATTAAAAAAAATCCATTAAAAAAAAAATCCATTAAAAAAAAATCCATTAAAAAAAAATCCATTAAAAAAAATCCATTAAAAATCCATTAAAAAAATCCATTAAAAAAAATCCTTTAAAAACCCATTAAAAATCCATTAAAAATCCATTAAAAATCCATTAAAAAATCCATTTAAAAAACCCATTAAAAAAAATCCATTAAAAAAATCCATTTAAAAATCCATTAAAAAAAAACCATTAAAAATCCATTAAAAAATCCAGTAAAAAAATCCATTAAAAAAAATCCATTAAAAATCCATTAAAAAAATCCATTTAAAAAATCCATTAAAAAATCCATTAAAAACCCATTAAAAATCCATTAAAAATCCATTAAAAAATCAATTTAAAAAACCCATTAAAAAAATCCATTAAAAAAATTCATTTAAAAAATCCATTAAAAAAAATCCATTTAAAAAAATCCATTTAAAAAAACCCATTAAAAAAAATCCATTAAAAAAATCCATTTAAAAAATCCATTAAAAAAAATCCATTAAAAAAAAAACCCATTAAAAAAAATCCATTAAAAAAAAATCCATTAAAAAAACCCATTAAAAAAAATCCATTGAAAAAATCCATTATAAATCCATTAAAAAAATCCATTTAAAAAAATCCATTAAAAACCCATTAAAAATCCATTAAAAATCCATTAAAAATCCATTAAAAAATCCATTTAAAAAACCCATTAAAAAAAATCCATTAAAAAAATCCATTTAAAAAATCCATTAAAAAAAAAATCCATTAAAAAAATCCATTAAAAACCCATTAAAAATCCATTAAAAATCCATTAAAAATCCATTAAAAAATCCATTTAAAAAACCCATTAAAAAAATCCATTAAAAAAATCCATTTAAAAAAGCCATTAAAAAAACCCATTAAAAAAAAATCCATTAAAAAAAAAAATCCATTAAAAAAAATCCATTAAAAAAAATCCATTAAAAAAAATCAATTTAAAAAATCCATAAAAAATCCATTAAAAAAATCCATTTAAAAAACCCATTAAAAACCCATTAAAAATCCATTAAAAATCCATTAAAAATCCATTAAAAAATCCATTTAAAAAACCCATTAAAAAAAATCCATTAAAAAAATCCATTTAAAAAACCCATTAAAAAAAAGCCATTAAAAAAAACCCATTAAAAAAATCAATTTAAAAAAAATCCATTAAAAACCCATTAAAAATCCATTAAAAATCCAGTAAAAAATCCATTTAAAAAACCCATTAAAAAAATCCATTAAAAAAAAATCCATTAAAAAAAACCCATTAAAAAAATCCATTAAAAAAATCCATTAAAAATCCATTAAAAAAATCCATTAAAAAAAATCCATTAAAAACCCATTAAAAATCCATTAAAAATCCATTAAAAATACATTAAAAAATCCATTTAAAAAACCCATTAAAAAAATCCATTAAAAAAATCCATTTAAAAAATCCATTAAAAAGAAATCCATTAAAAAAACCCATTAAAAAAATCCATTTAAAAAATCCATTAAAAAAAATCCATTAAAAAAAATCCATAAAAAAATCCATTAAAAAATCCATTAAAAAAATCCATTAAAAAAAATCCATTAAAAATCCATTAAAAAAATCCATTAAAAAAATCCATTAAAAAAAATCCATTAAAAAAAAACCCATTAAAAAAAATCCATTAAAAAAAAATCCATTAAAAGAAACCATTAAAAAAAATCCATTAAAAAAATCCATTAAAAATCCATTAAAAAAATCCATTTAAAAAATCCATTAAAAACCCATTAAAAATCCATTAAAAATCCATTAAAAAAATCCATTTAAAAAACCCATTAAAAAAAATCCATTAAAAAATCCATTTCAAAAATCCATTAAAAACCCATTAAAAATCCATTAAAAATCAATTAAAAATCCATTAAAAAATCCATTTAAAAAACCCATTAAAAAAAAACCATTAAAAAAATCCATTTAAAAAAGCCATTAAAAAAACCCATTAAAAAAATCCATTAAAAAAAAAATCCATTAAAAAAAATCCATTAAAAAAAATCAATTTATAAAAATCCATTAAAAATCCATTAAAAAAATCCATTTAAAAAAATCCATTAAAAAATCCATTTAAAAAACCCATTAAAAAAAATCCATTAAAAAATCCATTAAAAAAATCCATTTAAAAAAGCCATTAAAAAAACCCATTTAAAAAAAGCCATTAAAAAAAACCATTAAAAAAATCAATTTAAAAAAACCCATTATAAATCCATTAAAAATCCATTAAAAAATCCATTTAAAAAACCCATTAAAAAAATCCATTAAAAAAAAATCCATTAAAAAAAAATCCATTAAAAAAAAAATCCATTAAAAAAAATCAATTTAAAAAAATCCATTAAAAATCCATTAAAAAAATCCATTTAAAAAAATCCATTAAAAACCCATTAAAAATCCATTAAAAATCCATTAAAAATCCATTAAAAAATCCATTTAAAAAACCCATTTAAAAAAATCCATTAAAAAAATCCATTTAAAAAATCCATTAAAAAAAAATCCATTAAAAAAAAACCATTAAAAAAATCCATTAAAAAAATCCATTTAAAAAATCCATTAAAAAAATCCATTAAAAAAAATCCATTAAAAAATCCATTAAAAAATCCATTAAAAAAATCCATTAAAAAAAATCCATTAAAAATCCATTAAAAAAATCCATTTAAAAAAATCCATTAAAAAATCCATTAAAAACCCATTAAAAATCCATTAAAAATCCATTAAAAAATCCATTTAAACAACCCATTAAAAAAAATTCATTAAAAAAAAATCCATTAAAAAAAAATCCATTAAAAAAAAAATCCATTAAAAAAATCCATTAAAAAAAATGCATTAAAAATCCATTAAAAAAATCCATTTAAAAAAATCCATTAAAAAATCCATTAAAAATCCATTAAAAATCCATTAAAAATCCATTAAAAAATCCATTTAAAAAACCCATTAAAAAAATCCATTAAAAAAATTCATTTAAAAAATCCATTAAAAAAAATCCATTAAAAAAAATCCATTAAAAAAATCCATTTAAAAAATCCATTAAAAAAAATCCATTAAAAAAAACCCATTAAAAAAAATCCATTAAAAAAAAATCCATTAAAAAAACCCATTAAAAAAATCCATTAAAAAAATCCATTAAAAATCCATTAAAAAAATCCATTTAAAAAAATCCATTAAAAACCCATTAAAAATCCATTAAAAATCCATTAAAAATCCATTAAAAATCCATTAAAAATCCATTAAAAAATCCATTTAAAAAACCCATTAAAAAAAATCCATTACAAAAATCCATTTAAAAAATCCATTAAAAAAAAATCCATTAAAAAAAAACCATTAAAAAAATACATTAAAAAAATCCATTTAAAAAATCCATTAAAAAAATCCATTTAAAAAAATCCATTAAAAAATGCATTAAAAAATCCATTAAAAAAATCCATTAAAAAAAATCCATTAAAAATCCATTAAAAAAATCCATTTAAAAAAATCCATTAAAAAATCCATTAAAAACCCATTAAAAATCCATTAAAAATCCATTAAAAAATCCATTTAAAAAACCCATTAAAAAAATTCATTAAAAAAAAATCCATTAAAAAAAAATCCATTAAAAAAAAATCCATTAAAAAAATCCATTAAAAAAAATGCATTAAAAATCCATTAAAAAAATCCATTTAAAAAAATCCATTAAAAAATCCATTAAAAATCCATTAAAAATCCATTAAAAATCCATTAAAAAATCCATTTAAAAAACCCATTAAAAAAATCCATTAAAAAAATTCATTTAAAAAATCCATTAAAAAAAATCCATTTAAAAAAACCCATTAAAAAAAATCCATTAAAAAAATCCATTTAAAAAATCCATTAAAAAAAATCCATTAAAAAAAAACCCATTAAAAAAAATCCATTAAAAAAACCCATTAAAAAAATCCATTAAAAAAATCCATTAAAAATCCATTAAAAAAATCTATTTAAAAAAATCCATTAAAAATCCATTAAAAATCCATTAAAAATCCATTAAAAATCCATTAAAAAATCCATTTAAAAAACCCATTAAAAAAATCCATTAAAAAAATCCATTAAAAAAATCCATTTAAAAAAGCCATTAAAAAAACCCATTAAAAAAAATCCATTAAAAAAAAAATCCATTAAAAAAAATCCATTGAAAAAAATCCATTAAAAAAAATCCATTAAAAATCCATTAAAAAAATCCATTTAAAAAAAGTCATTAAAAAATCCATTAAAAATCCATTAAAAATCCATTAAAAAAATCCATTTAAAAAACCCATTAAAAAAAATCCATTAAAAAATCCATTTCAAAAATCCATTAAAAACCCATTAAAAATCCATTAAAAATCAATTAAAAACCCATTAAAAAAAAACCATTAAAAAAATCCATTTAAAAAAGCCATTAAAAAAACCCATTTAAAAAATCCATTAAAAAAAATCCATTAAAAAAACCCATTAAAAAAAATCCATTAAAAAAAATCCATTAAAAGAGACCATTAAAAAAAATCCATTAAAAAAATACATTAAAAATCCATTAAAAAAATCCATTAAAAAAAATCCATTAAAAACCCATTAAAAATCCATTAAAAATCCATTAAAAATCCATTAAAAAATCCATTTAAAAAACCCATTAAAAAAATCCATTAAAAAAATCCATTAAAAAAATCCATTTAAAAAAGCAATTAAAAAACCCATTAAAAAAAATCCATTAAAAAAAAAAAATCAATTAAAAAAAATCCATTAAAAAAAATCCATTAAAAAAAATCCATTAAAAATCCATTAATAAAATCCATTTAAAAAAAGTCATTAAAAAATCCATGAAAAATCCATTAAAAATCCATTAAAAATCCATTAAAAATCCAGTAAAAAATCCATTTAAAAAACCCATTAAAAAAAGCCATTAAAAAATCCATTTAAAAAAATCCATTAAAAAAAATCCATTAAAAAAAAGCAATTTAAAAAATCCATTAAAAATCCATTAAAAAAATCCATTTAAAAAATCCATTAAAAACCCATTAAAAATCCATTAAAAATCCATTAAAAATCCATTAAAAAAATCCATTTAAAAAACCCATTAAAAAAAATCCATTAAAAAAATCCATTTAAAAAATCCATTTAAAAAAGCCATTAAAAAAACCCATTAAAAAAAGCCATTAAAAAAAACCCATTAAAAAAATCAATTTAAAAAAATATATTAAAAATCCATTAAAAAAATCCATTTAAAAAAATCCATTAAAAACCCATTAAAAATCCATTAAAAATCCATTAAAAATCCATTAAAAAATCCATTTAAAAAACCTATTAAAAAAAATCCATTAAAAAAATCCATTTAAAAAATCCATTAAAAAAAAATCCATTAAAAAAAACCCATTAAAAAAATCCATTAAAAAAAATCAATTTAAAAAATCCATTAAAAAAAATCCATTAAAAAAATCCATCAAAAAATCCATTAAAAAATCCATTAAAAAAATCCATTAAAAAAAATCCATTAAAAATCCATTAAAAAAATCCATTAAAAAAAATCCATCAAAAAATCCATTAAAAACCCATTAAAAATTCATTAAAAATCCATTAAAAAATCCATTTAAAAAACCCATTAAAAAAATCCATTAAAAAAATTCATTTGAAAAATCCATTAAAAAAAATCCATTTAAAAAAACCCATTAAAACAAATCCATTAAAAAAATCCATTTAAAAAATCCATTAAAAAAATCCATTAAAAAAAACCCATTAAAAAAAATCCATTAAAAAAAAAATCCATTAAGAAAAAACCATTAAAAAAAATCCATTAAAAAAATCCATTAAAAATCCATTAAAAAATCCATTTAAAAAAATCCATTAAAAACCCATTAAAAATCCATTAAAAATCCATTAAAAATCCATTAAAAAATCCATTTAAAAAACCCATTAAAAAAATCCATTAAAAAAATCCATTTAAAAAAGCCATTAAAAAACCCATTAAAAAAAAATCCATTAAAAAAAAAAATCCATTTAAAAAATCCATTAAAAAAAATCCATTAAAAATCCATTAAAAAAATCCATTTAAAAAAATCCATTAAAAATCCATTAAAAATCCATTAAAAATACATTAAAAAATCCATTTAAAAAACCCATTAAAAAAATCCATTAAAAAAATCCATTTAAAAAATCCATTAAAAAGAAATCCATTAAAAAAAACCATTAAAAAAATCCATTAAAAAAATCCATTTAAAAAATCCATTAAAAAAAATCCATAAAAAAATCCATTAAAAAATCCATTAAAAAAATCCATTAAAAAAAATCCATTAAAAATCCATTAAAAAAATCCATTAAAAAAATCCATTAAAAAAAATCCATTAAAAAAAAACCCATTAAAAAAAATCCATTAAAAAAAAATCCATTAAAAGAAACCATTAAAAAAAATCCATTAAAAAAATCCATTAAAAATCCATTAAAAAAATCCATTTAAAAAATCCATTAAAAACCCATTAAAAATCCATTAAAAATCCATTAAAAATCCATTAAAAAATCCATTAAAAAAACCATTAAAAAATCCATTAAAAAAATCCATTAAAAAAATCCATTAAAAAAATCCATTTAAAAAAGCCATTAAAAAAACCCATTAAAAAAAAATCCATTAAAAAAAAAAAAATCCATTAAAAAAAATCCATTAAAAAAAATCCATAGAAAAAAATCCATTAAAAATCCATTAAAAAAATCCATTTAAAAAAAGTCATTAAAAAATCCATTAAAAATCCATTAAAAATGCATTAAAAATCCATTAAAAATCCATTAAAAAATCCATTTAAAAAACCCAGTAAAAAAAGCCATTAAAAAATCCATTTAAAAAATCCATTAAAAAAAATCCATTTAAAAAAACCCATTAAAAAAAATCCATTAAAAATCCATTAAAAAAATCCATTTAAAAAATCCATTAAAAACCCATTAAAAATCCATTAAAAATCCATTAAAAATCCATTAAAAAAATCCATTTAAAAAACCCATTAAAAAAAATCCATTAAAAAATCCATTTCAAAAATCCATTAAAAACCCATTAAAAATCCATTAAAAATCAATTAAAAATCCATTAAAAAATCCATTTAAAAAACCCATTAAAAAAAAACCATTAAAAAAATCCATTTAAAAAAAGCCATTAAAAAAACCCATTAAAAAAATCCATTAAAAAAAAAATCCATTAAAAAAAATCCATTAAAAAAAATCAATTTAAAAAAATCCATTAAAAATCCATTAAAAAAATCCATTTAAAAAAATCCATTAAAAAATCCATTTAAAAAACCCATTAAAAAAAAATCCATTAAAAAATCCATTAAAAAAATCCATTAAAAAAAGCCATTAAAAAACCCATTAAAAAAAAGCCATTAAAAAAAACCCATTAAAAAAATCAATTTAAAAAAAACCATTAAAAATCCATTAAAAATCCATTAAAAAATCCATTTAAAAAACCCATTAAAAAAATCCATTAAAAAAAAATCCATTAAAAAAAAGTCCATTAAAAAAAATCAATTTAAAAAATCCATTAAAAATCCATTAAAAAAATCCATTTAAAAAAATCCATTAAAAACCCATTAAAAATCCATTAAAAATCCATTAAAAATCCATTAAAAAATCCATTTAAAAAACCCATTAAAAAAAATCCATTAAAAAAATCCATTTAAAAAATCCATTAAAAAAAAATCCATTAAAAAAAACCCATTAAAAATCCATTAAAAAAATCCATTTAAAAAAGTCATTAAAAAATCCATTAAAAATCCATTAAAAATCCATTAAAAATCCATTAAAAATCCATTAAAAAATCCATTTAAAAAACCCATTTAAAAAAGCCATTAAAAAATCCATTTAAAAAATCCATTAAAAAAAATCCATTTAAAAAAACCCATTAAAAAAAATCAATTTAAAAAATCCATTAAAAATCCATTAAAAAAATCCATTTAAAAAATCCATTAAAAACCCATTAAAAATCCATTAAAAATCCATTAAAAATCCATTAAAAAAATCCATTTAAAAAACCCATTAAAAAAAATCCATTAAAAAAATCCATTTAAAAAATCCATTAAAAACCCATTAAAAATCCATTAAAAATCCATTAAAAATCCATTAAAAAATCCATTTAAAAAACCCATTAAAAAAATCCATTAAAAAAAAATCCATTAAAAAAAATCCATTAAAAAAAATCAATTAAAAAAAATCCATTAAAAATCCATTAAAAAAATCCATTTAAAAAAATCCATTAAAAAATCCATTAAAAAAATCCATTTAAAAAAATCCATTAAAAACCCATTAAAAATCCATTAAAAATCCATTAAAAAATCCATTTAAAAAACCCATTAAAAAAAATTCATTAAAAAAAAATCCATTAAAAAAAATCCATTAAAAAAAAATCCATTAAAAAAAATCCATTTAAAAAACCCATTAAAAAAATCCATTAAAAAAATCCATTAAAAAAATCCATTTAAAAAAGCAATTAAAAAACCCATTAAAAAAAATCCATTAAAAAAAAAAAATCAATTAAAAAAAATCCATTAAAAAAAATCCATTAAAAAAAATCCATTAAAAATCCATTAATAAAATCCATTTAAAAAAGTCATTAAAAAATCCATGAAAAATCCATTAAAAATCCATTAAAAATCCATTAAAAATCCAGTAAAAAATCCATTTAAAAAACCCATTAAAAAAAGCCATTAAAAAATCCATTTAAAAAAATCCATTAAAAAAAATCCATTAAAAAAAAGCAATTTAAAAAATCCATTAAAAATCCATTAAAAAAATCCATTTAAAAAATCCATTAAAAACCCATTAAAAATCCATTAAAAATCCATTAAAAATCCATTAAAAAAATCCATTTAAAAAACCCATTAAAAAAAATCCATTAAAAAAATCCATTTAAAAAATCCATTTAAAAAAGCCATTAAAAAAACCCATTAAAAAAAGCCATTAAAAAAAACCCATTAAAAAAATCAATTTAAAAAAATATATTAAAAATCCATTAAAAAAATCCATTTAAAAAAATCCATTAAAAACCCATTAAAAATCCATTAAAAATCCATTAAAAATCCATTAAAAAATCCATTTAAAAAACCTATTAAAAAAAATCCATTAAAAAAATCCATTTAAAAAATCCATTAAAAAAAAATCCATTAAAAAAAACCCATTAAAAAAATCCATTAAAAAAAATCAATTTAAAAAATCCATTAAAAAAAATCCATTAAAAAAATCCATCAAAAAATCCATTAAAAAATCCATTAAAAAAATCCATTAAAAAAAATCCATTAAAAATCCATTAAAAAAATCCATTAAAAAAAATCCATCAAAAAATCCATTAAAAACCCATTAAAAATTCATTAAAAATCCATTAAAAAATCCATTTAAAAAACCCATTAAAAAAATCCATTAAAAAAATTCATTTGAAAAATCCATTAAAAAAAATCCATTTAAAAAAACCCATTAAAACAAATCCATTAAAAAAATCCATTTAAAAAATCCATAAAAAAAATCCATTAAAAAAAACCCATTAAAAAAAATCCATTAAAAAAAAAATCCATTAAGAAAAAACCATTAAAAAAAATCCATTAAAAAAATCCATTAAAAATCCATTAAAAAATCCATTTAAAAAAATCCATTAAAAACCCATTAAAAATCCATTAAAAATCCATTAAAAATCCATTAAAAAATCCATTTAAAAAACCCATTAAAAAAATCCATTAAAAAAATCCATTTAAAAAAGCCATTAAAAAACCCATTAAAAAAAAATCCATTAAAAAAAAAAATCCATTTAAAAAATCCATTAAAAAAAATCCATTAAAAATCCATTAAAAAAATCCATTTAAAAAAATCCATTAAAAATCCATTAAAAATCCATTAAAAATACATTAAAAAATCCATTTAAAAAACCCATTAAAAAAATCCATTAAAAAAATCCATTTAAAAAATCCATTAAAAAGAAATCCATTAAAAAAAACCATTAAAAAAATCCATTAAAAAAATCCATTTAAAAAATCCATTAAAAAAAATCCATAAAAAAATCCATTAAAAAATCCATTAAAAAAATCCATTAAAAAAAATCCATTAAAAATCCATTAAAAAAATCCATTAAAAAAATCCATTAAAAAAAATCCATTAAAAAAAAACCCATTAAAAAAAATCCATTAAAAAAAAATCCATTAAAAGAAACCATTAAAAAAAATCCATTAAAAAAATCCATTAAAAATCCATTAAAAAAATCCATTTAAAAAATCCATTAAAAACCCATTAAAAATCCATTAAAAATCCATTAAAAATCCATTAAAAAATCCATTAAAAAAACCATTAAAAAAATCCATTAAAAAAATCCATTAAAAAAATCCATTAAAAAAATCCATTTAAAAAAGCCATTAAAAAAACCCATTAAAAAAAAATCCATTAAAAAAAAAAAAATCCATTAAAAAAAATCCATTAAAAAAAATCCATAGAAAAAAATCCATTAAAAATCCATTAAAAAAATCCATTTAAAAAAAGTCATTAAAAAATCCATTAAAAATCCATTAAAAATGCATTAAAAATCCATTAAAAATCCATTAAAAAATCCATTTAAAAAACCCAGTAAAAAAAGCCATTAAAAAATCCATTTAAAAAATCCATTAAAAAAAATCCATTTAAAAAAACCCATTAAAAAAAATCCATTAAAAATCCATTAAAAAAATCCATTTAAAAAATCCATTAAAAACCCATTAAAAATCCATTAAAAATCCATTAAAAATCCATTAAAAAAATCCATTTAAAAAACCCATTAAAAAAAATCCATTAAAAAATCCATTTCAAAAATCCATTAAAAACCCATTAAAAATCCATTAAAAATCAATTAAAAATCCATTAAAAAATCCATTTAAAAAACCCATTAAAAAAAAACCATTAAAAAAATCCATTTAAAAAAAGCCATTAAAAAAACCCATTAAAAAAATCCATTAAAAAAAAAATCCATTAAAAAAAATCCATTAAAAAAAATCAATTTAAAAAAATCCATTAAAAATCCATTAAAAAAATCCATTTAAAAAAATCCATTAAAAAATCCATTTAAAAAACCCATTAAAAAAAAATCCATTAAAAAATCCATTAAAAAAATCCATTTAAAAAAGCCATTAAAAAACCCATTAAAAAAAAGCCATTAAAAAAAACCCATTAAAAAAATCAATTTAAAAAAAACCATTAAAAATCCATTAAAAATCCATTAAAAAATCCATTTAAAAAACCCATTAAAAAAATCCATTAAAAAAAAATCCATTAAAAAAAAGTCCATTAAAAAAAATCACTTTAAAAAATCCATTAAAAATCCATTAAAAAAATCCATTTAAAAAAATCCATTAAAAACCCATTAAAAATCCATTAAAAATCCATTAAAAATCCATTAAAAAATCCATTTAAAAAACCCATTAAAAAAAATCCATTAAAAAAATCCATTTAAAAAATCCATTAAAAAAAAATCCATTAAAAAAAACCCATTAAAAATCCATTAAAAAAATCCATTTAAAAAAGTCATTAAAAAATCCATTAAAAATCCATTAAAAATCCATTAAAAATCCATTAAAAATCCATTAAAAAATCCATTTAAAAAACCCATTTAAAAAAGCCATTAAAAAATCCATTTAAAAAATCCATTAAAAAAAATCCATTTAAAAAAACCCATTAAAAAAAATCAATTTAAAAAATCCATTAAAAATCCATTAAAAAAATCCATTTAAAAAATCCATTAAAAACCCATTAAAAATCCATTAAAAATCCATTAAAAATCCATTAAAAAAATCCATTTAAAAAACCCATTAAAAAAAATCCATTAAAAAAATCCATTTAAAAAATCCATTAAAAACCCATTAAAAATCCATTAAAAATCCATTAAAAATCCATTAAAAAATCCATTTAAAAAACCCATTAAAAAAATCCATTAAAAAAAATCCATTAAAAAAAATCCATTAAAAAAAATCAATTAAAAAAAATCCATTAAAAATCCATTAAAAAAATCCATTTAAAAAAATCCATTAAAAAATCCATTAAAAAAATCCATTTAAAAAAATCCATTAAAAACCCATTAAAAATCCATTAAAAATCCATTAAAAAATCCATTTAAAAAACCCATTAAAAAAAATTCATTAAAAAAAAATCCATTAAAAAAAATCCATTAAAAAAAAATCCATTAAAAAAAATCAATTTAAAAAAATCCATTAAAAATCCATTAAAAAAATCCATTTAAAAAAATCCATTAAAAACCCATTAAAAATCCATTAAAAATCCATTAAAAATCCATTAAAAAATCCATTTAAAAAACCCATTAAAAAAAATCCATTAAAAAAATCCATTTAAAAAATCCATTAAAAAAAAATCCATTAAAAAAAACCCATTAAAAAAATCCATTAAAAAAATCCATTTAAAAAATCCATTAAAAAAAATCCATAAAAAAAAATCCATAAAAAAATCCATTAAAAAATCCATTAAAAAAATCCATTAAAAAAAGTCCATTAAAAATCCATTAAAAAAATCCATTTAAAAAAATCCATTAAAAAATCCATTAAAAACCCATTAAAAATCCATTAAAAATCCATTAAAAAATCCATTTAAAAAACCCATTAAAAAAATCCATTAAAAAAATTCATTTAAAAAATCCATTAAAAAAAATCCATTTAAAAAAACCCATTAAAAAAAATCCATTAAAAAAATCCATTTAAAAATTCCATTAAAAAAAATCCATTAAAAAAAAACCCATTAAGAAAAATCCATTAAAAAAAAATCCATAAAAAAAAAAATCCATTAAAAAAAATCAATTTAAAAAATCCATTAAAAATCCATTAAAAAAATCCATTTAAAAAAATCCATTAAAAACCCATTAAAAATCCATTAAAAATCCATTAAAAATCCATTAAAAAATCCATTTAAAAAACCCATTAAAAAAAATCCATTAAAAAAATCCATTTAAAAAATCCATTAAAAAAAAATCCATTAAAAAAAACCCATTAAAAATCCATTAAAAAAATCCATTTAAAAAAGTCATTAAAAAATCCATTAAAAATCCATTAAAAATCCATTAAAAATCCATTAAAAATCCATTAAAAAATCCATTTAAAAAACCCATTTAAAAAAGCCATTAAAAAATCCATTTAAAAAATCCATTAAAAAAAATCCATTTAAAAAAACCCATTAAAAAAAATCAATTTAAAAAATCCATTAAAAATCCATTAAAAAAATCCATTTAAAAAATCCATTAAAAACCCATTAAAAATCCATTAAAAATCCATTAAAAATCCATTAAAAAAATCCATTTAAAAAACCCATTAAAAAAAATCCATTAAAAAAATCCATTTAAAAAATCCATTAAAAACCCATTAAAAATCCATTAAAAATCCATTAAAAATCCATTAAAAAATCCATTTAAAAAACCCATTAAAAAAATCCATTAAAAAAAAAATCCATTAAAAAAAATCCATTAAAAAAAATCAATTTAAAAAAATCCATTAAAAATCCATTAAAAAAATCCATTTAAAAAAATCCATTAAAAAATCCATTAAAAAAATCCATTTAAAAAAATCCATTAAAAACCCATTAAAAATCCATTAAAAATCCATTAAAAAATCCATTTAAAAAACCCATTAAAAAAAATTCATTAAAAAAAAATCCATTAAAAAAAATCCATTAAAAAAAATCCATTAAAAAAATCCATCAAAAAATCCATTAAAAAATCCATTAAAAAAATCCATTAAAAAAAATCCATTAAAAATCCATTAAAAAAATCCATTAAAAAAAATCCATCAAAAAATCCATTAAAAACCCATTAAAAATTCATTAAAAATCCATTAAAAAATCCATTTAAAAAACCCATTAAAAAAATCCATTAAAAAAATTCATTTGAAAAATCCATTAAAAAAAATCCATTTAAAAAAACCCATTAAAACAAATCCATTAAAAAAATCCATTTAAAAAATCCATTAAAAAAATCCATTAAAAAAAATCCATAAAAAAAAATCCATTAAAAAAAAAATCCATTAAGAAAAAACCATTAAAAAAAATCCATTAAAAAAATCCATTAAAAATCCATTAAAAAAATCCATTTAAAAAAATCCATTAAAAACCCATTAAAAATCCATTAAAAATCCATTAAAAATCCATTAAAAAATCCATTAAAAAAACCCATTAAAAAAATCCATTAAAAAAATCCATTTAAAAAAGCCATTAAAAAACCCATTAAAAAAAAATCCATTAAAAAAAAAAATCCATTTAAAAAATCCATTTAAAAAAATCCATTAAAAATCCATTAAAAAAATCCATTTAAAAAAATCCATTAAAAATCCATTAAAAATCCATTAAAAATACATTAAAAAATCCATTTAAAAAACCCATTAAAAAAATCCATTAAAAAAATCCATTTAAAAAATCCATTAAAAAGAAATCCATTAAAAAAAACCATTAAAAAAATCCATTAAAAAAATCCATTTAAAAAATCCATTAAAAAAATCCATAAAAAAATCCATTAAAAAATCCATTAAAAAAATCCATTAAAAAAATCCATTAAAAAAAATCCATTAAAAATCCATTAAAAAAATCCATTAAAAAAATCCATTAAAAAAAATCCATTAAAAAAAAACCCATTAAAAAAAATCCATTAAAAAAAAATCCATTAAAAGAAACCATTAAAAAAAATCCATTAAAAAAATCCATTAAAAATCCATTAAAAAAATCCATTTAAAAAATCCATTAAAAACCCATTAAAAATCCATTAAAAATCCATTAAAAATCCATTAAAAAATCCATTAAAAAAACCATTAAAAAAATCCATTAAAAAAATCCATTAAAAAAATCCATTAAAAAAATCCATTTAAAAAAGCCATTAAAAAAACCCATTAAAAAAAAATCCATTAAAAAAAAAAAAATCCATTAAAAAAAATCCATTAAAAAAAATCCATAGAAAAAAATCCATTAAAAATCCATTAAAAAAATCCATTTAAAAAAAGTCATTAAAAAATCCATTAAAAATCCATTAAAAATGCATTAAAAATCCATTAAAAATCCATTAAAAAATCCATTTAAAAAACCCAGTAAAAAAAGCCATTAAAAAATCCATTTAAAAAATCCATTAAAAAAAATCCATTTAAAAAAACCCATTAAAAAAAATCCATTAAAAATCCATTAAAAAAATCCATTTAAAAAATCCATTAAAAACCCATTAAAAATCCATTAAAAATCCATTAAAAATCCATTAAAAAAATCCATTTAAAAAACCCATTAAAAAAAATCCATTAAAAAATCCATTTCAAAAATCCATTAAAAACCCATTAAAAATCCATTAAAAATCAATTAAAAATCCATTAAAAAATCCATTTAAAAAACCCATTAAAAAAAAACCATTAAAAAAATCCATTTAAAAAAAGCCATTAAAAAAACCCATTAAAAAAATCCATTAAAAAAAAAATCCATTAAAAAAAATCCATTAAAAAAAATCAATTTAAAAAAATCCATTAAAAATCCATTAAAAAAATCCATTTAAAAAAATCCATTAAAAAATCCATTTAAAAAACCCATTAAAAAAAAATCCATTAAAAAATCCATTAAAAAAATCCATTTAAAAAAGCCATTAAAAAACCCATTAAAAAAAAGCCATTAAAAAAAACCCATTAAAAAAATCAATTTAAAAAAAACCATTAAAAATCCATTAAAAATCCATTAAAAAATCCATTTAAAAAACCCATTAAAAAAATCCATTAAAAAAAAATCCATTAAAAAAAAGTCCATTAAAAAAAATCAATTTAAAAAATCCATTAAAAATCCATTAAAAAAATCCATTTAAAAAAATCCATTAAAAACCCATTAAAAATCCATTAAAAATCCATTAAAAATCCATTAAAAAATCCATTTAAAAAACCCATTAAAAAAAATCCATTAAAAAAATCCATTTAAAAAATCCATTAAAAAAAAATCCATTAAAAAAAACCCATTAAAAATCCATTAAAAAAATCCATTTAAAAAAGTCATTAAAAAATCCATTAAAAATCCATTAAAAATCCATTAAAAATCCATTAAAAATCCATTAAAAAATCCATTTAAAAAACCCATTTAAAAAAGCCATTAAAAAATCCATTTAAAAAATCCATTAAAAAAAATCCATTTAAAAAAACCCATTAAAAAAAATCAATTTAAAAAATCCATTAAAAATCCATTAAAAAAATCCATTTAAAAAATCCATTAAAAACCCATTAAAAATCCATTAAAAATCCATTAAAAATCCATTAAAAAAATCCATTTAAAAAACCCATTAAAAAAAATCCATTAAAAAAATCCATTTAAAAAATCCATTAAAAACCCATTAAAAATCCATTAAAAATCCATTAAAAATCCATTAAAAAATCCATTTAAAAAACCCATTAAAAAAATCCATTAAAAAAAAATCCATTAAAAAAAATCCATTAAAAAAAATCAATTAAAAAAAATCCATTAAAAATCCATTAAAAAAATCCATTTAAAAAAATCCATTAAAAAATCCATTAAAAAAATCCATTTAAAAAAATCCATTAAAAACCCATTAAAAATCCATTAAAAATCCATTAAAAAATCCATTTAAAAAACCCATTAAAAAAAATTCATTAAAAAAAAATCCATTAAAAAAAATCCATTAAAAAAAAATCCATTAAAAAAAATCAATTTAAAAAAATCCATTAAAAATCCATTAAAAAAATCCATTTAAAAAAATCCATTAAAAACCCATTAAAAATCCATTAAAAATCCATTAAAAATCCATTAAAAAATCCATTTAAAAAACCCATTAAAAAAAATCCATTAAAAAAATCCATTTAAAAAATCCATTAAAAAAAAATCCATTAAAAAAAACCCATTAAAAAAATCCATTAAAAAAATCCATTTAAAAAATCCATTAAAAAAAATCCATAAAAAAAAATCCATAAAAAAATCCATTAAAAAATCCATTAAAAAAATCCATTAAAAAAAGTCCATTAAAAATCCATTAAAAAAATCCATTTAAAAAAATCCATTAAAAAATCCATTAAAAACCCATTAAAAATCCATTAAAAATCCATTAAAAAATCCATTTAAAAAACCCATTAAAAAAATCCATTAAAAAAATTCATTTAAAAAATCCATTAAAAAAAATCCATTTAAAAAAACCCATTAAAAAAAATCCATTAAAAAAATCCATTTAAAAATTCCATTAAAAAAAATCCATTAAAAAAAAACCCATTAAGAAAAATCCATTAAAAAAAAATCCATAAAAAAAAAAATCCATTAAAAAAAATCAATTTAAAAAATCCATTAAAAATCCATTAAAAAAATCCATTTAAAAAAATCCATTAAAAACCCATTAAAAATCCATTAAAAATCCATTAAAAATCCATTAAAAAATCCATTTAAAAAACCCATTAAAAAAAATCCATTAAAAAAATCCATTTAAAAAATCCATTAAAAAAAAATCCATTAAAAAAAACCCATTAAAAATCCATTAAAAAAATCCATTTAAAAAAGTCATTAAAAAATCCATTAAAAATCCATTAAAAATCCATTAAAAATCCATTAAAAATCCATTAAAAAATCCATTTAAAAAACCCATTTAAAAAAGCCATTAAAAAATCCATTTAAAAAATCCATTAAAAAAAATCCATTTAAAAAAACCCATTAAAAAAAATCAATTTAAAAAATCCATTAAAAATCCATTAAAAAAATCCATTTAAAAAATCCATTAAAAACCCATTAAAAATCCATTAAAAATCCATTAAAAATCCATTAAAAAAATCCATTTAAAAAACCCATTAAAAAAAATCCATTAAAAAAATCCATTTAAAAAATCCATTAAAAACCCATTAAAAATCCATTAAAAATCCATTAAAAATCCATTAAAAAATCCATTTAAAAAACCCATTAAAAAAATCCATTAAAAAAAAAATCCATTAAAAAAAATCCATTAAAAAAAATCAATTTAAAAAAATCCATTAAAAATCCATTAAAAAAATCCATTTAAAAAAATCCATTAAAAAATCCATTAAAAAAATCCATTTAAAAAAATCCATTAAAAACCCATTAAAAATCCATTAAAAATCCATTAAAAAATCCATTTAAAAAACCCATTAAAAAAAATTCATTAAAAAAAAATCCATTAAAAAAAATCCATTAAAAAAAATCCATTAAAAAAATCCATCAAAAAATCCATTAAAAAATCCATTAAAAAAATCCATTAAAAAAAATCCATTAAAAATCCATTAAAAAAATCCATTAAAAAAAATCCATCAAAAAATCCATTAAAAACCCATTAAAAATTCATTAAAAATCCATTAAAAAATCCATTTAAAAAACCCATTAAAAAAATCCATTAAAAAAATTCATTTGAAAAATCCATTAAAAAAAATCCATTTAAAAAAACCCATTAAAACAAATCCATTAAAAAAATCCATTTAAAAAATCCATTAAAAAAATCCATTAAAAAAAATCCATAAAAAAAAATCCATTAAAAAAAAAATCCATTAAGAAAAAACCATTAAAAAAAATCCATTAAAAAAATCCATTAAAAATCCATTAAAAAAATCCATTTAAAAAAATCCATTAAAAACCCATTAAAAATCCATTAAAAATCCATTAAAAATCCATTAAAAAATCCATTAAAAAAACCCATTAAAAAAATCCATTAAAAAAATCCATTTAAAAAAGCCATTAAAAAACCCATTAAAAAAAAATCCATTAAAAAAAAAAATCCATTTAAAAAATCCATTTAAAAAAATCCATTAAAAATCCATTAAAAAAATCCATTTAAAAAAATCCATTAAAAATCCATTAAAAATCCATTAAAAATACATTAAAAAATCCATTTAAAAAACCCATTAAAAAAATCCATTAAAAAAATCCATTTAAAAAATCCATTAAAAAGAAATCCATTAAAAAAAACCATTAAAAAAATCCATTAAAAAAATCCATTTAAAAAATCCATTAAAAAAATCCATAAAAAAATCCATTAAAAAATCCATTAAAAAAATCCATTAAAAAAATCCATTAAAAAAAATCCATTAAAAATCCATTAAAAAAATCCATTAAAAAAATCCATTAAAAAAAATCCATTAAAAAAAACCCATTAAAAAAAATCCATTAAAAAAAAATCCATTAAAAGAAACCATTAAAAAAAATCCATTAAAAAAATCCATTAAAAATCCATTAAAAAAATCCATTTAAAAAATCCATTAAAAACCCATTAAAAATCCATTAAAAATCCATTAAAAATCCATTAAAAAATCCATTAAAAAAACCATTAAAAAAATCCATTAAAAAAATCCATTTAAAAAAGCCATTAAAAAAACCCATTAAAAAAAATCCATTAAAAAAAAAAAAATCCATTAAAAAAAATCCATTAAAAAAAATCCATAGAAAAAAATCCATTAAAAATCCATTTAAAAAAAGTCATTAAAAAATCCATTAAAAATCCATTAAAAATGCATTAAAAATCCATTAAAAATCCATTAAAAAATCCATTTAAAAAACCCAGTAAAAAAAGCCATTAAAAAATCCATTTAAAAAATCCATTAAAAAAAATCCATTTAAAAAAACCCATTAAAAAAAATCCATTAAAAATCCATTAAAAAAATCCATTTAAAAAATCCATTAAAAACCCATTAAAAATCCATTAAAAATCCATTAAAAATCCATTAAAAAAATCCATTTAAAAAACCCATTAAAAAAAATCCATTAAAAAATCCATTTCAAAAATCCATTAAAAACCCATTAAAAATCCATTAAAAATCAATTAAAAATCCATTAAAAAATCCATTTAAAAAACCCATTAAAAAAAAACCATTAAAAAAATCCATTTAAAAAAGCCATTAAAAAAACCCATTAAAAAAATCCATTAAAAAAAAAATCCATTAAAAAAAATCCATTAAAAAAAATCAATTTAAAAAAATCCATTAAAAATCCATTAAAAAAATCCATTTAAAAAAATCCATTAAAAAATCCATTTAAAAAACCCATTAAAAAAAAATCCATTAAAAAATCCATTAAAAAAATCCATTTAAAAAAGCCATTAAAAAAACCCATTAAAAAAAAGCCATTAAAAAAAACCCATTAAAAAAATCAATTTAAAAAAAACCATTAAAAATCCATTAAAAATCCATTAAAAAATCCATTTAAAAAACCCATTAAAAAAATCCATTAAAAAAAAATCCATTAAAAAAAAAATCCATTAAAAAAAATCAATTTAAAAAATCCATTAAAAATCCATTAAAAAAATCCATTTAAAAAAATCCATTAAAAACCCATTAAAAATCCATTAAAAATCCATTAAAAATCCATTAAAAAATCCATTTAAAAAACCCATTAAAAAAAATCCATTAAAAAAATCCATTTAAAAAATCCATTAAAAAAAAATCCATTAAAAAAAACCCATTAAAAATCCATTAAAAAAATCCATTTAAAAAAGTCATTAAAAAATCCATTAAAAATCCATTAAAAATCCATTAAAAATCCATTAAAAATCCATTAAAAAATCCATTTAAAAAACCCATTTAAAAAAGCCATTAAAAAATCCATTTAAAAAATCCATTAAAAAAAATCCATTTAAAAAAACCCATTAAAAAAAATCAATTTAAAAAATCCATTAAAAATCCATTAAAAAAATCCATTTAAAAAATCCATTAAAAACCCATTAAAAATCCATTAAAAATCCATTAAAAATCCATTAAAAAAATCCATTTAAAAAACCCATTAAAAAAAATCCATTAAAAAAATCCATTTAAAAAATCCATTAAAAACCCATTAAAAATCCATTAAAAATCCATTAAAAATCCATTAAAAAATCCATTTAAAAAACCCATTAAAAAAATCCATTAAAAAAAAAATCCATTAAAAAAAATCCATTAAAAAAAATCAATTAAAAAAAATCCATTAAAAATCCATTAAAAAAATCCATTTAAAAAAATCCATTAAAAAATCCATTAAAAAAATCCATTTAAAAAAATCCATTAAAAACCCATTAAAAATCCATTAAAAATCCATTAAAAAATCCATTTAAAAAACCCATTAAAAAAAATTCATTAAAAAAAAATCCATTAAAAAAAATCCATTAAAAAAAAATCCATTAAAAAAAATCAATTTAAAAAAATCCATTAAAAATCCATTAAAAAAATCCATTTAAAAAAATCCATTAAAAACCCATTAAAAATCCATTAAAAATCCATTAAAAATCCATTAAAAAATCCATTTAAAAAACCCATTAAAAAAAATCCATTAAAAAAATCCATTTAAAAAATCCATTAAAAAAAAATCCATTAAAAAAAACCCATTAAAAAAATCCATTAAAAAAATCCATTTAAAAAATCCATTAAAAAAAATCCATAAAAAAAAATCCATAAAAAAATCCATTAAAAAATCCATTAAAAAAATCCATTAAAAAAAGTCCATTAAAAATCCATTAAAAAAATCCATTTAAAAAAATCCATTAAAAAATCCATTAAAAAACCATTAAAAATCCATTAAAAATCCATTAAAAAATCCATTTAAAAAACCCATTAAAAAAATCCATTAAAAAAATTCATTTAAAAAATCCATTAAAAAAAATCCATTTAAAAAAACCCATTAAAAAAAATCCATTAAAAAAAAACCCATTAAGAAAAATCCATTAAAAAAAAATCCATTAAAAAAAAAATCCATTAAAAAAAATCAATTTAAAAAATCCATTAAAAATCCATTAAAAAAATCCATTTAAAAAAATCCATTAAAAACCCATTAAAAATCCATTAAAAATCCATTAAAAATCCATTAAAAAATCCATTTAAAAAACCCATTAAAAAAAATCCATTAAAAAAATCCATTTAAAAAATCCATTAAAAAAAAATCCATTAAAAAAAACCCATTAAAAATCCATTAAAAAAATCCATTTAAAAAAGTCATTAAAAAATCCATTAAAAATCCATTAAAAATCCATTAAAAATCCATTAAAAATCCATTAAAAAATCCATTTAAAAAACCCATTTAAAAAAGCCATTAAAAAATCCATTTAAAAAATCCATTAAAAAAAATCCATTTAAAAAAACCCATTAAAAAAAATCAATTTAAAAAATCCATTAAAAATCCATTAAAAAAATCCATTTAAAAAATCCATTAAAAACCCATTAAAAATCCATTAAAAATCCATTAAAAATCCATTAAAAAAATCCATTTAAAAAACCCATTAAAAAAAATCCATTAAAAAAATCCATTTAAAAAATCCATTAAAAACCCATTAAAAATCCATTAAAAATCCATTAAAAATCCATTAAAAAATCCATTTAAAAAACCCATTAAAAAAATCCATTAAAAAAAAAATCCATTAAAAAAAATCCATTAAAAAAAATCAATTTAAAAAAATCCATTAAAAATCCATTAAAAAAATCCATTTAAAAAAATCCATTAAAAAATCCATTAAAAAAATCCATTTAAAAAAATCCATTAAAAACCCATTAAAAATCCATTAAAAATCCATTAGAAAATCCATTTAAAAAACCCATTAAAAAAAATTCATTAAAAAAAAATCCATTAAAAAAAATCCATTAAAAAAAAAATCCATTAAAAAAAATCAATTTAAAAAAATCCATTAAAAATCCATTAAAAAAATCCATTTAAAAAAATCCATTAAAAACCCATTAAAAATCCATTAAAAATCCATTAAAAATCCATTAAAAAATCCATTTAAAAAACCCATTAAAAAAAATCCATTAAAAAAATCCATTTAAAAAATCCATTAAAAAAAAATCCATTAAAAAAAACCCATTAAAAAAATCCATTAAAAAAATCCATTTAAAAAATCCATTAAAAAAAATCCATTAAAAAAAATCCATAAAAAAATCCATTAAAAAATCCATTAAAAAAATCCATTAAAAAAATCCATTAAAAATCCATTAAAAAAATCCATTTAAAAAAATCCATTAAAAAATCCATTAAAAACCCATTAAAAATCCATTAAAAATCCATTAAAAAATCCATTTAAAAAACCCATTAAAAAAATCCATTAAAAAAATTCATTTAAAAAATCCATTAAAAAAAATCCATTTAAAAAAACCCATTAAAAAAAATCCATTAAAAAAATCCATTTAAAAAATCCATTAAAAAAAATCCATTAAAAAAAACCCATTAAAAAAATCCATTAAAAAAAATCCATTAAAAAAAATCCATTAAAAATCCATTAAAAAAATCCATTTAAAAAAGTCATTAAAAAATCCATTAAAAATCCATTAAAAATCCATTAAAAATCCATTAAAAATCCATTAAAAAATCCATTTAAAAAACCCATTTAAAAAAGCCATTAAAAAATCCATTTAAAAAATCCATTAAAAAAAATCCATTTAAAAAAACCCATTAAAAAAAATCAATTTAAAAAATCCATTAAAAATCCATTAAAAAAATCCATTTAAAAAATCCATTAAAAACCCATTAAAAATCCATTAAAAATCCATTAAAAATCCATTAAAAAAATCCATTTAAAAAACCCATTAAAAAAAATCCATTGAAAAAATCCATTTAAAAAATCCATTAAAAACCCATTAAAAATCCATTAAAAATCCATTAAAAATCCATTAAAAAATCCATTTAAAAAACCCATTAAAAAAATCCATTAAAAAAAAAATCCATTAAAAAAAATCCATTAAAAAAATCAATTTAAAAAAATCCATTAAAAATCCATTAAAAAAATCCATTTAAAAAAATCCATTAAAAAATCCATTAAAAAAATCCATTTAAAAAAATCCATTAAAAACCCATTAAAAATCCATTAAAAATCCATTAAAAAATCCATTTAAAAAACCCATTAAAAAAAATTCATTAAAAAAAAATCCATTAAAAAAAATCCATTAAAAAAAAAATCCATTAAAAAAAATCAATTTAAAAAAATCCATTAAAAATCCATTAAAAAAATCCATTTAAAAAAATCCATTAAAAACCCATTAAAAATCCATTAAAAATCCATTAAAAATCCATTAAAAAATCCATTTAAAAAACCCATTAAAAAAAATCCATTAAAAAAATCCATTTAAAAAATCCATTAAAAAAAAATCCATTAAAAAAAACCCATTAAAAAAATCCATTTAAAAAATCCATTTAAAAATCCATTAAAAAAAATCCATTAAAAAAAATCCATAAAAAAATCCATTAAAAAATCCATTAAAAAAATCCATTAAAAAAATCCATTAAAAATCCATTAAAAAAATCCATTTAAAAAAATCCATTAAAAAATCCATTAAAAACCCATTAAAAATCCATTAAAAATCCATTAAAAAATCCATTTAAAAAACCCATTAAAAAAATCCATTAAAAAAATTCATTTAAAAAATCCATTAAAAAAAATCCATTTAAAAAAACCCATTAAAAAAAATCCATTAAAAAAATCCATTTAAAAATTCCATTAAAAAAAATCCATTAAAAAAAAAACCCATTAAGAAAAATCCATTAAAAAAAATCCATAAAAAAAACCCATTAAAAAAAATCCATTAAAAAAATCCATTAAAAATCCATTAAAAAGAAATCCATTAAAAAAACCCATTAAAAAAATCCATTAAAAAAATCCATTTAAAAAATCCATTAAAAAGAAATCCATTAAAAAAACCCATTAAAAAAATCCATTAAAAAAATCCATTAAAAAAATCCATTTAAAAAATCCATTAAAAAAAATCCATTAAAAAAAATCCATAAAAAAATCCATTAAAAAATCCATTAAAAAAATCCATTAAAAAAAATCCATTAAAAATCCATTAAAAAAATCCATTTAAAAAAATCCATTAAAAAATCCATTAAAAACCCATTAAAAATCCATTAAAAATCCATTAAAAAATCCATTTAAAAAACCCATTAAAAAAATCCATTAAAAAAATTCATTTAAAAAATCCATTAAAAAAAATCCATTTAAAAAAACCCATTAAAAAAAATCCATTAAAAAAATCCATTTAAAAAATCCATTAAAAAAAATCCATTAAAAAAAACCCATTAAAAAAAATCCATTAAAAAAAAATCCATTAAAAGAGACCATTAAAAAAAATCCATTAAAAAAATACATTAAAAATCCATTAAAAAAATCCATTAAAAAAAATCCATTAAAAACCCATTAAAAATCCATTAAAAATCCATTAAAAATCCATTAAAAAATCCATTTAAAAAACCCATTAAAAAAATCCATTAAAAAAATCCATTAAAAAAATCCATTAAAAAAATCCATTTAAAAAAGCCATTAAAAAACCCATTAAAAAAAATCCATTAAAAAAAAAAAATCAATTAAAAAAAATCCATTAAAAAAAATCCATTAAAAAAAATCCATTAAAAATCCATTAATAAAATCCATTTAAAAAAAGTCATTAAAAAATCCATTAAAAATCCATTAAAAATCCATTAAAAATCCATTAAAAAATCCATTTAAAAAACCCATTAAAAAAAGCCATTAAAAAATCCATTTAAAAAATCCATTAAAAAAAATCCATTAAAAAAAATCAATTTAAAAAATCCATTAAAAATCCATTAAAAAAATCCATTTAAAAAATCCATTAAAAACCCATTAAAAATCCATTAAAAATCCATTAAAAATCCATTAAAAAAATCCATTTAAAAAACCCATTAAAAAAAATCCATTAAAAAAATCCATTTAAAAAATCCATTTAAAAAAGCCATTAAAAAAACCCATTAAAAAAAGCCATTAAAAAAAACCCATTAAAAAAATCAATTTAAAAAAATATATTAAAAATCCATTAAAAAAATCCATTTAAAAAAATCCATTAAAAACCCATTAAAAATCCATTAAAAATCCATTAAAAATCCATTAAAAAATCCATTTAAAAAACCCATTAAAAAAAATCCATTAAAAAAATCCATTTAAAAAATCCATTAAAAAAAAATCCATTAAAAAAAACCCATTAAAAAAATCCATTGAAAAAAATCAATTTAAAAAATCCATTAAAAAAAATCCATAAAAAAATCCATTAAAAAATCCATTAAAAAAATCCATTAAAAAAAATCCATTAAAAATCCATTAAAAAAATCCATTAAAAAAATCCATCAAAAAATCCATTAAAAACCCATTAAAAATTCATTAAAAATCCATTAAAAAATCCATTTAAAAAACCCATTAAAAAAATCCATTAAAAAAATTCATTTAAAAAATCCATTAAAAAAAATCCATTAAAAAAAACCCTTTAAAACAAATCCATTAAAAAAATCCATTTAAAAAATCCATTAAAAAAATCCATTAAAAAAAACCCATTAAAAAAAAAATCCATTAAAAAAAACCCATTAAAAAAAATCCATTAAAAAAATCCATTAAAAATCCATTAAAAAAATCCATTTAAAAAAATCCATTAAAAACCCATTAAAAATCCATTAAAAATCCATTAAAAATCCATTAAAAAATCCATTTAAAAAACCCATTAAAAAAATCCATTAAAAAAATCCATTTAAAAAAGCCATTAAAAAACCCATAAAAAAAAAATCCATTAAAAAAAGAAATCCATTTAAAAAATCCATTAAAAAAAATCCATTAAAAATCCATTAAAAAAATCCATTTAAAAAAATCCATTAAAAAATCCATTAAAAATCCATTAAAAATACATTAAAAATCCATTAAAAAATCCATTTAAAAAACCCATTAAAAAAATCCATTAAAAAAATACATTAAAAAAATCCATTAAAAAAATCCATTTAAAAAAGCCATTAAAAAAACCCATTAAAAAAAATCCATTAAAAAAAAAATCCATTAAAAAAAATCCATTAAAAAAAATCCATTAAAAAAAATCCATTAAAAATCCATTAAAAAAATCCATTTAAAAAAAGTCATTAAAAAATCCATTAAAAATCCATTAAAAATCCATTAAAAATCCATTAAAAATCCATTAAAAAATCCATTTAAAAAACCCATTAAAAAAAGCCATTAAAAAATCCATTTAAAAAATCCATTAAAAAAAATCCATTTAAAAAAACCCATTAAAAAAAATCAATTTAAAAAATCCATTAAAAATCCATTAAAAGAATCCATTTAAAAAATCCATTAAAAACCCATTAAAAATCCATTAAAAATCCATTAAAAATCCATTAAAAAAATCCATTTAAAAAACCCATTAAAAAAAATCCATTAAAAAATCCATTTAAAAAATCCATTTAAAAAAGCCATTAAAAAAACCCATTAAAAAAAAGCCATTAAAAAAAACCCATTAAAAAAAATCCATTAAAAAAAATCCATTAAAAAAAAATCCGTTAAAAAAAATCCATTAAAAACTGAATCAATAACCCAATTAACAGGCCATAAAAAAAACATTAAAAAAGCATTTAAAATACCATTAAAAACGCCATAAATAACATTAAAATCCCATTAAAAATACATTAAAGGCCCATTAAAAATTCCACTAAAAACCTCATTGAAAACCCCATTTAAAACCTAATTAGAAGCTCATAAAAACTCCCAAAACCCAATAAAAAAACCATTAAAACGTCATTAAAACGTCATAAAACGCTATTAAAACGTCATTAAAAATGTCATTAAAAACTCCATTGATAACTCAATTAAAAACTGCATTTTACCCCCCTCCTCCCCCATTAAAAACACATTAAACACTCCATTAAAATTACCATTAAAAACCAATTAAATACTCCATTAAACACTATATTAAAACCGCAATTATAAATTCTTTAAAAATCCAATTAAAAAACATTATAAACTCCATTAAAAATCCAATTAAAAACCCTACTGAAAATCCCATTATAAAATTACATAAAAACCCATAATAATAGTCCTTTAAAAAACCAATTAAAAATCCTATTAAAACGCCATAAAAAACACCATTAAAACGTCATTAAAAATACAATTAAAAACACCATTAAAAACTACATTGCAAATTCCATTAAAAGACCCATTAAAAACTCCATTAAAAACACCACTAAAAAGCCCATTAAAAAGCTCATAAAACCCATTAAAATACAATCAATAACCAATTAACACTCCATTAAAAACCATTACAACCGTCATTAAAATGCCATAAAATACCATTAAAACGCCATTAAGAACGCCATTAAAATCGTCATTAAAAACCTCATTAAAAACTACATTAAAACTTCATTAAAAACTCCATTAAAACCTCCATTATAAACTCTATTAAACTCCATTAAAAACTCAATTAAATCCCCCATTAAACCCCCATTAAGCCCCATTAAAATTCCATTAAAAATTCATTAAAAACTTAGTAAAAACTCGATTTTATACTCAATTAAAAAGGTAATTGAAAACTCAATTAGCACACCATTAAAAACTCATTAAAAAGCCCATAAAAACTCCATAAAAAATCTAATTGAAAAACATTAAAAATTCAGTTAAAAACCTGATTGAAAACCCCAATAAAAGTTCATTAAAAAAACTCCATTAAAAAATCAATCAAAACCCCATTAAAATAACATTGAAACTTATCGAAGCGTCATTAAGGATACCATTAAAAAACACCATTAAAACGGCATTGAAAACCCATTATAAAAAATTAAAGGGTCCGTAAAAAACACCATTATAAATCCATTAAAAACCTAATTGAAAAACCCATTAAAACTCAATTTTTAAACTAGATTAAAAACGCAATTAAAAGCTCAATGAAAAACCATTAAAAACACCATTAAAAACTCTTTAAAAAAGAGCACTAGCCATTAAAACTCCATTAAAACCCATTGAAACCTACTACCCCCATTAAACCCCATTAAAATTGCATTAAACACATTACACATCCATTAAAGCCCATTAGAAGGACCATCAAATATTTAAATTTAAACTAAATCAGAAACTCGCTTAAAACACCATTAAAAACACATTAAAATGTCACTAATACCATTAACAACCACACCAAAAACTCCATTAATATACCATTAAAAACCGCATTGAAAACCCATAAAATCCCAAGTAAAGATCTTTTAAAAAACTACATTAAAAACCCAATTAAAAAACCCATTAAAACGCCATAAAAGTCATTAAAACGTCATTTAAAGTACCATTAAAAACGTCACTAGAAACCCAATTAAAAACACATTAAAAATTCCATTTGAAACCATATTAAAAATTTCATTAAATGCAATATTGAAAAACCCATTAAAAACACCAGTGAAAACTCATATAAATACTCAATTAAAAAACCAATTAAAAATCCTATTTAAACGTCACTAAAACACCATAAAAAACACAATTAAAACGTCATTAAAACACCATTAAACTATCATTAAAAATTACATTGAAAACACCATTAAAAATTCAATTAAAACCCCATTAAAAATCCATTAAAAAGATCATCATGAACGCACTTAAACACCATCAAAAACGCATTAAAAATTAAATTAAAAAGCAATTAATTTTTTTTATCAAACCCCCATTAAAATTCCATTAAACACTCCATTAAAAACAACATTGAAAACCCCCATTAAAAGCTCATACAAAATTATATTAAAAACCCAATAAAAAACAATTACAACGCCATTAAAACATCATAAAAACTCATTAAAATGTCATTTAAAATGCCATTAAAACCCTCACGGGGGGAAACGCAATTAAAAACACCATTAGAAATTTCATTAAAAACTCCATTAAAAATCATATTTAAAGTCAATTAGAACCCTTATTATAAATTCCATTAAAACCCATTAAGTATCCAATTGAAAAATCCATTAAGAGCTCATTAAAAATACTCCATTAAAAACCCAATTAAAAATCATTAAAACGCATTTAAACACCATAAAAACACAATTAAAACGCCATTAAAAACTCCATTAAAACATCCTTGAATCTATTAAAAATTTCATTAAAAACGCAATCAAAAATTCCATTAAAAACCCATTTAAAAACTCATAAACAACACCATTGAAAACCCAATTAAAAACTCCATAAAAAACCCATTAAACACCATCGAAAATCCCATTAAAACACCATTAAAAAGCCATTAAAACCCAATTTTAAACGCAATTAAAAACTGAATTAAAACACTATTAAAAACTCATAAAAAAAGGCTCATAAATAATGGGGTTTTCAATTGTTTTTTATGAAATTTATAATATGGCTTTTAATGAACTTTTTAATGGGCTTTTAGTGGAGTTTTTAATGGATTTTTATGGAATTTTTAATGACATTATTAATGGTTTTTTAATTGGGCTTTTTGTGATGTTTTAATGGCGTTTTTATGACATTTTATTGTGTTTTGTGGCGTTTTAATGGCGTTTTAATTGGTTTGTTATTGGGTTTTTAATAGAGTTTTATGAACTTTTAATATGGGGTTAATGGGTTTTGAATGTGTTTTCAATGAAATCCATTAAAAAATCCATTTAAAAAACCCATTAAAAAAAATCCATTAAAAAAATCCATTTAAAAAATCCATTAAAAAAAAATCCATTAAAAAAATCCATTAAAAACCCATTAAAAATCCATTAAAAATCCATTAAAAATCCATTAAAAAATCCATTTAAAAAACCCATTAAAAAAATCCATTAAAAAAATCCATTTAAAAAAGCCATTAAAAAAACCCATTAAAAAAAAATCCATTAAAAAAAAAAATCCATTAAAAAAAATCCATTAAAAAAAATCCATTAAAAAAAATCAATTTAAAAAATCCATAAAAAATCCATTAAAAAAATCCATTTAAAAAACCCATTAAAAACCCATTAAAAATCCATTAAAAATCCATTAAAAATCCATTAAAAAATCCATTTAAAAAACCCATTAAAAAAAATCCATTAAAAAAATCCATTTAAAAAACCCATTAAAAAAAAGCCATTAAAAAAAACCCATTAAAAAAATCAATTTAAAAAAAATCCATTAAAAACCCATTAAAAATCCATTAAAAATCCAGTAAAAAATCCATTTAAAAAACCCATTAAAAAAATCCATTAAAAAAAAATCCATTAAAAAAAACCCATTAAAAAAATCCATTAAAAAAATCCATTAAAAATCCATTAAAAAAATCCATTAAAAAAAATCCATTAAAAATACATTAAAAAATCCATTTAAAAAACCCATTAAAAAAATCCATTAAAAAAATCCATTTAAAAAATCCATTAAAAAGAAATCCATTAAAAAAACCCATTAAAAAAATCCATTTAAAAAATCCATTAAAAAAAATCCATTAAAAAAAATCCATAAAAAAATCCATTAAAAAATCCATTAAAAAAATCCATTAAAAAAAATCCATTAAAAATCCATTAAAAAAATCCATTAAAAAAATCCATTAAAAAAAATCCATTAAAAAAAAACCCATTAAAAAAAATCCATTAAAAAAAAATCCATTAAAAGAAACCATTAAAAAAAATCCATTAAAAAAATCCATTAAAAATCCATTAAAAAAATCCATTTAAAAAATCCATTAAAAACCCATTAAAAATCCATTAAAAATCCATTAAAAAAATCCATTTAAAAAACCCATTAAAAAAAATCCATTAAAAAATCCATTTCAAAAATCCATTAAAAACCCATTAAAAATCCATTAAAAATCAATTAAAAATCCATTAAAAAATCCATTTAAAAAACTTATTAAAAAAAAACCATTAAAAAAATCCATTTAAAAAAGCCATTAAAAAAACCCATTAAAAAAATCCATTAAAAAAAAAATCCATTAAAAAAAATCCATTAAAAAAAATCAATTTATAAAAATCCATTAAAAATCCATTAAAAAAATCCATTTAAAAAAATCCATTAAAAAATCCATTTAAAAAACCCATTAAAAAAAATCCATTAAAAAATCCATTAAAAAAATCCATTTAAAAAAGCCATTAAAAAAACCCATTTAAAAAAAGCCATTAAAAAAAACCATTAAAAAAATCAATTTAAAAAAACCCATTATAAATCCATTAAAAATCCATTAAAAAATCCATTTAAAAAACCCATTAAAAAAATCCATTAAAAAAAAATCCATTAAAAAAAAATCCATTAAAAAAAAAATCCATTAAAAAAAATCAATTTAAAAAAATCCATTAAAAATCCATTAAAAAAATCCATTTAAAAAAATCCATTAAAAACCCATTAAAAATCCATTAAAAATCCATTAAAAATCCATTAAAAAATCCATTTAAAAAACCCATTAAAAAAAATCCATTAAAAAAATCCATTTAAAAAATCCATTAAAAAAAAATCCATTAAAAAAAAACCATTAAAAAAATCCATTAAAAAAATCCATTTAAAAAATCCATTAAAAAAATCCATTAAAAAAAATCCATTAAAAAATCCATTAAAAAATCCATTAAAAAAATCCATTAAAAAAAATCCATTAAAAATCCATTAAAAAAATCCATTTAAAAAAATCCATTAAAAAATCCATTAAAAACCCATTAAAAATCCATTAAAAATCCATTAAAAAATCCATTTAAACAACCCATTAAAAAAAATTCATTAAAAAAAAATCCATTAAAAAAAAATCCATTAAAAAAAAAATCCATTAAAAAAATCCATTAAAAAAAATGCATTAAAAATCCATTAAAAAAATCCATTTAAAAAAATCCATTAAAAAATCCATTAAAAATCCATTAAAAATCCATTAAAAATCCATTAAAAAATCCATTTAAAAAACCCATTAAAAAAATCCATTAAAAAAATTCATTTAAAAAATCCATTAAAAAAAATCCATTAAAAAAAATCCATTAAAAAAATCCATTTAAAAAATCCATTAAAAAAAATCCATTAAAAAAAACCCATTAAAAAAAACCCATTAAAAAAATCCATTAAAAAAATCCATTAAAAATCCATTAAAAAAATCCATTTAAAAAAATCCATTAAAAACCCATTAAAAATCCATTAAAAATCCATTAAAAATCCATTAAAAATCCATTAAAAATCCATTAAAAAATCCATTTAAAAAACCCATTAAAAAAAATCCATTACAAAAATCCATTTAAAAAATCCATTAAAAAAAAATCCATTAAAAAAAAACCAAAAAAATCCATTAAAAAAATCCATTTAAAAAATCCATTAAAAAAATCCATTTAAAAAAATCCATTAAAAAATGCATTAAAAAATCCATTAAAAAAATCCATTAAAAAAAATCCATTAAAAATCCATTAAAAAAATCCATTTAAAAAAATCCATTAAAAAATCCATTAAAAACCCATTAAAAATCCATTAAAAATCCATTAAAAAATCCATTTAAAAAACCCATTAAAAAAAATTCATTAAAAAAAAATCCATTAAAAAAAAATCCATTAAAAAAAAATCCATTAAAAAAATCCATTAAAAAAAATGCATTAAAAATCCATTAAAAAAATCCATTTAAAAAAATCCATTAAAAAATCCATTAAAAATCCATTAAAAATCCATTAAAAATCCATTAAAAAATCCATTTAAAAAACCCATTAAAAAAATCCATTAAAAAAATTCATTTAAAAAATCCATTAAAAAAATCCATTTAAAAAAACCCATTAAAAAAAATCCATTAAAAAAATCCATTTAAAAAATCCATTAAAAAAAATCCATTAAAAAAAAACCCATTAAAAAAAATCCATTAAAAAAACCCATTAAAAAAATCCATTAAAAAAATCCATTAAAAATCCATTAAAAAAATCTATTTAAAAAAATCCATTAAAAATCCATTAAAAATCCATTAAAAATCCATTAAAAATCCATTAAAAAATCCATTTAAAAAACCCATTAAAAAAATCCATTAAAAAAATCCATTAAAAAAATCCATTTAAAAAAGCCATTAAAAAAACCCATTAAAAAAAATCCATTAAAAAAAAAATCCATTAAAAAAAATCCATTGAAAAAAATCCATTAAAAAAAATCCATTAAAAATCCATTAAAAAAATCCATTTAAAAAAAGTCATTAAAAAATCCATTAAAAATCCATTAAAAATCCATTAAAAAAATCCATTTAAAAAACCCATTAAAAAAAATCCATTAAAAAATCCATTTCAAAAATCCATTAAAAACCCATTAAAAATCCATTAAAAATCAATTAAAAACCCATTAAAAAAAAACCATTAAAAAAATCCATTTAAAAAAGCCATTAAAAAAACCCATTTAAAAAATCCATTAAAAAAAATCCATTAAAAAAACCCATTAAAAAAAATCCATTAAAAAAAATCCATTAAAAGAGACCATTAAAAAAAATCCATTAAAAAAATACATTAAAAATCCATTAAAAAAATCCATTAAAAAAAATCCATTAAAAACCCATTAAAAATCCATTAAAAATCCATTAAAAATCCATTAAAAAATCCATTTAAAAAACCCATTAAAAAAATCCATTAAAAAAATCCATTAAAAAAATCCATTTAAAAAAGCAATTAAAAAACCCATTAAAAAAAATCCATTAAAAAAAAAAAATCAATTAAAAAAAATCCATTAAAAAAAATCCATTAAAAAAAATCCATTAAAAATCCATTAATAAAATCCATTTAAAAAAAGTCATTAAAAAATCCATGAAAAATCCATTAAAAATCCATTAAAAATCCATTAAAAATCCAGTAAAAAATCCATTTAAAAAACCCATTAAAAAAAGCCATTAAAAAATCCATTTAAAAAAATCCATTAAAAAAAATCCATTAAAAAAAAGCAATTTAAAAAATCCATTAAAAATCCATTAAAAAAATCCATTTAAAAAATCCATTAAAAACCCATTAAAAATCCATTAAAAATCCATTAAAAATCCATTAAAAAAATCCATTTAAAAAACCCATTAAAAAAAATCCATTAAAAAAATCCATTTAAAAAATCCATTTAAAAAAGCCATTAAAAAAACCCATTAAAAAAAGCCATTAAAAAAACCCATTAAAAAAATCAATTTAAAAAAATATATTAAAAATCCATTAAAAAAATCCATTTAAAAAAATCCATTAAAAACCCATTAAAAATCCATTAAAAATCCATTAAAAATCCATTAAAAAATCCATTTAAAAAACCTATTAAAAAAAATCCATTAAAAAAATCCATTTAAAAAATCCATTAAAAAAAAATCCATTAAAAAAAACCCATTAAAAAAATCCATTAAAAAAAATCAATTTAAAAAATCCATTAAAAAAAATCCATTAAAAAAATCCATCAAAAAATCCATTAAAAAATCCATTAAAAAAATGCATTAAAAAAAATCCATTAAAAATCCATTAAAAAAATCCATTAAAAAAAATCCATCAAAAAATCCATTAAAAACCCATTAAAAATTCATTAAAAATCCATTAAAAAATCCATTTAAAAAACCCATTAAAAAAATCCATTAAAAAAATTCATTTGAAAAATCCATTAAAAAAAATCCATTTAAAAAAACCCATTAAAACAAATCCATTAAAAAAATCCATTTAAAAAATCCATTAAAAAAATCCATTAAAAAAAACCCATTAAAAAAAATCCATTAAAAAAAAAATCCATTAAGAAAAAACCATTAAAAAAAATCCATTAAAAAAATCCATTAAAAATCCATTAAAAAATCCATTTAAAAAAATCCATTAAAAACCCATTAAAAATCCATTAAAAATCCATTAAAAATCCATTAAAAAATCCATTTAAAAAACCCATTAAAAAAATCCATTAAAAAAATCCATTTAAAAAAGCCATTAAAAAACCCATTAAAAAAAAATCCATTAAAAAAAAAAATCCATTTAAAAAATCCATTAAAAAAAATCCATTAAAAATCCATTAAAAAAATCCATTTAAAAAAATCCATTAAAAATCCATTAAAAATCCATTAAAAATACATTAAAAAATCCATTTAAAAAACCCATTAAAAAAATCCATTAAAAAAATCCATTTAAAAAATCCATTAAAAAGAAATCCATTAAAAAAAACCATTAAAAAAATCCATTAAAAAAATCCATTTAAAAAATCCATTAAAAAAAATCCATAAAAAAATCCATTAAAAAATCCATTAAAAAAATCCATTAAAAAAAATCCATTAAAAATCCATTAAAAAAATCCATTAAAAAAATCCATTAAAAAAAATCCATTAAAAAAAAACCCATTAAAAAAAATCCATTAAAAAAAAATCCATTAAAAGAAACCATTAAAAAAAATCCATTAAAAAAATCCATTAAAAATCCATTAAAAAAATCCATTTAAAAAATCCATTAAAAACCCATTAAAAATCCATTAAAAATCCATTAAAAATCCATTAAAAAATCCATTAAAAAAACCATTAAAAAAATCCATTAAAAAAATCCATTAAAAAAATCCATTAAAAAAATCCATTTAAAAAAGCCATTAAAAAACCCATTAAAAAAAAATCCATTAAAAAAAAAAAAATCCATTAAAAAAAATCCATTAAAAAAAATCCATAGAAAAAAATCCATTAAAAATCCATTAAAAAAATCCATTTAAAAAAAGTCATTAAAAAATCCATTAAAAATCCATTAAAAATGCATTAAAAATCCATTAAAAATCCATTAAAAAATCCATTTAAAAAACCCAGTAAAAAAAGCCATTAAAAAATCCATTTAAAAAATCCATTAAAAAAAATCCATTTAAAAAAACCCATTAAAAAAATCCATTAAAAATCCATTAAAAAAATCCATTTAAAAAATCCATTAAAAACCCATTAAAAATCCATTAAAAATCCATTAAAAATCCATTAAAAAAATCCATTTAAAAAACCCATTAAAAAAAATCCATTAAAAAATCCATTTCAAAAATCCATTAAAAACCCATTAAAAATCCATTAAAAATCAATTAAAAATCCATTAAAAAATCCATTTAAAAAACCCATTAAAAAAAAACCATTAAAAAAATCCATTTAAAAAAAGCCATTAAAAAAACCCATTAAAAAAATCCATTAAAAAAAAAATCCATTAAAAAAAATCCATTAAAAAAAATCAATTTAAAAAAATCCATTAAAAATCCATTAAAAAAATCCATTTAAAAAAATCCATTAAAAAATCCATTTAAAAAACCCATTAAAAAAAAATCCATTAAAAAATCCATTAAAAAAATCCATTTAAAAAAGCCATTAAAAAACCCATTAAAAAAAAGCCATTAAAAAAAACCCATTAAAAAAATCAATTTAAAAAAAACCATTAAAAATCCATTAAAAATCCATTAAAAAATCCATTTAAAAAACCCATTAAAAAAATCCATTAAAAAAAAATCCATTAAAAAAAAGTCCATTAAAAAAAATCAATTTAAAAAATCCATTAAAAATCCATTAAAAAAATCCATTTAAAAAAATCCATTAAAAACCCATTAAAAATCCATTAAAAATCCATTAAAAATCCATTAAAAAATCCATTTAAAAAACCCATTAAAAAAAATCCATTAAAAAAATCCATTTAAAAAATCCATTAAAAAAAAATCCATTAAAAAAAACCCATTAAAAATCCATTAAAAAAATCCATTTAAAAAAGTCATTAAAAAATCCATTAAAAATCCATTAAAAATCCATTAAAAATCCATTAAAAAATCCATTTAAAAAACCCATTTAAAAAAGCCATTAAAAAATCCATTTAAAAAATCCATTAAAAAAAATCCATTTAAAAAAACCCATTAAAAAAAATCAATTTAAAAAATCCATTAAAAATCCATTAAAAAAATCCATTTAAAAAATCCATTAAAAACCCATTAAAAATCCATTAAAAATCCATTAAAAATCCATTAAAAAAATCCATTTAAAAAACCCATTAAAAAAAATCCATTAAAAAAATCCATTTAAAAAATCCATTAAAAACCCATTAAAAATCCATTAAAAATCCATTAAAAATCCATTAAAAAATCCATTTAAAAAACCCATTAAAAAAATCCATTAAAAAAAAATCCATTAAAAAAAATCCATTAAAAAAAATCAATTAAAAAAAATCCATTAAAAATCCATTAAAAAAATCCATTTAAAAAAATCCATTAAAAAATCCATTAAAAAAATCCATTTAAAAAAATCCATTAAAAACCCATTAAAAATCCATTAAAAATCCATTAAAAAATCCATTTAAAAAACCCATTAAAAAAAATTCATTAAAAAAAAATCCATTAAAAAAAATCCATTAAAAAAAAATCCATTAAAAAAAATCAATTTAAAAAAATCCATTAAAAATCCATTAAAAAAATCCATTTAAAAAAATCCATTAAAAACCCATTAAAAATCCATTAAAAATCCATTAAAAATCCATTAAAAAATCCATTTAAAAAACCCATTAAAAAAATCCATTAAAAAAATTCATTTAAAAAATCCATTAAAAAAAATCCATTTAAAAAAACCCATTAAAAAAAATCCATTAAAAAAATCCATTTAAAAATTCCATTAAAAAAAATCCATTAAAAAAAAACCCATTAAGAAAAATCCATTAAAAAAAAATCCATAAAAAAAAAAATCCATTAAAAAAAATCAATTTAAAAAATCCATTAAAAATCCATTAAAAAAATCCATTTAAAAAAATCCATTAAAAACCCATTAAAAATCCATTAAAAATCCATTAAAAATCCATTAAAAAATCCATTTAAAAAACCCATTAAAAAAAATCCATTAAAAAAATCCATTTAAAAAATCCATTAAAAAAAAATCCATTAAAAAAAACCCATTAAAAATCCATTAAAAAAAATCCATTTAAAAAAGTCATTAAAAAATCCATTAAAAATCCATTAAAAATCCATTAAAAATCCATTAAAAATCCATTAAAAAATCCATTTAAAAAACCCATTTAAAAAAGCCATTAAAAAATCCATTTAAAAAATCCATTAAAAAAAATCCATTTAAAAAAACCCATTAAAAAAAATCAATTTAAAAAATCCATTAAAAATCCATTAAAAAAATCCATTTAAAAAATCCATTAAAAACCCATTAAAAATCCATTAAAAATCCATTAAAAATCCATTAAAAAAATCCATTTAAAAAACCCATTAAAAAAAATCCATTAAAAAAATCCATTTAAAAAATCCATTAAAAACCCATTAAAAATCCATTAAAAATCCATTAAAAATCCATTAAAAAATCCATTTAAAAAACCCATTAAAAAAATCCATTAAAAAAAAAATCCATTAAAAAAAATCCATTAAAAAAAATCAATTTAAAAAAATCCATTAAAAATCCATTAAAAAAATCCATTTAAAAAAATCCATTAAAAAATCCATTAAAAAAATCCATTTAAAAAAATCCATTAAAAACCCATTAAAAATCCATTAAAAATCCATTAAAAAATCCATTTAAAAAACCCATTAAAAAAAATTCATTAAAAAAAAATCCATTAAAAAAAATCCATTAAAAAAAATCCATTAAAAAAATCCATCAAAAAATCCATTAAAAAATCCATTAAAAAAATCCATTAAAAAAAATCCATTAAAAATCCATTAAAAAAATCCATTAAAAAAAATCCATCAAAAAATCCATTAAAAACCCATTAAAAATTCATTAAAAATCCATTAAAAAATCCATTTAAAAAACCCATTAAAAAAATCCATTAAAAAAATTCATTTGAAAAATCCATTAAAAAAAATCCATTTAAAAAAACCCATTAAAACAAATCCATTAAAAAAATCCATTTAAAAAATCCATTAAAAAAATCCATTAAAAAAAATCCATAAAAAAAAATCCATTAAAAAAAAAATCCATTAAGAAAAAACCATTAAAAAAAATCCATTAAAAAAATCCATTAAAAATCCATTAAAAAAATCCATTTAAAAAAATCCATTAAAAACCCATTAAAAATCCATTAAAAATCCATTAAAAATCCATTAAAAAATCCATTAAAAAAACCCATTAAAAAAATCCATTAAAAAAATCCATTTAAAAAAGCCATTAAAAAACCCATTAAAAAAAAATCCATTAAAAAAAAAAATCCATTTAAAAAATCCATTTAAAAAAATCCATTAAAAATCCATTAAAAAAATCCATTTAAAAAAATCCATTAAAAATCCATTAAAAATCCATTAAAAATACATTAAAAAATCCATTTAAAAAACCCATTAAAAAAATCCATTAAAAAAATCCATTTAAAAAATCCATTAAAAAGAAATCCATTAAAAAAAACCATTAAAAAAATCCATTAAAAAAATCCATTTAAAAAATCCATTAAAAAAAATCCATAAAAAAATCCATTAAAAAATCCATTAAAAAAATCCATTTAAAAAATCCATTAAAAAAAATCCATTAAAAATCCATTAAAAAAATCCATTAAAAAAATCCATTAAAAAAAATCCATTAAAAAAAAACCCATTAAAAAAAATCCATTAAAAAAAAATCCATTAAAAGAAACCATTAAAAAAAATCCATTAAAAAAATCCATTAAAAATCCATTAAAAAAATCCATTTAAAAAATCCATTAAAAACCCATTAAAAATCCATTAAAAATCCATTAAAAATCCATTAAAAAATCCATTAAAAAAACCATTAAAAAAATCCATTAAAAAAATCCATTTAAAAAAGCCATTAAAAAAAAATCCATTAAAAACCCATTAAAAATCCATTAAAAATCCATTAAAAATCCATTAAAAAATCCATTTAAAAAACCCATTAAAAAAATCCATTAAAAAAATCCATTAAAAAAATCCATTTAAAAAAGCAATTAAAAAACCCATTAAAAAAAATCCATTAAAAAAAAAAAATCAATTAAAAAAAATCCATTAAAAAAAATCCATTAAAAAAAATCCATTAAAAATCCATTAATAAAATCCATTTAAAAAAAGTCATTAAAAAATCCATGAAAAATCCATTAAAAATCCATTAAAAATCCATTAAAAATCCAGTAAAAAATCCATTTAAAAAACCCATTAAAAAAAGCCATTAAAAAATCCATTTAAAAAAATCCATTAAAAAAAATCCATTAAAAAAAAGCAATTTAAAAAATCCATTAAAAATCCATTAAAAAAATCCATTTAAAAAATCCATTAAAAACCCATTAAAAATCCATTAAAAATCCATTAAAAATCCATTAAAAAAATCCATTTAAAAAACCCATTAAAAAAAATCCATTAAAAAAATCCATTTAAAAAATCCATTTAAAAAAGCCATTAAAAAAACCCATTAAAAAAAGCCATTAAAAAAAACCCATTAAAAAAATCAATTTAAAAAAATATATTAAAAATCCATTAAAAAAATCCATTTAAAAAAATCCATTAAAAACCCATTAAAAATCCATTAAAAATCCATTAAAAATCCATTAAAAAATCCATTTAAAAAACCTATTAAAAAAAATCCATTAAAAAAATCCATTTAAAAAATCCATTAAAAAAAAATCCATTAAAAAAAACCCATTAAAAAAATCCATTAAAAAAAATCAATTTAAAAAATCCATTAAAAAAAATCCATTAAAAAAATCCATCAAAAAATCCATTAAAAAATCCATTAAAAAAATGCATTAAAAAAAATCCATTAAAAATCCATTAAAAAAATCCATTAAAAAAAATCCATCAAAAAATCCATTAAAAACCCATTAAAAATTCATTAAAAATCCATTAAAAAATCCATTTAAAAAACCCATTAAAAAAATCCATTAAAAAAATTCATTTGAAAAATCCATTAAAAAAAATCCATTTAAAAAAACCCATTAAAACAAATCCATTAAAAAAATCCATTTAAAAAATCCATTAAAAAAATCCATTAAAAAAAACCCATTAAAAAAAATCCATTAAAAAAAAAATCCATTAAGAAAAAACCATTAAAAAAAATCCATTAAAAAAATCCATTAAAAATCCATTAAAAAATCCATTTAAAAAAATCCATTAAAAACCCATTAAAAATCCATTAAAAATCCATTAAAAATCCATTAAAAAATCCATTTAAAAAACCCATTAAAAAAATCCATTAAAAAAATCCATTTAAAAAAGCCATTAAAAAACCCATTAAAAAAAAATCCATTAAAAAAAAAAATCCATTTAAAAAATCCATTAAAAAAAATCCATTAAAAATCCATTAAAAAAATCCATTTAAAAAAATCCATTAAAAATCCATTAAAAATCCATTAAAAATACATTAAAAAATCCATTTAAAAAACCCATTAAAAAAATCCATTAAAAAAATCCATTTAAAAAATCCATTAAAAAGAAATCCATTAAAAAAAACCATTAAAAAAATCCATTAAAAAAATCCATTTAAAAAATCCATTAAAAAAAATCCATAAAAAAATCCATTAAAAAATCCATTAAAAAAATCCATTAAAAAAAATCCATTAAAAATCCATTAAAAAAATCCATTAAAAAAATCCATTAAAAAAAATCCATTAAAAAAAAACCCATTAAAAAAAATCCATTAAAAAAAAATCCATTAAAAGAAACCATTAAAAAAAATCCATTAAAAAAATCCATTAAAAATCCATTAAAAAAATCCATTTAAAAAATCCATTAAAAACCCATTAAAAATCCATTAAAAATCCATTAAAAATCCATTAAAAAATCCATTAAAAAAACCATTAAAAAAATCCATTAAAAAAATCCATTAAAAAAATCCATTAAAAAAATCCATTTAAAAAAGCCATTAAAAAACCCATTAAAAAAAAATCCATTAAAAAAAAAAAAATCCATTAAAAAAAATCCATTAAAAAAAATCCATAGAAAAAAATCCATTAAAAATCCATTAAAAAAATCCATTTAAAAAAAGTCATTAAAAAATCCATTAAAAATCCATTAAAAATGCATTAAAAATCCATTAAAAATCCATTAAAAAATCCATTTAAAAAACCCAGTAAAAAAAGCCATTAAAAAATCCATTTAAAAAATCCATTAAAAAAAATCCATTTAAAAAAACCCATTAAAAAAATCCATTAAAAATCCATTAAAAAAGTCATTAAAAAATCCATTAAAAATCCATTAAAAATCCATTAAAAATCCATTAAAAATCCATTAAAAAATCCATTTAAAAAACCCATTTAAAAAAGCCATTAAAAAATCCATTTAAAAAATCCATTAAAAAAAATCCATTTAAAAAAACCCATTAAAAAAAATCAATTTAAAAAATCCATTAAAAATCCATTAAAAAAATCCATTTAAAAAATCCATTAAAAACCCATTAAAAATCCATTAAAAATCCATTAAAAATCCATTAAAAAAATCCATTTAAAAAACCCATTAAAAAAAATCCATTAAAAAAATCCATTTAAAAAATCCATTAAAAACCCATTAAAAATCCATTAAAAATCCATTAAAAATCCATTAAAAAATCCATTTAAAAAACCCATTAAAAAAATCCATTAAAAAAAAAATCCATTAAAAAAAATCCATTAAAAAAAATCAATTTAAAAAAATCCATTAAAAATCCATTAAAAAAATCCATTTAAAAAAATCCATTAAAAAATCCATTAAAAAAATCCATTTAAAAAAATCCATTAAAAACCCATTAAAAATCCATTAAAAATCCATTAAAAAATCCATTTAAAAAACCCATTAAAAAAAATTCATTAAAAAAAAATCCATTAAAAAAAATCCATTAAAAAAAATCCATTAAAAAAATCCATCAAAAAATCCATTAAAAAATCCATTAAAAAAATCCATTAAAAAAAATCCATTAAAAATCCATTAAAAAAATCCATTAAAAAAAATCCATCAAAAAATCCATTAAAAACCCATTAAAAATTCATTAAAAATCCATTAAAAAATCCATTTAAAAAACCCATTAAAAAAATCCATTAAAAAAATTCATTTGAAAAATCCATTAAAAAAAATCCATTTAAAAAAACCCATTAAAACAAATCCATTAAAAAAATCCATTTAAAAAATCCATTAAAAAAATCCATTAAAAAAAATCCATAAAAAAAAATCCATTAAAAAAAAAATCCATTAAGAAAAAACCATTAAAAAAAATCCATTAAAAAAATCCATTAAAAATCCATTAAAAAAATCCATTTAAAAAAATCCATTAAAAACCCATTAAAAATCCATTAAAAATCCATTAAAAATCCATTAAAAAATCCATTAAAAAAACCCATTAAAAAAATCCATTAAAAAAATCCATTTAAAAAAGCCATTAAAAAACCCATTAAAAAAAAATCCATTAAAAAAAAAAATCCATTTAAAAAATCCATTTAAAAAAATCCATTAAAAATCCATTAAAAAAATCCATTTAAAAAAATCCATTAAAAATCCATTAAAAATCCATTAAAAATACATTAAAAAATCCATTTAAAAAACCCATTAAAAAAATCCATTAAAAAAATCCATTTAAAAAATCCATTAAAAAGAAATCCATTAAAAAAAACCATTAAAAAAATCCATTAAAAAAATCCATTTAAAAAATCCATTAAAAAAAATCCATAAAAAAATCCATTAAAAAATCCATTAAAAAAATCCATTAAAAAAATCCATTAAAAAAAATCCATTAAAAATCCATTAAAAAAATCCATTAAAAAAATCCATTAAAAAAAATCCATTAAAAAAAAACCCATTAAAAAAAATCCATTAAAAAAAAATCCATTAAAAGAAACCATTAAAAAAAATCCATTAAAAAAATCCATTAAAAATCCATTAAAAAAATCCATTTAAAAAATCCATTAAAAACCCATTAAAAATCCATTAAAAATCCATTAAAAATCCATTAAAAAATCCATTAAAAAAACCATTAAAAAAATCCATTAAAAAAATCCATTTAAAAAAGCCATTAAAAAAACCCATTAAAAAAAATCCATTAAAAAAAAAAAAATCCATTAAAAAAAATCCATTAAAAAAAATCCATAGAAAAAAATCCATTAAAAATCCATTTAAAAAAAGTCATTAAAAAATCCATTAAAAATCCATTAAAAATGCATTAAAAATCCATTAAAAATCCATTAAAAAATCCATTTAAAAAACCCAGTAAAAAAAGCCATTAAAAAATCCATTTAAAAAATCCATTAAAAAAAATCCATTTAAAAAAACCCATTAAAAAAAATCCATTAAAAATCCATTAAAAAAATCCATTTAAAAAATCCATTAAAAACCCATTAAAAATCCATTAAAAATCCATTAAAAATCCATTAAAAAAATCCATTTAAAAAACCCATTAAAAAAAATCCATTAAAAAATCCATTTCAAAAATCCATTAAAAACCCATTAAAAATCCATTAAAAATCAATTAAAAATCCATTAAAAAATCCATTTAAAAAACCCATTAAAAAAAAACCATTAAAAAAATCCATTTAAAAAAGCCATTAAAAAAACCCATTAAAAAAATCCATTAAAAAAAAAATCCATTAAAAACCCATTAAAAATCCATTAAAAATCCATTAAAAATCCATTTAAAAAATCCATTAAAAAGAAATCCATTAAAAAAAACCATTAAAAAAATCCATTAAAAAAATCCATTTAAAAAATCCATTAAAAAAAATCCATAAAAAAATCCATTAAAAAATCCATTAAAAAAATCCATTAAAAAAATCCATTAAAAAAAATCCATTAAAAATCCATTAAAAAAATCCATTAAAAAAATCCATTAAAAAAAATCCATTAAAAAAAAACCCATTAAAAAAAATCCATTAAAAAAAAATCCATTAAAAGAAACCATTAAAAAAAATCCATTAAAAAAATCCATTAAAAATCCATTAAAAAAATCCATTTAAAAAATCCATTAAAAACCCATTAAAAATCCATTAAAAATCCATTAAAAATCCATTAAAAAATCCATTAAAAAAACCATTAAAAAAATCCATTAAAAAAATCCATTTAAAAAAGCCATTAAAAAAAAATCCATTAAAAACCCATTAAAAATCCATTAAAAATCCATTAAAAATCCATTAAAAAATCCATTTAAAAAACCCATTAAAAAAATCCATTAAAAAAATCCATTAAAAAAATCCATTTAAAAAAGCAATTAAAAAACCCATTAAAAAAAATCCATTAAAAAAAAAAAATCAATTAAAAAAAATCCATTAAAAAAAATCCATTAAAAAAAATCCATTAAAAATCCATTAATAAAATCCATTTAAAAAAAGTCATTAAAAAATCCATGAAAAATCCATTAAAAATCCATTAAAAATCCATTAAAAATCCAGTAAAAAATCCATTTAAAAAACCCATTAAAAAAAGCCATTAAAAAATCCATTTAAAAAAATCCATTAAAAAAAATCCATTAAAAAAAAGCAATTTAAAAAATCCATTAAAAATCCATTAAAAAAATCCATTTAAAAAATCCATTAAAAACCCATTAAAAATCCATTAAAAATCCATTAAAAATCCATTAAAAAAATCCATTTAAAAAACCCATTAAAAAAAATCCATTAAAAAAATCCATTTAAAAAATCCATTTAAAAAAGCCATTAAAAAAACCCATTAAAAAAAGCCATTAAAAAAAACCCATTAAAAAAATCAATTTAAAAAAATATATTAAAAATCCATTAAAAAAATCCATTTAAAAAAATCCATTAAAAACCCATTAAAAATCCATTAAAAATCCATTAAAAATCCATTAAAAAATCCATTTAAAAAACCTATTAAAAAAAATCCATTAAAAAAATCCATTTAAAAAATCCATTAAAAAAAAATCCATTAAAAAAAACCCATTAAAAAAATCCATTAAAAAAAATCAATTTAAAAAATCCATTAAAAAAAATCCATTAAAAAAATCCATCAAAAAATCCATTAAAAAATCCATTAAAAAAATGCATTAAAAAAAATCCATTAAAAATCCATTAAAAAAATCCATTAAAAAAAATCCATCAAAAAATCCATTAAAAACCCATTAAAAATTCATTAAAAATCCATTAAAAAATCCATTTAAAAAACCCATTAAAAAAATCCATTAAAAAAATTCATTTGAAAAATCCATTAAAAAAAATCCATTTAAAAAAACCCATTAAAACAAATCCATTAAAAAAATCCATTTAAAAAATCCATTAAAAAAATCCATTAAAAAAAACCCATTAAAAAAAATCCATTAAAAAAAAAATCCATTAAGAAAAAACCATTAAAAAAAATCCATTAAAAAAATCCATTAAAAATCCATTAAAAAATCCATTTAAAAAAATCCATTAAAAACCCATTAAAAATCCATTAAAAATCCATTAAAAATCCATTAAAAAATCCATTTAAAAAACCCATTAAAAAAATCCATTAAAAAAATCCATTTAAAAAAGCCATTAAAAAACCCATTAAAAAAAAATCCATTAAAAAAAAAAATCCATTTAAAAAATCCATTAAAAAAAATCCATTAAAAATCCATTAAAAAAATCCATTTAAAAAAATCCATTAAAAATCCATTAAAAATCCATTAAAAATACATTAAAAAATCCATTTAAAAAACCCATTAAAAAAATCCATTAAAAAAATCCATTTAAAAAATCCATTAAAAAGAAATCCATTAAAAAAAACCATTAAAAAAATCCATTAAAAAAATCCATTTAAAAAATCCATTAAAAAAAATCCATAAAAAAATCCATTAAAAAATCCATTAAAAAAATCCATTAAAAAAAATCCATTAAAAATCCATTAAAAAAATCCATTAAAAAAATCCATTAAAAAAAATCCATTAAAAAAAAACCCATTAAAAAAAATCCATTAAAAAAAAATCCATTAAAAGAAACCATTAAAAAAAATCCATTAAAAAAATCCATTAAAAATCCATTAAAAAAATCCATTTAAAAAATCCATTAAAAACCCATTAAAAATCCATTAAAAATCCATTAAAAATCCATTAAAAAATCCATTAAAAAAACCATTAAAAAAATCCATTAAAAAAATCCATTAAAAAAATCCATTAAAAAAATCCATTTAAAAAAGCCATTAAAAAACCCATTAAAAAAAAATCCATTAAAAAAAAAAAAATCCATTAAAAAAAATCCATTAAAAAAAATCCATAGAAAAAAATCCATTAAAAATCCATTAAAAAAATCCATTTAAAAAAAGTCATTAAAAAATCCATTAAAAATCCATTAAAAATGCATTAAAAATCCATTAAAAATCCATTAAAAAATCCATTTAAAAAACCCAGTAAAAAAAGCCATTAAAAAATCCATTTAAAAAATCCATTAAAAAAAATCCATTTAAAAAAACCCATTAAAAAAATCCATTAAAAATCCATTAAAAAAGTCATTAAAAAATCCATTAAAAATCCATTAAAAATCCATTAAAAATCCATTAAAAATCCATTAAAAAATCCATTTAAAAAACCCATTTAAAAAAGCCATTAAAAAATCCATTTAAAAAATCCATTAAAAAAAATCCATTTAAAAAAACCCATTAAAAAAAATCAATTTAAAAAATCCATTAAAAATCCATTAAAAAAATCCATTTAAAAAATCCATTAAAAACCCATTAAAAATCCATTAAAAATCCATTAAAAATCCATTAAAAAAATCCATTTAAAAAACCCATTAAAAAAAATCCATTAAAAAAATCCATTTAAAAAATCCATTAAAAACCCATTAAAAATCCATTAAAAATCCATTAAAAATCCATTAAAAAATCCATTTAAAAAACCCATTAAAAAAATCCATTAAAAAAAAAATCCATTAAAAAAAATCCATTAAAAAAAATCAATTTAAAAAAATCCATTAAAAATCCATTAAAAAAATCCATTTAAAAAAATCCATTAAAAAATCCATTAAAAAAATCCATTTAAAAAAATCCATTAAAAACCCATTAAAAATCCATTAAAAATCCATTAAAAAATCCATTTAAAAAACCCATTAAAAAAAATTCATTAAAAAAAAATCCATTAAAAAAAATCCATTAAAAAAAATCCATTAAAAAAATCCATCAAAAAATCCATTAAAAAATCCATTAAAAAAATCCATTAAAAAAAATCCATTAAAAATCCATTAAAAAAATCCATTAAAAAAAATCCATCAAAAAATCCATTAAAAACCCATTAAAAATTCATTAAAAATCCATTAAAAAATCCATTTAAAAAACCCATTAAAAAAATCCATTAAAAAAATTCATTTGAAAAATCCATTAAAAAAAATCCATTTAAAAAAACCCATTAAAACAAATCCATTAAAAAAATCCATTTAAAAAATCCATTAAAAAAATCCATTAAAAAAAATCCATAAAAAAAAATCCATTAAAAAAAAAATCCATTAAGAAAAAACCATTAAAAAAAATCCATTAAAAAAATCCATTAAAAATCCATTAAAAAAATCCATTTAAAAAAATCCATTAAAAACCCATTAAAAATCCATTAAAAATCCATTAAAAATCCATTAAAAAATCCATTAAAAAAACCCATTAAAAAAATCCATTAAAAAAATCCATTTAAAAAAGCCATTAAAAAACCCATTAAAAAAAAATCCATTAAAAAAAAAAATCCATTTAAAAAATCCATTTAAAAAAATCCATTAAAAATCCATTAAAAAAATCCATTTAAAAAAATCCATTAAAAATCCATTAAAAATCCATTAAAAATACATTAAAAAATCCATTTAAAAAACCCATTAAAAAAATCCATTAAAAAAATCCATTTAAAAAATCCATTAAAAAGAAATCCATTAAAAAAAACCATTAAAAAAATCCATTAAAAAAATCCATTTAAAAAATCCATTAAAAAAAATCCATAAAAAAATCCATTAAAAAATCCATTAAAAAAATCCATTAAAAAAATCCATTAAAAAAAATCCATTAAAAATCCATTAAAAAAATCCATTAAAAAAATCCATTAAAAAAAATCCATTAAAAAAAAACCCATTAAAAAAAATCCATTAAAAAAAAATCCATTAAAAGAAACCATTAAAAAAAATCCATTAAAAAAATCCATTAAAAATCCATTAAAAAAATCCATTTAAAAAATCCATTAAAAACCCATTAAAAATCCATTAAAAATCCATTAAAAATCCATTAAAAAATCCATTAAAAAAACCATTAAAAAAATCCATTAAAAAAATCCATTTAAAAAAGCCATTAAAAAAACCCATTAAAAAAAATCCATTAAAAAAAAAAAAATCCATTAAAAAAAATCCATTAAAAAAAATCCATAGAAAAAAATCCATTAAAAATCCATTTAAAAAAAGTCATTAAAAAATCCATTAAAAATCCATTAAAAATGCATTAAAAATCCATTAAAAATCCATTAAAAAATCCATTTAAAAAACCCAGTAAAAAAAGCCATTAAAAAATCCATTTAAAAAATCCATTAAAAAAAATCCATTTAAAAAAACCCATTAAAAAAAATCCATTAAAAATCCATTAAAAAAATCCATTTAAAAAATCCATTAAAAACCCATTAAAAATCCATTAAAAATCCATTAAAAATCCATTAAAAAAATCCATTTAAAAAACCCATTAAAAAAAATCCATTAAAAAATCCATTTCAAAAATCCATTAAAAACCCATTAAAAATCCATTAAAAATCAATTAAAAATCCATTAAAAAATCCATTTAAAAAACCCATTAAAAAAAAACCATTAAAAAAATCCATTTAAAAAAGCCATTAAAAAAACCCATTAAAAAAATCCATTAAAAAAAAAATCCATTAAAAAAAATCCATTAAAAAAAATCAATTTAAAAAAATCCATTAAAAATCCATTAAAAAAATCCATTTAAAAAAATCCATTAAAAAATCCATTTAAAAAACCCATTAAAAAAAAATCCATTAAAAAATCCATTAAAAAAATCCATTTAAAAAAGCCATTAAAAAAACCCATTAAAAAAAAGCCATTAAAAAAAACCCATTAAAAAAATCAATTTAAAAAAAACCATTAAAAATCCATTAAAAATCCATTAAAAAATCCATTTAAAAAACCCATTAAAAAAATCCATTAAAAAAAAATCCATTAAAAAAAAAATCCATTAAAAAAAATCAATTTAAAAAATCCATTAAAAATCCATTAAAAAAATCCATTTAAAAAAATCCATTAAAAACCCATTAAAAATCCATTAAAAATCCATTAAAAATCCATTAAAAAATCCATTTAAAAAACCCATTAAAAAAAATCCATTAAAAAAATCCATTTAAAAAATCCATTAAAAAAAATCCATTTAAAAAAACCCATTAAAAAAAATCAATTTAAAAAATCCATTAAAAATCCATTAAAAGAATCCATTTAAAAAATCCATTAAAAACCCATTAAAAATCCATTAAAAATCCATTAAAAATCCATTAAAAAAATCCATTTAAAAAACCCATTAAAAAAAATCCATTAAAAAATCCATTTAAAAAATCCATTTAAAAAAGCCATTAAAAAAACCCATTAAAAAAAAGCCATTAAAAAAAACCCATTAAAAAAAATCCATTAAAAAAAATCCATTAAAAAAAAATCCGTTAAAAAAAATCCATTAAAAACTGAATCAATAACCCAATTAACAGGCCATAAAAAAAACATTAAAAAAGCATTTAAAATACCATTAAAAACGCCATAAATAACATTAAAATCCCATTAAAAATACATTAAAGGCCCATTAAAAATTCCACTAAAAACCTCATTGAAAACCCCATTTAAAACCTAATTAGAAGCTCATAAAAACTCCCAAAACCCAATAAAAAAACCATTAAAACGTCATTAAAACGTCATAAAACGCTATTAAAACGTCATTAAAAATGTCATTAAAAACTCCATTGATAACTCAATTAAAAACTGCATTTTACCCCCCTCCTCCCCCATTAAAAACACATTAAACACTCCATTAAAATTACCATTAAAAACCAATTAAATACTCCATTAAACACTATATTAAAACCGCAATTATAAATTCTTTAAAAATCCAATTAAAAAACATTATAAACTCCATTAAAAATCCAATTAAAAACCCTACTGAAAATCCCATTATAAAATTACATAAAAACCCATAATAATAGTCCTTTAAAAAACCAATTAAAAATCCTATTAAAACGCCATAAAAAACACCATTAAAACGTCATTAAAAATACAATTAAAAACACCATTAAAAACTACATTGCAAATTCCATTAAAAGACCCATTAAAAACTCCATTAAAAACACCACTAAAAAGCCCATTAAAAAGCTCATAAAACCCATTAAAATACAATCAATAACCAATTAACACTCCATTAAAAACCATTACAACCGTCATTAAAATGCCATAAAATACCATTAAAACGCCATTAAGAACGCCATTAAAATCGTCATTAAAAACCTCATTAAAAACTACATTAAAACTTCATTAAAAACTCCATTAAAACCTCCATTATAAACTCTATTAAACTCCATTAAAAACTCAATTAAATCCCCCATTAAACCCCCATTAAGCCCCATTAAAATTCCATTAAAAATTCATTAAAAACTTAGTAAAAACTCGATTTTATACTCAATTAAAAAGGTAATTGAAAACTCAATTAGCACACCATTAAAAACTCATTAAAAAGCCCATAAAAACTCCATAAAAAATCTAATTGAAAAACATTAAAAATTCAGTTAAAAACCTGATTGAAAACCCCAATAAAAGTTCATTAAAAAAACTCCATTAAAAAATCAATCAAAACCCCATTAAAATAACATTGAAACTTATCGAAGCGTCATTAAGGATACCATTAAAAAACACCATTAAAACGGCATTGAAAACCCATTATAAAAAATTAAAGGGTCCGTAAAAAACACCATTATAAATCCATTAAAAACCTAATTGAAAAACCCATTAAAACTCAATTTTTAAACTAGATTAAAAACGCAATTAAAAGCTCAATGAAAAACCATTAAAAACACCATTAAAAACTCTTTAAAAAAGAGCACTAGCCATTAAAACTCCATTAAAACCCATTGAAACCTACTACCCCCATTAAACCCCATTAAAATTGCATTAAACACATTACACATCCATTAAAGCCCATTAGAAGGACCATCAAATATTTAAATTTAAACTAAATCAGAAACTCGCTTAAAACACCATTAAAAACACATTAAAATGTCACTAATACCATTAACAACCACACCAAAAACTCCATTAATATACCATTAAAAACCGCATTGAAAACCCATAAAATCCCAAGTAAAGATCTTTTAAAAAACTACATTAAAAACCCAATTAAAAAACCCATTAAAACGCCATAAAAGTCATTAAAACGTCATTTAAAGTACCATTAAAAACGTCACTAGAAACCCAATTAAAAACACATTAAAAATTCCATTTGAAACCATATTAAAAATTTCATTAAATGCAATATTGAAAAACCCATTAAAAACACCAGTGAAAACTCATATAAATACTCAATTAAAAAACCAATTAAAAATCCTATTTAAACGTCACTAAAACACCATAAAAAACACAATTAAAACGTCATTAAAACACCATTAAACTATCATTAAAAATTACATTGAAAACACCATTAAAAATTCAATTAAAACCCCATTAAAAATCCATTAAAAAGATCATCATGAACGCACTTAAACACCATCAAAAACGCATTAAAAATTAAATTAAAAAGCAATTAATTTTTTTTATCAAACCCCCATTAAAATTCCATTAAACACTCCATTAAAAACAACATTGAAAACCCCCATTAAAAGCTCATACAAAATTATATTAAAAACCCAATAAAAAACAATTACAACGCCATTAAAACATCATAAAAACTCATTAAAATGTCATTTAAAATGCCATTAAAACCCTCACGGGGGGAAACGCAATTAAAAACACCATTAGAAATTTCATTAAAAACTCCATTAAAAATCATATTTAAAGTCAATTAGAACCCTTATTATAAATTCCATTAAAACCCATTAAGTATCCAATTGAAAAATCCATTAAGAGCTCATTAAAAATACTCCATTAAAAACCCAATTAAAAATCATTAAAACGCATTTAAACACCATAAAAACACAATTAAAACGCCATTAAAAACTCCATTAAAACATCCTTGAATCTATTAAAAATTTCATTAAAAACGCAATCAAAAATTCCATTAAAAACCCATTTAAAAACTCATAAACAACACCATTGAAAACCCAATTAAAAACTCCATAAAAAACCCATTAAACACCATCGAAAATCCCATTAAAACACCATTAAAAAGCCATTAAAACCCAATTTTAAACGCAATTAAAAACTGAATTAAAACACTATTAAAAACTCATAAAAAAAGGCTCATAAATAATGGGGTTTTCAATTGTTTTTTATGAAATTTATAATATGGCTTTTAATGAACTTTTTAATGGGCTTTTAGTGGAGTTTTTAATGGATTTTTATGGAATTTTTAATGACATTATTAATGGTTTTTTAATTGGGCTTTTTGTGATGTTTTAATGGCGTTTTTATGACATTTTATTGTGTTTTGTGGCGTTTTAATGGCGTTTTAATTGGTTTGTTATTGGGTTTTTAATAGAGTTTTATGAACTTTTAATATGGGGTTAATGGGTTTTGAATGTGTTTTCAATGAAATCCATTAAAAAATCCATTTAAAAAACCCATTAAAAAAAATCCATTAAAAAAATCCATTTAAAAAATCCATTAAAAAAAAAATCCATTAAAAAAATCCATTAAAAACCCATTAAAAATCCATTAAAAATCCATTAAAAATCCATTAAAAAATCCATTTAAAAAACCCATTAAAAAAATCCATTAAAAAAATCCATTTAAAAAAGCCATTAAAAAAACCCATTAAAAAAAAATCCATTAAAAAAAAAAATCCATTAAAAAAAATCCATTAAAAAAAATCCATTAAAAAAAATCAATTTAAAAAATCCATAAAAAATCCATTAAAAAAATCCATTTAAAAAACCCATTAAAAACCCATTAAAAATCCATTAAAAATCCATTAAAAATCCATTAAAAAATCCATTTAAAAAACCCATTAAAAAAAATCCATTAAAAAAATCCATTTAAAAAACCCATTAAAAAAAAGCCATTAAAAAAAACCCATTAAAAAAATCAATTTAAAAAAAATCCATTAAAAACCCATTAAAAATCCATTAAAAATCCAGTAAAAAATCCATTTAAAAAACCCATTAAAAAAATCCATTAAAAAAAAATCCATTAAAAAAAACCCATTAAAAAAATCCATTAAAAAAATCCATTAAAAATCCATTAAAAAAATCCATTAAAAAAAATCCATTAAAAACCCATTAAAAATCCATTAAAAATCCATTAAAAATACATTAAAAAATCCATTTAAAAAACCCATTAAAAAAATCCATTAAAAAAATCCATTTAAAAAATCCATTAAAAAGAAATCCATTAAAAAAACCCATTAAAAAAATCCATTTAAAAAATCCATTAAAAAAAATCCATTAAAAAAAATCCATAAAAAAATCCATTAAAAAATCCATTAAAAAAATCCATTAAAAAAAATCCATTAAAAATCCATTAAAAAAATCCATTAAAAAAATCCATTAAAAAAAATCCATTAAAAAAAAACCCATTAAAAAAAATCCATTAAAAAAAAATCCATTAAAAGAAACCATTAAAAAAAATCCATTAAAAAAATCCATTAAAAATCCATTAAAAAAATCCATTTAAAAAATCCATTAAAAACCCATTAAAAATCCATTAAAAATCCATTAAAAAAATCCATTTAAAAAACCCATTAAAAAAAATCCATTAAAAAATCCATTTCAAAAATCCATTAAAAACCCATTAAAAATCCATTAAAAATCAATTAAAAATCCATTAAAAAATCCATTTAAAAAACTTATTAAAAAAAAACCATTAAAAAAATCCATTTAAAAAAGCCATTAAAAAAACCCATTAAAAAAATCCATTAAAAAAAAAATCCATTAAAAAAAATCCATTAAAAAAAATCAATTTATAAAAATCCATTAAAAATCCATTAAAAAAATCCATTTAAAAAAATCCATTAAAAAATCCATTTAAAAAACCCATTAAAAAAAATCCATTAAAAAATCCATTAAAAAAATCCATTTAAAAAAGCCATTAAAAAAACCCATTTAAAAAAAGCCATTAAAAAAAACCATTAAAAAAATCAATTTAAAAAAACCCATTATAAATCCATTAAAAATCCATTAAAAAATCCATTTAAAAAACCCATTAAAAAAATCCATTAAAAAAAAATCCATTAAAAAAAAATCCATTAAAAAAAAAATCCATTAAAAAAAATCAATTTAAAAAAATCCATTAAAAATCCATTAAAAAAATCCATTTAAAAAAATCCATTAAAAACCCATTAAAAATCCATTAAAAATCCATTAAAAATCCATTAAAAAATCCATTTAAAAAACCCATTAAAAAAAATCCATTAAAAAAATCCATTTAAAAAATCCATTAAAAAAAAATCCATTAAAAAAAAACCATTAAAAAAATCCATTAAAAAAATCCATTTAAAAAATCCATTAAAAAAATCCATTAAAAAAAATCCATTAAAAAATCCATTAAAAAATCCATTAAAAAAATCCATTAAAAAAAATCCATTAAAAATCCATTAAAAAAATCCATTTAAAAAAATCCATTAAAAAATCCATTAAAAACCCATTAAAAATCCATTAAAAATCCATTAAAAAATCCATTTAAACAACCCATTAAAAAAAATTCATTAAAAAAAAATCCATTAAAAAAAAATCCATTAAAAAAAAAATCCATTAAAAAAATCCATTAAAAAAAATGCATTAAAAATCCATTAAAAAAATCCATTTAAAAAAATCCATTAAAAAATCCATTAAAAATCCATTAAAAATCCATTAAAAATCCATTAAAAAATCCATTTAAAAAACCCATTAAAAAAATCCATTAAAAAAATTCATTTAAAAAATCCATTAAAAAAAATCCATTAAAAAAAATCCATTAAAAAAATCCATTTAAAAAATCCATTAAAAAAAATCCATTAAAAAAAACCCATTAAAAAAAACCCATTAAAAAAATCCATTAAAAAAATCCATTAAAAATCCATTAAAAAAATCCATTTAAAAAAATCCATTAAAAACCCATTAAAAATCCATTAAAAATCCATTAAAAATCCATTAAAAATCCATTAAAAATCCATTAAAAAATCCATTTAAAAAACCCATTAAAAAAAATCCATTACAAAAATCCATTTAAAAAATCCATTAAAAAAAAATCCATTAAAAAAAAACCAAAAAAATCCATTAAAAAAATCCATTTAAAAAATCCATTAAAAAAATCCATTTAAAAAAATCCATTAAAAAATGCATTAAAAAATCCATTAAAAAAATCCATTAAAAAAAATCCATTAAAAATCCATTAAAAAAATCCATTTAAAAAAATCCATTAAAAAATCCATTAAAAACCCATTAAAAATCCATTAAAAATCCATTAAAAAATCCATTTAAAAAACCCATTAAAAAAAATTCATTAAAAAAAAATCCATTAAAAAAAAATCCATTAAAAAAAAATCCATTAAAAAAATCCATTAAAAAAAATGCATTAAAAATCCATTAAAAAAATCCATTTAAAAAAATCCATTAAAAAATCCATTAAAAATCCATTAAAAATCCATTAAAAATCCATTAAAAAATCCATTTAAAAAACCCATTAAAAAAATCCATTAAAAAAATTCATTTAAAAAATCCATTAAAAAAAATGCATTTAAAAAAACCCATTAAAAAAAATCCATTAAAAAAATCCATTTAAAAAATCCATTAAAAAAAATCCATTAAAAAAAAAACCCATTAAAAAAAATCCATTAAAAAAACCCATTAAAAAAATCCATTAAAAAAATCCATTAAAAATCCATTAAAAAAATCTATTTAAAAAAATCCATTAAAAATCCATTAAAAATCCATTAAAAATCCATTAAAAATCCATTAAAAAATCCATTTAAAAAACCCATTAAAAAAATCCATTAAAAAAATCCATTAAAAAAATCCATTTAAAAAAGCCATTAAAAAAACCCATTAAAAAAAATCCATTAAAAAAAAAATCCATTAAAAAAAATCCATTGAAAAAAATCCATTAAAAAAAATCCATTAAAAATCCATTAAAAAAATCCATTTAAAAAACCCATTAAAAAAAATCCATTAAAAAATCCATTTCAAAAATCCATTAAAAACCCATTAAAAATCCATTAAAAATCAATTAAAAACCCATTAAAAAAAAACCATTAAAAAAATCCATTTAAAAAAGCCATTAAAAAAACCCATTTAAAAAATCCATTAAAAAAAATCCATTAAAAAAACCCATTAAAAAAAATCCATTAAAAAAAATCCATTAAAAGAGACCATTAAAAAAAATCCATTAAAAAAATACATTAAAAATCCATTAAAAAAATCCATTAAAAAAAATCCATTAAAAACCCATTAAAAATCCATTAAAAATCCATTAAAAATCCATTAAAAAATCCATTTAAAAAACCCATTAAAAAAATCCATTAAAAAAATCCATTAAAAAAATCCATTTAAAAAAGCAATTAAAAAACCCATTAAAAAAAATCCATTAAAAAAAAAAAATCAATTAAAAAAAATCCATTAAAAAAAATCCATTAAAAAAAATCCATTAAAAATCCATTAATAAAATCCATTTAAAAAAAGTCATTAAAAAATCCATGAAAAATCCATTAAAAATCCATTAAAAATCCATTAAAAATCCAGTAAAAAATCCATTTAAAAAACCCATTAAAAAAAGCCATTAAAAAATCCATTTAAAAAAATCCATTAAAAAAAATCCATTAAAAAAAAGCAATTTAAAAAATCCATTAAAAATCCATTAAAAAAATCCATTAAAAAAATCCATTAAAAACCCATTAAAAATCCATTAAAAATCCATTAAAAATCCATTAAAAAAATCCATTTAAAAAACCCATTAAAAAAAATCCATTAAAAAAATCCATTTAAAAAATCCATTTAAAAAAGCCATTAAAAAAACCCATTAAAAAAAGCCATTAAAAAAAACCCATTAAAAAAATCAATTTAAAAAAATATATTAAAAATCCATTAAAAAAATCCATTTAAAAAAATCCATTAAAAACCCATTAAAAATCCATTAAAAATCCATTAAAAATCCATTAAAAAATCCATTTAAAAAACCTATTAAAAAAAATCCATTAAAAAAATCCATTTAAAAAATCCATTAAAAAAAAATCCATTAAAAAAAACCCATTAAAAAAATCCATTAAAAAAAATCAATTTAAAAAATCCATTAAAAAAAATCCATTAAAAAAATCCATCAAAAAATCCATTAAAAAATCCATTAAAAAAATGCATTAAAAAAAATCCATTAAAAATCCATTAAAAAAATCCATTAAAAAAAATCCATCAAAAAATCCATTAAAAACCCATTAAAAATTCATTAAAAATCCATTAAAAAATCCATTTAAAAAACCCATTAAAAAAATCCATTAAAAAAATTCATTTGAAAAATCCATTAAAAAAAATCCATTTAAAAAAACCCATTAAAACAAATCCATTAAAAAAATCCATTTAAAAAATCCATTAAAAAAATCCATTAAAAAAAACCCATTAAAAAAAATCCATTAAAAAAAAAATCCATTAAGAAAAAACCATTAAAAAAAATCCATTAAAAAAATCCATTAAAAATCCATTAAAAAATCCATTTAAAAAAATCCATTAAAAACCCATTAAAAATCCATTAAAAATCCATTAAAAATCCATTAAAAAATCCATTTAAAAAACCCATTAAAAAAATCCATTAAAAAAATCCATTTAAAAAAGCCATTAAAAAACCCATTAAAAAAAAATCCATTAAAAAAAAAAATCCATTTAAAAAATCCATTAAAAAAAATCCATTAAAAATCCATTAAAAAAATCCATTTAAAAAAATCCATTAAAAATCCATTAAAAATCCATTAAAAATACATTAAAAAATCCATTTAAAAAACCCATTAAAAAAATCCATTAAAAAAATCCATTTAAAAAATCCATTAAAAAGAAATCCATTAAAAAAAACCATTAAAAAAATCCATTAAAAAAATCCATTTAAAAAATCCATTAAAAAAAATCCATAAAAAAATCCATTAAAAAATCCATTAAAAAAATCCATTAAAAAAAATCCATTAAAAATCCATTAAAAAAATCCATTAAAAAAATCCATTAAAAAAAATCCATTAAAAAAAAACCCATTAAAAAAAATCCATTAAAAAAAAATCCATTAAAAGAAACCATTAAAAAAAATCCATTAAAAAAATCCATTAAAAATCCATTAAAAAAATCCATTTAAAAAATCCATTAAAAACCCATTAAAAATCCATTAAAAATCCATTAAAAATCCATTAAAAAATCCATTAAAAAAACCATTAAAAAAATCCATTAAAAAAATCCATTAAAAAAATCCATTAAAAAAATCCATTTAAAAAAGCCATTAAAAAAACCCATTAAAAAAAAATCCATTAAAAAAAAAAAAATCCATTAAAAAAAATCCATTAAAAAAAATCCATAGAAAAAAATCCATTAAAAATCCATTAAAAAAATCCATTTAAAAAAAGTCATTAAAAAATCCATTAAAAATCCATTAAAAATGCATTAAAAATCCATTAAAAATCCATTAAAAAATCCATTTAAAAAACCCAGTAAAAAAAGCCATTAAAAAATCCATTTAAAAAATCCATTAAAAAAAATCCATTTAAAAAAACCCATTAAAAAAAATCCATTAAAAATCCATTAAAAAAATCCATTTAAAAAATCCATTAAAAACCCATTAAAAATCCATTAAAAATCCATTAAAAATCCATTAAAAAAATCCATTTAAAAAACCCATTAAAAAAAATCCATTAAAAAATCCATTTCAAAAATCCATTAAAAACCCATTAAAAATCCATTAAAAATCAATTAAAAATCCATTAAAAAATCCATTTAAAAAACCCATTAAAAAAAAACCATTAAAAAAATCCATTTAAAAAAAGCCATTAAAAAAACCCATTAAAAAAATCCATTAAAAAAAAAATCCATTAAAAAAAATCCATTAAAAAAAATCAATTTAAAAAAATCCATTAAAAATCCATTAAAAAAATCCATTTAAAAAAATCCATTAAAAAATCCATTTAAAAAACCCATTAAAAAAAAATCCATTAAAAAATCCATTAAAAAAATCCATTTAAAAAAGCCATTAAAAAACCCATTAAAAAAAAGCCATTAAAAAAAACCCATTAAAAAAATCAATTTAAAAAAAACCATTAAAAATCCATTAAAAATCCATTAAAAAATCCATTTAAAAAACCCATTAAAAAAATCCATTAAAAAAAAATCCATTAAAAAAAAGTCCATTAAAAAAAATCAATTTAAAAAATCCATTAAAAATCCATTAAAAAAATCCATTTAAAAAAATCCATTAAAAACCCATTAAAAATCCATTAAAAATCCATTAAAAATCCATTAAAAAATCCATTTAAAAAACCCATTAAAAAAAATCCATTAAAAAAATCCATTTAAAAAATCCATTAAAAAAAAATCCATTAAAAAAAACCCATTAAAAATCCATTAAAAAAATCCATTTAAAAAAGTCATTAAAAAATCCATTAAAAATCCATTAAAAATCCATTAAAAATCCATTAAAAATCCATTAAAAAATCCATTTAAAAAACCCATTTAAAAAAGCCATTAAAAAATCCATTTAAAAAATCCATTAAAAAAAATCCATTTAAAAAAACCCATTAAAAAAAATCAATTTAAAAAATCCATTAAAAATCCATTAAAAAAATCCATTTAAAAAATCCATTAAAAACCCATTAAAAATCCATTAAAAATCCATTAAAAATCCATTAAAAAAATCCATTTAAAAAACCCATTAAAAAAAATCCATTAAAAAAATCCATTTAAAAAATCCATTAAAAACCCATTAAAAATCCATTAAAAATCCATTAAAAATCCATTAAAAAATCCATTTAAAAAACCCATTAAAAAAATCCATTAAAAAAAAATCCATTAAAAAAAATCCATTAAAAAAAATCAATTAAAAAAAATCCATTAAAAATCCATTAAAAAAATCCATTTAAAAAAATCCATTAAAAAATCCATTAAAAAAATCCATTTAAAAAAATCCATTAAAAACCCATTAAAAATCCATTAAAAATCCATTAAAAAATCCATTTAAAAAACCCATTAAAAAAAATTCATTAAAAAAAAATCCATTAAAAAAAATCCATTAAAAAAAAATCCATTAAAAAAAATCAATTTAAAAAAATCCATTAAAAATCCATTAAAAAAATCCATTTAAAAAAATCCATTAAAAACCCATTAAAAATCCATTAAAAATCCATTAAAAATCCATTAAAAAATCCATTTAAAAAACCCATTAAAAAAATCCATTAAAAAAATTCATTTAAAAAATCCATTAAAAAAAATCCATTTAAAAAAACCCATTAAAAAAAATCCATTAAAAAAATCCATTTAAAAATTCCATTAAAAAAAATCCATTAAAAAAAAACCCATTAAGAAAAATCCATTAAAAAAAAATCCATAAAAAAAAAAATCCATTAAAAAAAATCAATTTAAAAAATCCATTAAAAATCCATTAAAAAAATCCATTTAAAAAAATCCATTAAAAACCCATTAAAAATCCATTAAAAATCCATTAAAAATCCATTAAAAAATCCATTTAAAAAACCCATTAAAAAAAATCCATTAAAAAAATCCATTTAAAAAATCCATTAAAAAAAAATCCATTAAAAAAAACCCATTAAAAATCCATTAAAAAAATCCATTTAAAAAAGTCATTAAAAAATCCATTAAAAATCCATTAAAAATCCATTAAAAATCCATTAAAAATCCATTAAAAAATCCATTTAAAAAACCCATTTAAAAAAGCCATTAAAAAATCCATTTAAAAAATCCATTAAAAAAAATCCATTTAAAAAAACCCATTAAAAAAAATCAATTTAAAAAATCCATTAAAAATCCATTAAAAAAATCCATTTAAAAAATCCATTAAAAACCCATTAAAAATCCATTAAAAATCCATTAAAAATCCATTAAAAAAATCCATTTAAAAAACCCATTAAAAAAAATCCATTAAAAAAATCCATTTAAAAAATCCATTAAAAACCCATTAAAAATCCATTAAAAATCCATTAAAAATCCATTAAAAAATCCATTTAAAAAACCCATTAAAAAAATCCATTAAAAAAAAAATCCATTAAAAAAAATCCATTAAAAAAAATCAATTTAAAAAAATCCATTAAAAATCCATTAAAAAAATCCATTTAAAAAAATCCATTAAAAAATCCATTAAAAAAATCCATTTAAAAAAATCCATTAAAAACCCATTAAAAATCCATTAAAAATCCATTAAAAAATCCATTTAAAAAACCCATTAAAAAAAATTCATTAAAAAAAAATCCATTAAAAAAAATCCATTAAAAAAAATCCATTAAAAAAATCCATCAAAAAATCCATTAAAAAATCCATTAAAAAAATCCATTAAAAAAAATCCATTAAAAATCCATTAAAAAAATCCATTAAAAAAAATCCATCAAAAAATCCATTAAAAACCCATTAAAAATTCATTAAAAATCCATTAAAAAATCCATTTAAAAAACCCATTAAAAAAATCCATTAAAAAAATTCATTTGAAAAATCCATTAAAAAAAATCCATTTAAAAAAACCCATTAAAACAAATCCATTAAAAAAATCCATTTAAAAAATCCATTAAAAAAATCCATTAAAAAAAATCCATAAAAAAAAATCCATTAAAAAAAAAATCCATTAAGAAAAAACCATTAAAAAAAATCCATTAAAAAAATCCATTAAAAATCCATTAAAAAAATCCATTTAAAAAAATCCATTAAAAACCCATTAAAAATCCATTAAAAATCCATTAAAAATCCATTAAAAAATCCATTAAAAAAACCCATTAAAAAAATCCATTAAAAAAATCCATTTAAAAAAGCCATTAAAAAACCCATTAAAAAAAAATCCATTAAAAAAAAAAATCCATTTAAAAAATCCATTTAAAAAAATCCATTAAAAATCCATTAAAAAAATCCATTTAAAAAAATCCATTAAAAATCCATTAAAAATCCATTAAAAATACATTAAAAAATCCATTTAAAAAACCCATTAAAAAAATCCATTAAAAAAATCCATTTAAAAAATCCATTAAAAAGAAATCCATTAAAAAAAACCATTAAAAAAATCCATTAAAAAAATCCATTTAAAAAATCCATTAAAAAAAATCCATAAAAAAATCCATTAAAAAATCCATTAAAAAAATCCATTAAAAAAATCCATTAAAAAAAATCCATTAAAAATCCATTAAAAAAATCCATTAAAAAAATCCATTAAAAAAAATCCATTAAAAAAAAACCCATTAAAAAAAATCCATTAAAAAAAAATCCATTAAAAGAAACCATTAAAAAAAATCCATTAAAAAAATCCATTAAAAATCCATTAAAAAAATCCATTTAAAAAATCCATTAAAAACCCATTAAAAATCCATTAAAAATCCATTAAAAATCCATTAAAAAATCCATTAAAAAAACCATTAAAAAAATCCATTAAAAAAATCCATTTAAAAAAGCCATTAAAAAAACCCATTAAAAAAAATCCATTAAAAAAAAAAAAATCCATTAAAAAAAATCCATTAAAAAAAATCCATAGAAAAAAATCCATTAAAAATCCATTTAAAAAAAGTCATTAAAAAATCCATTAAAAATCCATTAAAAATGCATTAAAAATCCATTAAAAATCCATTAAAAAATCCATTTAAAAAACCCAGTAAAAAAAGCCATTAAAAAATCCATTTAAAAAATCCATTAAAAAAAATCCATTTAAAAAAACCCATTAAAAAAAATCCATTAAAAATCCATTAAAAAAATCCATTTAAAAAATCCATTAAAAACCCATTAAAAATCCATTAAAAATCCATTAAAAATCCATTAAAAAAATCCATTTAAAAAACCCATTAAAAAAAATCCATTAAAAAATCCATTTCAAAAATCCATTAAAAACCCATTAAAAATCCATTAAAAATCAATTAAAAATCCATTAAAAAATCCATTTAAAAAACCCATTAAAAAAAAACCATTAAAAAAATCCATTTAAAAAAGCCATTAAAAAAACCCATTAAAAAAATCCATTAAAAAAAAAATCCATTAAAAAAAATCCATTAAAAAAAATCAATTTAAAAAAATCCATTAAAAATCCATTAAAAAAATCCATTTAAAAAAATCCATTAAAAAATCCATTTAAAAAACCCATTAAAAAAAAATCCATTAAAAAATCCATTAAAAAAAACCCATTAAAAAAATCAATTTAAAAAAAACCATTAAAAATCCATTAAAAATCCATTAAAAAATCCATTTAAAAAACCCATTAAAAAAATCCATTAAAAAAAAATCCATTAAAAAAAAAATCCATTAAAAAAAATCAATTTAAAAAATCCATTAAAAATCCATTAAAAAAATCCATTTAAAAAAATCCATTAAAAACCCATTAAAAATCCATTAAAAATCCATTAAAAATCCATTAAAAAATCCATTTAAAAAACCCATTAAAAAAAATCCATTAAAAAAATCCATTTAAAAAATCCATTAAAAAAAAATCCATTAAAAAAAACCCATTAAAAATCCATTAAAAAAATCCATTTAAAAAAGTCATTAAAAAATCCATTAAAAATCCATTAAAAATCCATTAAAAATCCATTAAAAATCCATTAAAAAATCCATTTAAAAAACCCATTTAAAAAAGCCATTAAAAAATCCATTTAAAAAATCCATTAAAAAAAATCCATTTAAAAAAACCCATTAAAAAAAATCAATTTAAAAAATCCATTAAAAATCCATTAAAAAAATCCATTTAAAAAATCCATTAAAAACCCATTAAAAATCCATTAAAAATCCATTAAAAATCCATTAAAAAAATCCATTTAAAAAACCCATTAAAAAAAATCCATTAAAAAAATCCATTTAAAAAATCCATTAAAAACCCATTAAAAATCCATTAAAAATCCATTAAAAATCCATTAAAAAATCCATTTAAAAAACCCATTAAAAAAATCCATTAAAAAAAAAATCCATTAAAAAAAATCCATTAAAAAAAATCAATTAAAAAAAATCCATTAAAAATCCATTAAAAAAATCCATTTAAAAAAATCCATTAAAAAATCCATTAAAAAAATCCATTTAAAAAAATCCATTAAAAACCCATTAAAAATCCATTAAAAATCCATTAAAAAATCCATTTAAAAAACCCATTAAAAAAAATTCATTAAAAAAAAATCCATTAAAAAAAATCCATTAAAAAAAAATCCATTAAAAAAAATCAATTTAAAAAAATCCATTAAAAATCCATTAAAAAAATCCATTTAAAAAAATCCATTAAAAACCCATTAAAAATCCATTAAAAATCCATTAAAAATCCATTAAAAAATCCATTTAAAAAACCCATTAAAAAAAATCCATTAAAAAAATCCATTTAAAAAATCCATTAAAAAAAAATCCATTAAAAAAAACCCATTAAAAAAATCCATTAAAAAAATCCATTTAAAAAATCCATTAAAAAAAATCCATAAAAAAAAATCCATAAAAAAATCCATTAAAAAATCCATTAAAAAAATCCATTAAAAAAAGTCCATTAAAAATCCATTAAAAAAATCCATTTAAAAAAATCCATTAAAAAATCCATTAAAAACCCATTAAAAATCCATTAAAAATCCATTAAAAAATCCATTAAAAAAACCCATTAAAAAAATCCATTAAAAAAATTCATTTAAAAAATCCATTAAAAAAAATCCATTTAAAAAAACCCATTAAAAAAAATCCATTAAAAAAAAACCCATTAAGAAAAATCCATTAAAAAAAAATCCATTAAAAAAAAAATCCATTAAAAAAAATCAATTTAAAAAATCCATTAAAAATCCATTAAAAAAATCCATTTAAAAAAATCCATTAAAAACCCATTAAAAATCCATTAAAAATCCATTAAAAATCCATTAAAAAATCCATTTAAAAAACCCATTAAAAAAAATCCATTAAAAAAATCCATTTAAAAAATCCATTAAAAAAAAATCCATTAAAAAAAACCCATTAAAAATCCATTAAAAAAATCCATTTAAAAAAGTCATTAAAAAATCCATTAAAAATCCATTAAAAATCCATTAAAAATCCATTAAAAATCCATTAAAAAATCCATTTAAAAAACCCATTTAAAAAAGCCATTAAAAAATCCATTTAAAAAATCCATTAAAAAAAATCCATTTAAAAAAACCCATTAAAAAAAATCAATTTAAAAAATCCATTAAAAATCCATTAAAAAAATCCATTTAAAAAATCCATTAAAAACCCATTAAAAATCCATTAAAAATCCATTAAAAATCCATTAAAAAAATCCATTTAAAAAACCCATTAAAAAAAATCCATTAAAAAAATCCATTTAAAAAATCCATTAAAAACCCATTAAAAATCCATTAAAAATCCATTAAAAATCCATTAAAAAATCCATTTAAAAAACCCATTAAAAAAATCCATTAAAAAAAAAATCCATTAAAAAAAATCCATTAAAAAAAATCAATTTAAAAAAATCCATTAAAAATCCATTAAAAAAATCCATTTAAAAAAATCCATTAAAAAATCCATTAAAAAAATCCATTTAAAAAAATCCATTAAAAACCCATTAAAAATCCATTAAAAATCCATTAGAAAATCCATTTAAAAAACCCATTAAAAAAAATTCATTAAAAAAAAATCCATTAAAAAAAATCCATTAAAAAAAAAATCCATTAAAAAAAATCAATTTAAAAAAATCCATTAAAAATCCATTAAAAAAATCCATTTAAAAAAATCCATTAAAAACCCATTAAAAATCCATTAAAAATCCATTAAAAATCCATTAAAAAATCCATTTAAAAAACCCATTAAAAAAAATCCATTAAAAAAATCCATTTAAAAAATCCATTAAAAAAAAATCCATTAAAAAAAACCCATTAAAAAAATCCATTTAAAAAATCCATTAAAAAAAATCCATTAAAAAAAATCCATAAAAAAATCCATTAAAAAATCCATTAAAAAAATCCATTAAAAAAATCCATTAAAAATCCATTAAAAAAATCCATTTAAAAAAATCCATTAAAAAATCCATTAAAAACCCATTAAAAATCCATTAAAAATCCATTAAAAAATCCATTTAAAAAACCCATTAAAAAAATCCATTAAAAAAATTCATTTAAAAAATCCATTAAAAAAAATCCATTTAAAAAAACCCATTAAAAAAAATCCATTAAAAAAATCCATTTAAAAAATCCATTAAAAAAAATCCATTAAAAAAAACCCATTAAAAAAATCCATTAAAAAAAATCCATTAAAAAAAATCCATTAAAAATCCATTAAAAAAATCCATTTAAAAAAGTCATTAAAAAATCCATTAAAAATCCATTAAAAATCCATTAAAAATCCATTAAAAATCCATTAAAAAATCCATTTAAAAAACCCATTTAAAAAAGCCATTAAAAAATCCATTTAAAAAATCCATTAAAAAAAATCCATTTAAAAAAACCCATTAAAAAAAATCAATTTAAAAAATCCATTAAAAATCCATTAAAAAAATCCATTTAAAAAATCCATTAAAAACCCATTAAAAATCCATTAAAAATCCATTAAAAATCCATTAAAAAAATCCATTTAAAAAACCCATTAAAAAAAATCCATTGAAAAAATCCATTTAAAAAATCCATTAAAAACCCATTAAAAATCCATTAAAAATCCATTAAAAATCCATTAAAAAATCCATTTAAAAAACCCATTAAAAAAATCCATTAAAAAAAAAATCCATTAAAAAAAATCCATTAAAAAAATCAATTTAAAAAAATCCATTAAAAATCCATTAAAAAAATCCATTTAAAAAAATCCATTAAAAAATCCATTAAAAAAATCCATTTAAAAAAATCCATTAAAAACCCATTAAAAATCCATTAAAAATCCATTAAAAAATCCATTTAAAAAACCCATTAAAAAAAATTCATTAAAAAAAAATCCATTAAAAAAAATCCATTAAAAAAAAAATCCATTAAAAAAAATCAATTTAAAAAAATCCATTAAAAATCCATTAAAAAAATCCATTTAAAAAAATCCATTAAAAACCCATTAAAAATCCATTAAAAATCCATTAAAAATCCATTAAAAAATCCATTTAAAAAACCCATTAAAAAAATCCATTAAAAAAATCCATTTAAAAAATCCATTAAAAAAAAATCCATTAAAAAAAACCCATTAAAAAAATCCATTTAAAAAATCCATTTAAAAATCCATTAAAAAAAATCCATTAAAAAAAATCCATAAAAAAATCCATTAAAAAATCCATTAAAAAAATCCATTAAAAAAATCCATTAAAAATCCATTAAAAAAATCCATTTAAAAAAATCCATTAAAAAATCCATTAAAAACCCATTAAAAATCCATTAAAAATCCATTAAAAAATCCATTTAAAAAACCCATTAAAAAAATCCATTAAAAAAATTCATTTAAAAAATCCATTAAAAAAAATCCATTTAAAAAAACCCATTAAAAAAAATCCATTAAAAAAATCCATTTAAAAATTCCATTAAAAAAAATCCATTAAAAAAAAAACCCATTAAGAAAAATCCATTAAAAAAAATCCATAAAAAAAAACCCATTAAAAAAAATCCATTAAAAAAATCCATTAAAAATCCATTAAAAAGAAATCCATTAAAAAAACCCATTAAAAAAATCCATTAAAAAAATCCATTTAAAAAATCCATTAAAAAGAAATCCATTAAAAAAACCCATTAAAAAAATCCATTAAAAAAATCCATTAAAAAAATCCATTTAAAAAATCCATTAAAAAAAATCCATTAAAAAAAATCCATAAAAAAATCCATTAAAAAATCCATTAAAAAAATCCATTAAAAAAAATCCATTAAAAATCCATTAAAAAAATCCATTTAAAAAAATCCATTAAAAAATCCATTAAAAACCCATTAAAAATCCATTAAAAATCCATTAAAAAATCCATTTAAAAAACCCATTAAAAAAATCCATTAAAAAAATTCATTTAAAAAATCCATTAAAAAAAATCCATTTAAAAAAACCCATTAAAAAAAATCCATTAAAAAAATCCATTTAAAAAATCCATTAAAAAAAATCCATTAAAAAAAACCCATTAAAAAAAATCCATTAAAAAAAAATCCATTAAAAGAGACCATTAAAAAAAATCCATTAAAAAAATACATTAAAAATCCATTAAAAAAATCCATTAAAAAAAATCCATTAAAAACCCATTAAAAATCCATTAAAAATCCATTAAAAATCCATTAAAAAATCCATTTAAAAAACCCATTAAAAAAATCCATTAAAAAAATCCATTAAAAAAATCCATTAAAAAAATCCATTTAAAAAAGCCATTAAAAAACCCATTAAAAAAAATCCATTAAAAAAAAAAAATCAATTAAAAAAAATCCATTAAAAAAAATCCATTAAAAAAAATCCATTAAAAATCCATTAATAAAATCCATTTAAAAAAAGTCATTAAAAAATCCATTAAAAATCCATTAAAAATCCATTAAAAATCCATTAAAAAATCCATTTAAAAAACCCATTAAAAAAAGCCATTAAAAAATCCATTTAAAAAATCCATTAAAAAAAATCCATTAAAAAAAATCAATTTAAAAAATCCATTAAAAATCCATTAAAAAAATCCATTTAAAAAATCCATTAAAAACCCATTAAAAATCCATTAAAAATCCATTAAAAATCCATTAAAAAAATCCATTTAAAAAACCCATTAAAAAAAATCCATTAAAAAAATCCATTTAAAAAATCCATTTAAAAAAGCCATTAAAAAAACCCATTAAAAAAAGCCATTAAAAAAAACCCATTAAAAAAATCAATTTAAAAAAATATATTAAAAATCCATTAAAAAAATCCATTTAAAAAAATCCATTAAAAACCCATTAAAAATCCATTAAAAATCCATTAAAAATCCATTAAAAAATCCATTTAAAAAACCCATTAAAAAAAATCCATTAAAAAAATCCATTTAAAAAATCCATTAAAAAAAAATCCATTAAAAAAAACCCATTAAAAAAATCCATTGAAAAAAATCAATTTAAAAAATCCATTAAAAAAAATCCATAAAAAAATCCATTAAAAAATCCATTAAAAAAATCCATTAAAAAAAATCCATTAAAAATCCATTAAAAAAATCCATTAAAAAAATCCATCAAAAAATCCATTAAAAACCCATTAAAAATTCATTAAAAATCCATTAAAAAATCCATTTAAAAAACCCATTAAAAAAATCCATTAAAAAAATTCATTTAAAAAATCCATTAAAAAAAATCCATTAAAAAAAACCCTTTAAAACAAATCCATTAAAAAAATCCATTTAAAAAATCCATTAAAAAAATCCATTAAAAAAAACCCATTAAAAAAAAAATCCATTAAAAAAAACCCATTAAAAAAAATCCATTAAAAAAATCCATTAAAAATCCATTAAAAAAATCCATTTAAAAAAATCCATTAAAAACCCATTAAAAATCCATTAAAAATCCATTAAAAATCCATTAAAAAATCCATTTAAAAAACCCATTAAAAAAATCCATTAAAAAAATCCATTTAAAAAAGCCATTAAAAAACCCATAAAAAAAAAATCCATTAAAAAAAGAAATCCATTTAAAAAATCCATTAAAAAAAATCCATTAAAAATCCATTAAAAAAATCCATTTAAAAAAATCCATTAAAAAATCCATTAAAAATCCATTAAAAATACATTAAAAATCCATTAAAAAATCCATTTAAAAAACCCATTAAAAAAATCCATTAAAAAAATACATTAAAAAAATCCATTAAAAAAATCCATTTAAAAAAGCCATTAAAAAAACCCATTAAAAAAAATCCATTAAAAAAAAAATCCATTAAAAAAAATCCATTAAAAAAAATCCATTAAAAAAAATCCATTAAAAATCCATTAAAAAAATCCATTTAAAAAAAGTCATTAAAAAATCCATTAAAAATCCATTAAAAATCCATTAAAAATCCATTAAAAATCCATTAAAAAATCCATTTAAAAAACCCATTAAAAAAAGCCATTAAAAAATCCATTTAAAAAATCCATTAAAAAAAATCCATTTAAAAAAACCCATTAAAAAAAATCAATTTAAAAAATCCATTAAAAATCCATTAAAAGAATCCATTTAAAAAATCCATTAAAAACCCATTAAAAATCCATTAAAAATCCATTAAAAATCCATTAAAAAAATCCATTTAAAAAACCCATTAAAAAAAATCCATTAAAAAATCCATTTAAAAAATCCATTTAAAAAAGCCATTAAAAAAACCCATTAAAAAAAAGCCATTAAAAAAAACCCATTAAAAAAAATCCATTAAAAAAAATCCATTAAAAAAAAATCCGTTAAAAAAAATCCATTAAAAACTGAATCAATAACCCAATTAACAGGCCATAAAAAAAACATTAAAAAAGCATTTAAAATACCATTAAAAACGCCATAAATAACATTAAAATCCCATTAAAAATACATTAAAGGCCCATTAAAAATTCCACTAAAAACCTCATTGAAAACCCCATTTAAAACCTAATTAGAAGCTCATAAAAACTCCCAAAACCCAATAAAAAAACCATTAAAACGTCATTAAAACGTCATAAAACGCTATTAAAACGTCATTAAAAATGTCATTAAAAACTCCATTGATAACTCAATTAAAAACTGCATTTTACCCCCCTCCTCCCCCATTAAAAACACATTAAACACTCCATTAAAATTACCATTAAAAACCAATTAAATACTCCATTAAACACTATATTAAAACCGCAATTATAAATTCTTTAAAAATCCAATTAAAAAACATTATAAACTCCATTAAAAATCCAATTAAAAACCCTACTGAAAATCCCATTATAAAATTACATAAAAACCCATAATAATAGTCCTTTAAAAAACCAATTAAAAATCCTATTAAAACGCCATAAAAAACACCATTAAAACGTCATTAAAAATACAATTAAAAACACCATTAAAAACTACATTGCAAATTCCATTAAAAGACCCATTAAAAACTCCATTAAAAACACCACTAAAAAGCCCATTAAAAAGCTCATAAAACCCATTAAAATACAATCAATAACCAATTAACACTCCATTAAAAACCATTACAACCGTCATTAAAATGCCATAAAATACCATTAAAACGCCATTAAGAACGCCATTAAAATCGTCATTAAAAACCTCATTAAAAACTACATTAAAACTTCATTAAAAACTCCATTAAAACCTCCATTATAAACTCTATTAAACTCCATTAAAAACTCAATTAAATCCCCCATTAAACCCCCATTAAGCCCCATTAAAATTCCATTAAAAATTCATTAAAAACTTAGTAAAAACTCGATTTTATACTCAATTAAAAAGGTAATTGAAAACTCAATTAGCACACCATTAAAAACTCATTAAAAAGCCCATAAAAACTCCATAAAAAATCTAATTGAAAAACATTAAAAATTCAGTTAAAAACCTGATTGAAAACCCCAATAAAAGTTCATTAAAAAAACTCCATTAAAAAATCAATCAAAACCCCATTAAAATAACATTGAAACTTATCGAAGCGTCATTAAGGATACCATTAAAAAACACCATTAAAACGGCATTGAAAACCCATTATAAAAAATTAAAGGGTCCGTAAAAAACACCATTATAAATCCATTAAAAACCTAATTGAAAAACCCATTAAAACTCAATTTTTAAACTAGATTAAAAACGCAATTAAAAGCTCAATGAAAAACCATTAAAAACACCATTAAAAACTCTTTAAAAAAGAGCACTAGCCATTAAAACTCCATTAAAACCCATTGAAACCTACTACCCCCATTAAACCCCATTAAAATTGCATTAAACACATTACACATCCATTAAAGCCCATTAGAAGGACCATCAAATATTTAAATTTAAACTAAATCAGAAACTCGCTTAAAACACCATTAAAAACACATTAAAATGTCACTAATACCATTAACAACCACACCAAAAACTCCATTAATATACCATTAAAAACCGCATTGAAAACCCATAAAATCCCAAGTAAAGATCTTTTAAAAAACTACATTAAAAACCCAATTAAAAAACCCATTAAAACGCCATAAAAGTCATTAAAACGTCATTTAAAGTACCATTAAAAACGTCACTAGAAACCCAATTAAAAACACATTAAAAATTCCATTTGAAACCATATTAAAAATTTCATTAAATGCAATATTGAAAAACCCATTAAAAACACCAGTGAAAACTCATATAAATACTCAATTAAAAAACCAATTAAAAATCCTATTTAAACGTCACTAAAACACCATAAAAAACACAATTAAAACGTCATTAAAACACCATTAAACTATCATTAAAAATTACATTGAAAACACCATTAAAAATTCAATTAAAACCCCATTAAAAATCCATTAAAAAGATCATCATGAACGCACTTAAACACCATCAAAAACGCATTAAAAATTAAATTAAAAAGCAATTAATTTTTTTTATCAAACCCCCATTAAAATTCCATTAAACACTCCATTAAAAACAACATTGAAAACCCCCATTAAAAGCTCATACAAAATTATATTAAAAACCCAATAAAAAACAATTACAACGCCATTAAAACATCATAAAAACTCATTAAAATGTCATTTAAAATGCCATTAAAACCCTCACGGGGGGAAACGCAATTAAAAACACCATTAGAAATTTCATTAAAAACTCCATTAAAAATCATATTTAAAGTCAATTAGAACCCTTATTATAAATTCCATTAAAACCCATTAAGTATCCAATTGAAAAATCCATTAAGAGCTCATTAAAAATACTCCATTAAAAACCCAATTAAAAATCATTAAAACGCATTTAAACACCATAAAAACACAATTAAAACGCCATTAAAAACTCCATTAAAACATCCTTGAATCTATTAAAAATTTCATTAAAAACGCAATCAAAAATTCCATTAAAAACCCATTTAAAAACTCATAAACAACACCATTGAAAACCCAATTAAAAACTCCATAAAAAACCCATTAAACACCATCGAAAATCCCATTAAAACACCATTAAAAAGCCATTAAAACCCAATTTTAAACGCAATTAAAAACTGAATTAAAACACTATTAAAAACTCATAAAAAAAGGCTCATAAATAATGGGGTTTTCAATTGTTTTTTATGAAATTTATAATATGGCTTTTAATGAACTTTTTAATGGGCTTTTAGTGGAGTTTTTAATGGATTTTTATGGAATTTTTAATGACATTATTAATGGTTTTTTAATTGGGCTTTTTGTGATGTTTTAATGGCGTTTTTATGACATTTTATTGTGTTTTGTGGCGTTTTAATGGCGTTTTAATTGGTTTGTTATTGGGTTTTTAATAGAGTTTTATGAACTTTTAATATGGGGTTAATGGGTTTTGAATGTGTTTTCAATGAAATCCATTAAAAAAATCCATTTAAAAAATCCATTAAAAAAAATCCATTAAAAAAAATCCATTAAAAAAAATCCATTAAAAGAAATCCATTAAAAAAAAATCCGTTAAAAAAAATCCATTAAAAACTCAATCAAAAACCCAATTAAAAGGCCATAAAAGAAACATTAAAACAGCATTTAAAATACCATTAAAAACGCCATAAAAAATCATTAAAATCCCATTAAAAATACATTAAAGGCCCATTAAAAACGCCATAAAAAATCCATTAAAAAAAATCCATTAAAAAAAACTCAATCAAAAACCCATAAAAGAAACATTAAAACATCATTTAAAAAATCCATTAAAAATCCATTAAAAAAATCCATTAAAAAAAATCCATTAAAAAATCCATTAAAAATCCATTTAAAATCCATTAAATATCCATTAAAAATCCATTAAAAATCCATTAAAAATCCATTAAAAAATCCATTTAAAAAAATCCATTAAAAAAATCCATTAAAAAAATCCATTTAAAAAATCCATTAAAAAAAATCCATTAGAAAAACTCAATCAAAAACCCATAAAAGAAACATTAAAACAGCATTTAAAAAATCCATTAAAAATCCATTAAAAAAATCCATTTAAAAAAATCCATTAAAAAATCCATTAAAAATCCATTAAAAATCCATTAAAAATCCATTAAAAATCCATTAAAAAAAAATCCATTAAAAAATCCATTTAAAAAATCCATTAAAAAAAATCCATTAAAAAAAATCCATAAAAAAAATCCATTAAAAAAAATCCATTAAAAAAAAATCCGTTAAAAAAAATCCATTAAAAACTCAATCAAAAACCCAATTAAAAGGCCATAAAAGAAACATTAAAACAGCATTTAAAATACCATTAAAAACGCCATAAAAAATCATTAAAATCCCATTAAAAATACATTAAAGGCCCATTAAAAACGCCATAAAAAATCCATTAAAAAAATCCATTAAAAAAAAACTCAATCAAAAACCCATAAAAGAAACATTAAAACAGCATTTAAAAAATCCATTAAAAATCCATTAAAAAATCCATTTAAAAAAACCCATTAAAAAATCCATTAAAATCCATTAAAAAGCCATTAAAAATCCATTAAAAATCCATTAAAAATCCATTAAAAATCCATTTAAAAAAATCCATTAAAAAAATCCATTGAAAAAATCCATTTAAAAAATCCATTAAAAAAAATCCATTAAAAAAAATCCATTAAAAAAAATCCATTAAAAAAAATCCGTTAAAAAAATCCATTAAAAACTCAATCAAAAACCCAATTAAAAGGCCATAAAAGAAACATTAAAACAGCATTTAAAATACCATTAAAAACGCCATAAAAAACATTAAAATCATCCCATTAAAAATACATTAAAGGCCCATTAAAAATTCCACTAAAAACCTCATTGAAAACCCCATTTAAAACCTAATTAGAAGCTCATAAAAACTCCCAAAACCCAATAAAAAAACCATTAAAACGTCATTAAAACGTCATAAAACGCTATTAAAACGTCATTAAAAATGTCATTAAAAACTCCATTGATAACTCAATTAAAAACTGCATTTTACCCCCCTCCTCCCCCATTAAAAACACATTAAACACTCCATTAAAATTACCATTAAAAACCAATTAAATACTCCATTAAACACTATATTAAAACCGCAATTATAAATTCTTTAAAAATCCAATTAAAAAACATTATAAACTCCATTAAAAATCCAATTAAAAACCCTACTGAAAATCCCATTATAAAATTACATAAAAACCCATAATAATAGTCCTTTAAAAAACCAATTAAAAATCCTATTAAAACGCCATAAAAAACACCATTAAAACGTCATTAAAAATACAATTAAAAACACCATTAAAAACTACATTGCAAATTCCATTAAAAGACCCATTAAAAACTCCATTAAAAACACCACTAAAAAGCCCATTAAAAAGCTCATAAAACCCATTAAAATACAATCAATAACCAATTAACACTCCATTAAAAACCATTACAACCGTCATTAAAATGCCATAAAATACCATTAAAACGCCATTAAGAACGCCATTAAAATCGTCATTAAAAACCTCATTAAAAACTACATTAAAACTTCATTAAAAACTCCATTAAAACCTACATTATAAACTCTATTAAACTCCATTAAAAACTCAATTAAATCCCCCATTAAACCCCCATTAAGCCCCATTAAAAGCCCCTGAAAAATGCAACTAAAAACCAATTTTAAAACCCCATTAAAACACAATTAAAAGTCCATTGGAAACCCCATTAAAATTCCATTAAAAATTCATTAAAAACTTAGTAAAAACTCGATTTTATACTCAATTAAAAAGGTAATTGAAAACTCAATTAGCACACCATTAAAAACTCATTAAAAAGCCCATAAAAACTCCATAAAAAATCTAATTGAAAAACATTAAAAATTCAGTTAAAAACCTGATTGAAAACCCCAATAAAAGTTCATTAAAAAAACTCCATTAAAAAATCAATCAAAACCCCATTAAAATAACATTGAAACTTATCGAAGCGTCATTAAGGATACCATTAAAAAACACCATTAAAACGGCATTGAAAACCCATTATAAAAAATTAAAGGGTCCGTAAAAAACACCATTATAAATCCATTAAAAACCTAATTGAAAAACCCATTAAAACTCAATTTTTAAACTAAATTAAAAACGCAATTAAAAACGCAATTAAAAGCTCAATGAAAAACCATTAAAAACTCTAAAAAAAGAGCACTAGCCATTAAAACTCCATTAAAACCCATTGAAACCTACTACCCCCATTAAACCCCATTAAAATTGCATTAAACACATTACACATCCATTAAAGCCCATTAGAAGGACCATCAAATATTTAAATTTAAACTAAATCAGAAACTCGCTTAAAACACCATTAAAAACACATTAAAATGTCACTAATACCATTAACAACCACACCAAAAACTCCATTAATATACCATTAAAAACCGCATTGAAAACCCATAAAATCCCAAGTAAAGATCTTTTAAAAAACTACATTAAAAACCCAATTAAAAAACCCATTAAAACGCCATAAAAGTCATTAAAACGTCATTTAAAGTACCATTAAAAACGTCACTAGAAACCCAATTAAAAACACATTAAAAATTCCATTTGAAACCATATTAAAAATTTCATTAAATGCAATATTGAAAAACCCATTAAAAACACCAGTGAAAACTCATATAAATACTCAATTAAAAAACCAATTAAAAATCATATTTAAACGTCACTAAAACACCATAAAAAACACAATTAAAACGTCATTAAAACACCATTAAACTATCATTAAAAATTACATTGAAAACACCATTAAAAATTCAATTAAAACCCCATTAAAAATCCATTAAAAAGATCATCATGAACGCA
>OZ024741.1:245140541-245145541 GCA_964016885.1 Eledone cirrhosa | reverse complement strand
ACCATTTAACACCCCATTAAAACCCACAAAAATACCACCAGAACCCATTAAAATCCCATAACCGCCATTAAAATTCCATTAAAAATATTATCAAAAACTTCATTTAAAACACACTGGAAACCCATTAAACTTCATAATTCTCGTTAAAAAAAATCCATTAAAAACTCAATCAAAAACCCAATTAAAAGGCCATAAAAGAAACATTAAAACAGCATTTAAAATACCATTAAAAACGCCATAAAAAAACATTAAAATCCCATTAAAAATACATTAAAGGCCCATTAAAAATTCCATTAAAAACCTCATTGAAAACCCCATTTAAAACCTAATTAGAAGCTCATAAAAACTCCCAAAACCCAATAAAAAAACCATTAAAACGTCATTAAAACGTCATAAAACGCTATTAAAACGTAATTAAAAATGTCATTAAAAACTCCATTGATAACTCAATTAAAAACTGCATTTTACCCCCCTCCTCCCCCATTAAAAACACATTAAACACTCCATTAAAATTACCATTAAAAACCAATTAAATACTCCATTAAACACTATATTAAAACCGCAATTATAAATTCTTTAAAAATCCAATTAAAAAACATATTATAAACTCCATTAAAAATCCAATTAAAAACCCTACTGAAAATCCCATTATAAAATTACATAAAAACCCATAATAATAGTCCTTTAAAAAACCAATTAAAAATCTTATTAAAACGCCATATAAAAAACACCATTAAAACGTCATTAAAAATACAATTAAAAACACCATTAAAAACTACATTGCAAATTCCATTAAAAGACCCATTAAAAACTCCATTAAAAACACCACTAAAAAGTCCATTAAAAAGCTCATAAAACCCATTAAAATACAATTAATAACCAATTAACACTCCATTAAAAACCATTACAACCGTCATTAAAATGCCATAAAATACCATTAAAACGCCATTAAGAACGCCATTAAAATCGTCATTAAAAACCTCATTAAAAACTACATTAAAACTTCATTAAAAACTCCATTAAAACCTCCATTATAAACTCTATTAAACTCCATTAAAAACTCAATTAAATCCCCCATTAAACCCCCATTAAGCCCCATTAAAAGCCCCTGAAAAATGCAACTAAAAGCCAATTTTAAAACCCCATTAAAACACAATTAAAAGTCCATTGGAAACCCCATTAAAATTCCATTAAAAATTCATTAAAAACTTAGTAAAAACTCGATTTATACTCAATTAAAAAGGTAATTGAAAACTCAATTAGCACACCATTAAAAACTCATTAAAAAGCCCATAAAAACTCCATAAAAAATCTAATTGAAAAACATTAAAAATTCAGTTAAAAACCTGATTGAAAACCCCAATAAAAGTTCATTAAAAAAACTCCATTAAAAAATCAATCAAAACCCCATTAAAATAACATTGAAACTTATCGAAGCGTCATTAAGGATACCATTAAAAAACACCATTAAAACGGCATTGAAAACCCATTATAAAAAATTAAAGGGTCCGTAAAAAACACCATTATAAATCCATTAAAAACCTAATTGAAAAACCCATTAAAACTCAATTTTTAAACTAGATTAAAAACGCAATTAAAAGCTCAATGAAAAACCATTAAAAACACCATTAAAAACTCTTTAAAAAAGAGCACTAGCCATTAAAACTCCATTAAAACCCATTGAAACCTACTACCCCCATTAAACCCCATTAAAATTGCATTAAACACATTACACATCCATTAAAGCCCATTAGAAGGACCATCAAATATTTAAATTTAAACTAAATCAGAAACTCGCTTAAAACACCATTAAAAACACATTAAAATGTCACTAATACCATTAACAACCACACCAAAAACTCCATTAATATACCATTAAAAACCGCATTGAAAACCCATAAAATCCCAAGTAAAGATCTTTTAAAAAACTACATTAAAAACCCAATTAAAAAACCCATTAAAACGCCATAAAAGTCATTAAAACGTCATTTAAAGTACCATAAATCCCAGTTTATATATAGTGTGTAACATGAAAGTGGAATATATATATATATATATATATATATATATATTTAATATATATATATATATATATATATATATATATATATATATATTTATATATATATATATATTTAATATATATATATATATATATATATATTTAATATATATATATATATATATATATTTAATATATATATATATATATATATATTTAATATATATATATATATATATATTTAATATATATATATATATATATATATTTAATATATATATATATATATATATATTTAATATATGTATATATATATATATATATATATATATATTGAATACACATATATATGTGTAAATATATATATACACATATATATGTGTAAATATATATATACACATATATATATACACATATATATGTGTAAATATATATATATACATATATATGTATGTATATATATATATATATAAACACCATTAAAAACTCCATTGAAAAGCTCATAAAAACTCATTAAAAACCCAATAAAAAGCACACTAAACCACCATTAAAAGCTACATCCGAAACCCATTAAAAACTATATTAAAACACCATTAAAATTCCATTAAAAACCACATTAAAATCCATTAAAAATCCAATTAAAAACAGTAAAAACTTAATTGTAAACGTAATCGAAAGCGCAAGTAAAACAACATTAAAACCATTTAACACCCCATTAAAACCCACAAAAATACCACCAGAACCCATTAAAATCCCATAACCGCCATTAAAATGCCATTAAAAATATTATCAAAAACTTCATTTAAAACACACTGGAAACCCATTAAACTTCATAATTCTCGTTAAAAAAATCCATTAAAAACTCAATCAAAAACCCAATTAAAAGGCCATAAAAGAAACATTAAAACAGCATTTAAAATACCATTAAAAACGCCATAAAAAACATTAAAATCCCATTAAAAATACATTAAAGGCCCATTAAAAATTCCACTAAAAACCTCATTGAAAACCCCATTTAAAACCTAATTAGAAGCTCAAAAAAACTCCCAAAACCCAATAAAAAAACCATTAAAACGTCATTAAAACGTCATAAAACGCTATTAAAACGTCATTAAAAATGTCATTAAAAACTCCATTGATAACTCAATTAAAAACTGCATTTTACCCCCTCCTCCCCCATTAAAAACACATTAAACACTCCATTAAAATTACCATTAAAAACCAATTAAATACTCCATTAAACACTATATTAAAACCGCAATTATAAATTCTTTAAAAATCCAATTAAAAACATATTATAAACTCCATTAAAAATCCAATTAAAAACCCTACTGAAAATCCCATTATAAAATTACATAAAAAACCCATAATAATAGTCCTTTAAAAAACCAATAAAAATCCTATTAAAACGCCATAAAAAACACCATTAAAACGTCATTAAAAATACAATTGAAAAAACCATTAAAAACTACATTGCAAATTCCATTAAAAGACCCATTAAAAACTCCATTAAAAACACCACTAAAAAGTCCATTAAAAAGCTCATAAAACCCATTAAAATACAATTAATAACCAATTAACACTCCATTAAAAACCATTACAACTCTCATTAAAATGCCATAAAATACCATTAAAACGCCATTAAGAACGCCATTAAAATCGTCATTAAAAACCTCATTAAAAACTACATTAAAACTTCATTAAAAACTCCATTAAAACCTCCATTATAAACTCTATTAAACTCCATTAAAAACTCAATTAAATCCCCCATTAAACCCCCATTAAGCCCCATTAAAAGCCCCTGAAAATGCAACTAAAAACCAATTTTAAAACCCCATTAAAACACAATTAAAAGTCCATTGGAAACCCCATTAAAATTCCATTAAAAATTCATTAAAAACTTAGTAAAAACTCGATTTTATACTCAATTAAAAAGGTAATTGAAAACTCAATTAGCACACCATTAAAAACTCATTAAAAAGCCCATAAAAACTCCATAAAAAATCTAATTGAAAAACATTAAAAATTCAGTTAAAAACCTGATTGAAAACCCCAATAAAAGTTCATTAAAAAAAACTCCATTAAAAAATCAATCAAAACCCCATTAAAATAACATTGAAACTTATCGAAGCGTCATTAAGGATACCATTAAAAAACACCATTAAAACGGCATTGAAAACCCATTATAAAAAATTAAAGGGTCCGTAAAAAACACCATTATAAATCCATTAAAAACCTAATTGAAAAACCCATTAAAACTCAATTTTTAAACTAGATTAAAAACGCAATTAAAAACGCAATTAAAAGCTCAATGAAAAACCATTAAAAACACCATTAAAAACTCTAAAAAAAAGAGCGCTAGCCATTAAGACTCCATTAAAACCCATTGAAACCTACTACCCCCATTAAACCCCATTAAAATTGCATTAAACACATTACACATCCATTAAAGCCCATTAGAAGGATCATCAAATATTTAAATTTAAACTAAATCAGAAACTCGCTTAAAACACCATTAAAAACACATTAAAATGTCACTAATACCATTAACAACCACACCAAAAACTCCATTAATATACCATTAAAAACCGCATTGAAAACCCATAAAATCCCAAGTAAAGATCTTTTAAAAAACTACATTAAAAACCCAATTAAAAAACCCATTGAAACGCCATAAAAGTCATTAAAACGTCATTTAAAGTACCATTAAAAACGTCACTAGAAACCCAATTAAAAACACATTAAACATTCCATTTGAAACCATATTAAAAATTTCATTAAATGCAATATTGAAAAACCCATTAAAAACACCAGTGAAAACTCATATAAATACTCAATTAAAAAACCAATTAAAAATCCTATTTAAACGTCACTAAAACACCATAAAAAACACAATTAAAACGTCATTAAAACACCATTAAACTATCATTAAAAATTACATTGAAAACACCATTAAAATTCAATTAAAATCCCATTAAAAATCCATTAAAAAGATCAT
>OZ024741.1:245133041-245135541 GCA_964016885.1 Eledone cirrhosa | reverse complement strand
ACCATTAAAAACTACATTGCAAATTCCATTAAAAGACCCATTAAAAACTCCATTAAAAACACCACTAAAAAGTCCATTAAAAAGCTCATAAAACCCATTAAAATACAATTAATAACCAATTAACACTCCATTAAAAACCATTACAACCGTCATTAAAATGCCATAAAATACCATTAAAACGCCATTAAGAACGCCATTAAAATCGTCATTAAAAACCTCATTAAAAACTACATTAAAACTTCATTAAAAACTCCATTAAAACCTCCATTATAAACTCTATTAAACTCCATTAAAAACTCAATTAAATCCCCCATTAAACCCCCATTAAGCCCCATTAAAAGCCCCTGAAAATGCAACTAAAAACCAATTTTAAAACCCCATTAAAACACAATTAAAAGTCCATTGGAAACCCCATTAAAATTCCATTAAAAATTCATTAAAAACTTAGTAAAAACTCGATTTTATACTCAATTAAAAAGGTAATTGAAAACTCAATTAGCACACCATTAAAAACTCATTAAAAAGCCCATGAAAACTCCATAAAAAATCTAATTGAAAAACATTAAAAATTCAGTTAAAAACCTGATTGAAAACCCCAATAAAAGTTCATTAAAAAAACTCCATTAAAAAATCAATCAAAACCCCATTAAAATAACATTGAAACTTATCGAAGCGTCATTAAGGATACCATTAAAAAACACCATTAAAACGGCATTGAAAACCCATTATAAAAAATTAAAGGGTCCGTAAAAAACACCATTATAAATCCATTAAAAACCTAATTGAAAAACCCATTAAAACTCAATTTTTAAACTAGATTAAAAACGCAATTAAAAACGCAATTAAAAGCTCAATGAAAAACCATTAAAAACACCATTAAAAACTCTAAAAAAAAAAGAGCACTAGCCATTAAAACTCCATTAAAACCCATTGAAACCTACTACCCCCATTAAACCCCATTAAAATTGCATTAAACACATTACACATCCATTAAAGCCCATTAGAAGGACCATCAAATATTTAAATTTAAACTAAATCAGAAACTCGCTTAAAACACCATTAAAAACACATTAAAATGTCACTAATACCATTAACAACCACACCAAAAACTCCATTAATATACCATTAAAAACCGCATTGAAAACCCATAAAATCCCAAGTAAAGATCTTTTAAAAAACTACATTAAAAACCCAATTAAAAAACCCATTAAAACGCCATAAAAGTCATTAAAACGTCATTTAAAGTACCATTAAAAACGTCACTAGAAACCCAATTAAAAATACATTAAAAATTCCATTTGAAACCATATTAAAAATTTCATTAAATGCAATATTGAAAAACCCATTAAAAACACCAGTGAAAACTCATATAAATACTCAATTAAAAAACCAATTAAAAATCATATTTAAACGTCACTAAAACACCATAAAAAACACAATTAAAACGTCATTAAAACACCATTAAACTATCATTAAAAATTACATTGAAAACACCATTAAAAAGTCAATTAAAACCCCATTAAAAATCCATTAAAAAGATCATCATGAACGCACTTAAACACCATCAAAAACGCATTAAAAATTAAATTAAAAAGCAATTAATTTTTTTTATCAAACCCCCATTAAAATTCCATTAAACACTCCATTAAAAACAACATTGAAAACCCCCATTAAAAGCTCATACAAAATTATATTAAAAACCCAATAAAAACAATTACAACGCCATTAAAACATCATAAAAACTCATTAAAATGTCATTTAAAATGCCATTAAAACCCTCACGGGGGGAAACGCAATTAAAAACACCATTAGAAATTTCATTAAAAACTCCATTAAAAATCATATTTAAAGTCAATTAGAACCCTTATTATAAATTCCATTAAAACCCATTAAGTATCCAATTGAAAAATCCATTAAGAGCTCATTAAAAATACTCCATTAAAAACCCAATTAAAAATCATTAAAACGCATTTAAACACCATAAAAACACAATTAAAACGCCATTAAAAAGACCATTAAAAACTCCATTAAAACATCCTTGAATCTATTAAAAATTTCATTAAAAACGCAATCAAAAATTCCATTAAAAACCCATTTAAAAACTCATAAACAACACCATTGAAAACCCAATTAAAAACTCCATAAAAAACCCATTAAACACCATCGAAAATCCCATTAAAATTCCATTAAAAAGCCATTAAAACCCAATTTTAAACGCAATTAAAAACTGAATTAAAACACTGTTAAAAACTCATAAAAAAAGGCTCATAAATAATGGGGTTTTCAATTGTTTTTTATGAAATTTATAATATGGCTTTTAATGAACTTTTTAATGGGCTTTTAGTGGAGTTTTTAATGGATTTTTATGGAATTTTTAATGACATTATTAATGGTTTTTTAATTGGGCTTTTTGTGATGTTTTAATGGCGTTTTTATGACATTTTATTGTGTTTTGTGGCGTTTTAATGGCGTTTTAATTGGTTTGTTATTGGGTTTTTAA
>OZ024741.1:245128041-245130541 GCA_964016885.1 Eledone cirrhosa | reverse complement strand
ATATATGTGTAAATATATATATACACATATATATATACACATATATATGTGTAAATATATATATATACATATATATGTATGTATATATATATATATATATAAACACCATTAAAAACTCCATTGAAAAGCTCATAAAAACTCATTAAAAACCCAATAAAAAGCACACTAAACCACCATTAAAAGCTACATCCGAAACCCATTAAAAACTATATTAAAACACCATTAAAATTCCATTAAAAACCACATTAAAATCCATTAAAAATCCAATTAAAAACAGTAAAAACTTAATTGTAAACGTAATCGAAAGCGCAAGTAAAACAACATTAAAACCATTTAACACCCCATTAAAACCCACAAAAATACCACCAGAACCCATTAAAATCCCATAACCGCCATTAAAATTCCATTAAAAATATTATCAAAAACTTCATTTAAAACACACTGGAAACCCATTAAACTTCATAATTCTCGTTAAAAAAAATTCATTAAAAACTCAATCAAAAACCCAATTAAAAGGCCATAAAAGAAACATTAAAACAGCATTTAAAATACCATTAAAAACGCCATAAAAAACATTAAAATCCCATTAAAAATACATTAAAGGCCCATTAAAAATTCCACTAAAAACCTCATTGAAAACCCCATTTAAAACCTAATTAGAAGCTCATAAAAACTCCCAAAACCCCCCCAAAAAACCATTAAAACGTCATTAAAACGTCATAAAACGCTATTAAAACGTCATAAAAAATGTCATTAAAAACTCCATTGATAACTCAATTAAAAACTGCATTTTACCCCCCTCCTCCCCCATTAAAAACACATTAAACACTCCATTAAAATTACCATTAAAAACCAATTAAATACTCCATTAAACACTATATTAAAACCGCAATTATAAATTCTTTAAAAATCCAATTAAAAACCATATTATAAACTCCATTAAAAATCCAATTAAAAACCCTACTGAAAATCCCATTATAAAATTACATAAAAAACCCATAATAATAGTCCTTAAAAAAAACAATTAAAAATCCTATTAAAACGCCATAAAAAACACCATTAAAACGTCATTAAAAATACAATTGAAAACACCATTAAAAACTACATTGCAAATTCCATTAAAAGACCCATTAAAAACTCCATTAAAAACACCACTAAAAAGTCCATTAAAAAGCTCATAAAACCCATTAAAATACAATTAATAACCAATTAACACTCCATTAAAAACCATTACAACCGTCATTAAAATGCCATAAAATACCATTAAAACGCCATTAAGAACGCCATTAAAATCGTCATTAAAAACCTCATTAAAAACTACATTAAAACTTCATTAAAAACTCCATTAAAACCTCCATTATAAACTCTATTAAACTCCATTAAAAACTCAATTAAATCCCCCATTAAACCCCCATTAAGCCCCATTAAAAGCCCCTGAAAATGCAACTAAAAACCAATTTTAAAACCCCATTAAAACACAATTAAAAGTCCATTGGAAACCCCATTAAAATTCCATTAAAAATTCATTAAAAACTTAGTAAAAACTCGATTTTATACTCAATTAAAAAGGTAATTGAAAACTCAATTAGCACACCATTAAAAACTCATTAAAAAGCCCATAAAAACTCCATAAAAAATCTAATTGAAAAACATTAAAAATTCAGTTAAAAACCTGATTGAAAACCCCAATAAAAGTTCATTAAAAAAACTCCATTAAAAAATCAATCAAAACCCCATTAAAATAACATTGAAACTTATCGAAGCGTCATTAAGGATACCATTAAAAAACACCATTAAAACGGCATTGAAAACCCATTATAAAAAATTAAAGGATCCGTAAAAAACACCATTATAAATCCATTAAAAACCTAATTGAAAAACCCATTAAAACTCAATTTTTAAACTAGATTAAAAACGCAATTAAAAACGCAATTAAAAGCTCAATGAAAAACCATTAAAAACACCATTAAAAACTCTTAAAAAAAGAGCGCTAGCCATTAAAACTCCATTAAAACACATTGAAACCTACTACCCCCATTAAACCCCATTAAAATTGCATTAAACACATTACACATCCATTAAAGCCCATTAGAAGGACCATCAAATATTTAAATTTAAACTAAATCAGAAACTCGCTTAAAACACCATTAAAAACACATTAAAATGTCACTAATACCATTAACAACCACACCAAAAACTCCATTAATATACCATTAAAAACCGCATTGAAAACCCATAAAATCCCAAGTAAAGATCTTTTAAAAAACTACATTAAAAACCCAATTAAAAAACCCATTAAAACGCCATAAAAGTCATTAAAACGTCATTTAAAGTACCATTAAAAACGTCACTAGAAACCCAATTAAAAACACATTAAAAATTCCATTTGAAACCATATTAAAAATTTCATTAAATGCAATATTGAAAAACCCATTAAAAACACCAGTGAAAACTCATATAAATACTCAATTAAAAAACCAATTAAAAATCCTATTTAAAC
>OZ024741.1:245103041-245105541 GCA_964016885.1 Eledone cirrhosa | reverse complement strand
AAAACCCCAAAAAACCCCATTAAAACGTCATTAAAACGTCATAAAACGCTATTAAAACGTCATTAAAAATGTCATTAAAAACTCCATTGATAACTCAATTAAAAACTGCATTTTACCCCCCTCCCCCCATTAAAAACACATTAAACACTCCATTAAAATTACCATTAAAAACCAATTAAATACTCCATTAAACACTATATTAAAACCGCAATTATAAATTCTTTAAAAATCCAATTAAAAACCATATTATAAACTCCATTAAAAATCCAATTAAAAACCCTACTGAAAATCCCATTATAAAATTACATAAAAAACCCATAATAATAGTCCTTAAAAAAAACAATTAAAAATCCTATTAAAACGCCATAAAAAACACCATTAAAACGTCATTAAAAATACAATTGAAAACACCATTAAAAACTACATTGCAAATTCCATTAAAAGACCCATTAAAAACTCCATTAAAAACACCACTAAAAAGTCCATTAAAAAGCTCATAAAACCCATTAAAATACAATTAATAACCAATTAACACTCCATTAAAAACCATTACAACCGTCATTAAAATGCCATAAAATACCATTAAAACGCCATTAAGAACGCCATTAAAATCGTCATTAAAAACCTCATTAAAAACTACATTAAAACTTCATTAAAAACTCCATTAAAACCTCCATTATAAACTCTATTAAACTCCATTAAAAACTCAATTAAATCCCCCATTAAACCCCCATTAAGCCCCATTAAAAGCCCCTGAAAAATGCAACTAAAAACAAATTTTAAAACCCCATTAAAACAATTAAAATCCATTGGAAACCCCATTAAAATTCCATTAAAAATTCATTAAAAACTTAGTAAAAACTCGATTTTATACTCAATTAAAAAGGTAATTGAAAACTCAATTAGCACACCATTAAAAACTCATTAAAAAGCCCATAAAAACTCCATAAAAAATCTAATTGAAAAACATTAAAAATTCAGTTAAAAACCTGATTGAAAACCCCAATAAAAGTTCATTAAAAAAACTCCATTAAAAAATCAATCAAAACCCCATTAAAATAACATTGAAACTTATCGAAGCGTCATTAAGGATACCATTAAAAAACACCATTAAAACGGCATTGAAAACCCATTATAAAAAATTAAAGGGTCCGTAAAAAACACCATTATAAATCCATTAAAAACCTAATTGAAAAACCCATTAAAACTCAATTTTTAAACTAGATTAAAAACGCAATTAAAAGCTCAATGAAAAACCATTAAAAACACCATTAAAAACTCTTTAAAAAAGAGCACTAGCCATTAAAACTCCATTAAAACCCATTGAAACCTACTACCCCCATTAAACCCCATTAAAATTGCATTAAACACATTACACATCCATTAAAGCCCATTAGAAGGACCATCAAATATTTAAATTTAAACTAAATCAGAAACTCGCTTAAAACACCATTAAAAACACATTAAAATGTCACTAATACCATTAACAACCACACCAAAAACTCCATTAATATACCATTAAAAACCGCATTGAAAACCCATAAAATCCCAAGTAAAGATCTTTTAAAAAACTACATTAAAAACCCAATTAAAAAACCCATTAAAACGCCATAAAAGTCATTAAAACGTCATTTAAAGTACCATTAAAAACGTCACTAGAAACCCAATTAAAAACACATTAAAAATTCCATTTGAAACCATATTAAAAATTTCATTAAATGCAATATTGAAAAACCCATTAAAAACACCAGTGAAAACTCATATAAATACTCAATTAAAAAACCAATTAAAAATCCTATTTAAACGTCACTAAAACACCATAAAAAACACAATTAAAACGTCATTAAAACACCATTAAACTATCATTAAAAATTACATTGAAAACACCATTAAAAATTCAATTAAAACCCCATTAAAAATCCATTAAAAAGATCATCATGAACGCACTTAAACACCATCAAAAACGCATTAAAAATTAAATTAAAAAGCAATTAATTTTTTTTATCAAACCCCCATTAAAATTCCATTAAACACTCCATTAAAAACAACATTGAAAACCCCCATTAAAAGCTCATACAAAATTATATTAAAAACCCAATAAAAAACAATTACAACGCCATTAAAACATCATAAAAACTCATTAAAATGTCATTTAAAATGCCATTAAAACCCTCACGGGGGGAAACGCAATTAAAAACACCATTAGAAATTTCATTAAAAACTCCATTAAAAATCATATTTAAAGTCAATTAGAACCCTTATTATAAATTCCATTAAAACCCATTAAGTATCCAATTGAAAAATCCATTAAGAGCTCATTAAAAATACTCCATTAAAAACCCAATTAAAAATCATTAAAACGCATTTAAACACCATAAAAACACAATTAAAACGCCATTAAAAACTCCATTAAAACATCCTTGAATCTATTAAAAATTTCATTAAAAACGCAATCAAAAATTCCATTAAAAACCCATTTAAAAACTCATAAACAACACCA
>OZ024741.1:245090541-245093041 GCA_964016885.1 Eledone cirrhosa | reverse complement strand
CCAATTAAAAACCATATTATAAACTCCATTAAAAATCCAATTAAAAACCCTACTGAAAATCCCATTATAAAATTACATAAAAAACCCATAATAATAGTCCTTTAAAAAACCAATTAAAAATCCTATTAAAACGCCATAAAAAACACCATTAAAACGTCATTAAAAATACAATTGAAAACACCATTAAAAACTACATTGCAAATTCCATTAAAAGACCCATTAAAAACTCCATTAAAAAACATCACTAAAAAGCCCATTAAAAAGCTCATAAAACCCATTAAAATACAATTAATAACCAATTAACACTCCATTAAAAACCATTACAACCGTCATTAAAATGCCATAAAATACCATTAAAACGCCATTAAGAACGCCATTAAAATCGTCATTAAAAACCTCATTAAAAACTACATTAAAACTTCATTAAAAACTCCATTAAAACCTCCATTATAAACTCTGTTAAACTCCATTAAAAACTCAATTAAATCCCCCATTAAACCCCCATTAAGCCCCATTAAAAGCCCCTGAAAAATGCAACTAAAAACCAATTTTAAAACCCCATTAAAACACAATTAAAAGTCCATTGGAAACCCCATTAAAATTCCATTAAAAATTCATTAAAAACTTAGTAAAAACTCGATTTTATACTCAATTAAAAAGGTAATTGAAAACTCAATTAGCACACCATTAAAAACTCATTAAAAAGCCCATAAAAACTCCATAAAAAATCTAATTGAAAAACATTAAAAATTCAGTTAAAAACCTGATTGAAAACCCCAATAAAAGTTCATTAAAAAAACTCCATTAAAAAATCAATCAAAACCCCATTAAAATAACATTGAAACTTATCGAAGCGTCATTAAGGATACCATTAAAAAACACCATTAAAACGGCATTGAAAACCCATTATAAAAAATTAAAGGGTCCGTAAAAAACACCATTATAAATCCATTAAAAACCTAATTGAAAAACCCATTAAAACTCAATTTTTAAACTAGATTAAAAACGCAATTAAAAACGCAATTAAAAGCTCAATGAAAAACCATTAAAAACACCATTAAAAACTCTAAAAAAAAAGAGCACTAGCCATTAAAACTCCATTAAAACACATTGAAACCTACTACCCCCATTAAACCCCATTAAAATTGCATTAAACACATTACACATCCATTAAAGCCCATTAGAAGGACCATCAAATATTTAAATTTAAACTAAATCAGAAACTCGCTTAAAACACCATTAAAAACACATTAAAATGTCACTAATACCATTAACAACCACACCAAAAACTCCATTAATATACCATTAAAAACCGCATTGAAAACCCATAAAATCCCAAGTAAAGATCTTTTAAAAAACTACATTAAAAACCCAATTAAAAAACCCATTAAAACGCCATAAAAGTCATTAAAACGTCATTTAAAGTACCATTAAAAACGTCACTAGAAACCCAATTAAAAACACATTAAAAATTCCATTTGAAACCATATTAAAAATTTCATTAAATGCAATATTGAAAAACCCATTAAAAACACCAGTGAAAACTCATATAAATACTCAATTAAAAAACCAATTAAAAATCCTATTTAAACGTCACTAAAACACCATAAAAAACACAATTAAAACGTCATTAAAACACCATTAAACTATCATTAAAAATTACATTGAAAACACCATTAAAAAGTCAATTAAAACCCCATTAAAAATCCATTAAAAAGATCATCATGAACGCACTTAAACACCATCAAAAACGCATTAAAAATTAAATTAAAAAGCAATTAATTTTTTTTATCAAACCCCCATTAAAATTCCATTAAACACTCCATTAAAAACAACATTGAAAACCCCCATTAAAAGCTCATACAAAATTATATTAAAAACCCAATAAAAACAATTACAACGCCATTAAAACATCATAAAAACTCATTAAAATGTAATTTAAAATGCCATTAAAACCCTCACGGGGGGAAACGCAATTAAAAACACCATTAGAAATTTCATTAAAAACTCCATTAAAAATCATATTTAAAGTCAATTAGAACCCTTATTATAAATTCCATTAAAACCCATTAAGTATCCAATTGAAAAATCCATTAAGAGCTCATTAAAAATACTCCATTAAAAACCCAATTAAAAATCATTAAAACGCATTTAAACACCATAAAAACACAATTAAAACGCCATTAAAAAGACCATTAAAAACTCCATTAAAACATCCTTGAATCTATTAAAAATTTCATTAAAAACGCAATCAAAAATTCCATTAAAAACCCATTTAAAAACTCATAAACAACACCATTGAAAACCCAATTAAAAACTCCATAAAAAACCCATTAAACACCATCGAAAATCACATTAAAATTCCATTAAAACACCATTAAAAAGCCATTAAAACCCAATTTTAAACGCAATTAAAAACTGAATTAAAACACTATTAAAAACTCATAAAAAAGGCTCATAAATAATGGGGTTTTCAATTGTTTTTTATGAAATTTATAAT
>OZ024741.1:245085541-245088041 GCA_964016885.1 Eledone cirrhosa | reverse complement strand
TATATATATATATATATATATATATTTAATATATATATATATATATATATATTTAATATATATATATATATATATATATATATATATTTAATATATATATATATATATATATATTTAATATATGTATATATATATATATATATATATATATATATATATATTTAATACACATATATATGTGTAAATATATATATACACATATATATGTGTAAATATATATATACACATATATATATACACATATATATGTGTAAATATATATATATACATATATATGTATGTATATATATATATATATAAACACCATTAAAAACTCCATTGAAAAGCTCATAAAAACTCATTAAAAACCCAATAAAAAGCACACTAAACCACCATTAAAAGCTACATCCGAAACCCATTAAAAACTATATTAAAACACCATTAAAATTCCATTAAAAACCACATTAAAATCCATTAAAAATCCAATTAAAAACAGTAAAAGCTTAATTGTAAACGTAATCGAAAGCGCAAGTAAAACAACATTAAAACCATTTAACACCCCATTAAAACCCACAAAAATACCACCAGAACCCATTAAAATCCCATAACCGCCATTAAAATTCCATTAACAATATTATCAAAAACTTCATTTAAAACACACTGGAAACCCATTAAACTTCATAATTCTCGTTAAAAAAATTCATTAAAAACTCAATCAAAAACCCAATTAAAAGGCCATAAAAGAAACATTAAAACAGCATTTAAAATACCATTAAAAACGCCATAAAAAACATTAAAATCCCATTAAAAATACATTAAAGGCCCATTAAAAATTCCACTAAAAACCTCATTGAAAACCCCATTTAAAACCTAATTAGAAGCTCATAAAAACTCCCAAAACCCCAAAAAACCCCCATTAAAACGTCATTAAAACGTCATAAAACGCTATTAAAACGTCATTAAAAATGTCATTAAAAACTCCATTGATAACTCAATTAAAAACTGCATTTTACCCCCCTCCTCCCCCATTAAAAACACATTAAACACTCCATTAAAATTACCATTAAAAACCAATTAAATACTCCATTAAACACTATATTAAAACCGCAATTATAAATTCTTTAAAAATCCAATTAAAAACCATATTATAAACTCCATTAAAAATCCAATTAAAAACCCTACTGAAAATCCCATTATAAAATTACATAAAAAACCCATAATAATAGTCCTTAAAAAAACAATTAAAAATCCTATTAAAACGCCATAAAAAACACCATTAAAACGTCATTAAAAATACAATTGAAAACACCATTAAAAACTACATTGCAAATTCCATTAAAAGACCCATTAAAAACTCCATTAAAAACACCACTAAAAAGTCCATTAAAAAGCTCATAAAACCCATTAAAATACAATTAATAACCAATTAACACTCCATTAAAAACCATTACAGCCGTCATTAAAATGCCATAAAATACCATTAAAACGCCATTAAGAACGCCATTAAAATCGTCATTAAAAACCTCATTAAAAACTACATTAAAACTTCATTAAAAACTCCATTAAAACCTCCATTATAAACTCTATTAAACTCCATTAAAAACTCAATTAAATCCCCCATTAAACCCCCATTAAGCCCCATTAAAAGCCCCTGAAAAATGCAACTAAAAACAAATTTTAAAACCCCATTAAAACACAATTAAAAGTCCATTGGAAACCCCATTAAAATTCCATTAAAAATTCATTAAAAACTTAGTAAAAACTCGATTTTATACTCAATTAAAAAGGTAATTGAAAACTCAATTAGCACACCATTAAAAACTCATTAAAAAGCCCATAAAAACTCCATAAAAAATCTAATTGAAAAACATTAAAAATTCAGTTAAAAACCTGATTGAAAACCCCAATAAAAGTTCATTAAAAAAACTCCATTAAAAAATCAATCAAAACCCCATTAAAATAACATTGAAACTTATCGAAGCGTCATTAAGGATACCATTAAAAAACACCATTAAAACGGCATTGAAAACCCATTATAAAAAATTAAAGGGTCCGTAAAAAACACCATTATAAATCCATTAAAAACCTAATTGAAAAACCCATTAAAACTCAATTTTTAAACTAAATTAAAAACGCAATTAAAAACGCAATTAAAAGCTCAATGAAAAACCATTAAAAACTCTAAAAAAAGAGCACTAGCCATTAAAACTCCATTAAAACCCATTGAAACCTACTACCCCCATTAAACCCCATTAAAATTGCATTAAACACATTACACATCCATTAAAGCCCATTAGAAGGACCATCAAATATTTAAATTTAAACTAAATCAGAAACTCGCTTAAAACACCATTAAAAACACATTAAAATGTCACTAATACCATTAACAACCACACCAAAAACTCCATTAATATACCATTAAAAACCGCATTGAAAACCCATAAAATCCCAAGTAAAGATCTTTTAAAAAACTACATTAAAAACCCAATTAAAAAACCCATTAAAACGCCATAAAAGTCAT
>OZ024741.1:245078041-245080541 GCA_964016885.1 Eledone cirrhosa | reverse complement strand
AAAGCTCATAAAACCCATTAAAATACAATTAATAACCAATTAACACTCCATTAAAAACCATTACAACCGTCATTAAAATGCCATAAAATACCATTAAAACGCCATTAAGAACGCCATTAAAATCGTCATTAAAAACCTCATTAAAAACTACATTAAAACTTCATTAAAAACTCCATTAAAACCTCCATTATAAACTCTATTAAACTCCATTAAAAACTCAATTAAATCCCCCATTAAACCCCCATTAAGCCCCATTAAAAGCCCCTGAAAATGCAACTAAAAACCAATTTTAAAACCCCATTAAAACACAATTAAAAGTCCATTGGAAACCCCATTAAAATTCCATTAAAAATTCATTAAAAACTTAGTAAAAACTCGATTTTATACTCAATTAAAAAGGTAATTGAAAACTCAATTAGCACACCATTAAAAACTCATTAAAAAGCCCATAAAAACTCCATAAAAAATCTAATTGAAAAACATTAAAAATTCAGTTAAAAACCTGATTGAAAACCCCAATAAAAGTTCATTAAAAAAACTCCATTAAAAAATCAATCAAAACCCCATTAAAATAACATTGAAACTTATCGAAGCGTCATTAAGGATACCATTAAAAAACACCATTAAAACGGCATTGAAAACCCATTATAAAAAATTAAAGGGTCCGTAAAAAACACCATTATAAATCCATTAAAAACCTAATTGAAAAACCCATTAAAACTCAATTTTTAAACTAGATTAAAAACGCAATTAAAAACGCAATTAAAAGCTCAATGAAAAACCATTAAAAACACCATTAAAAACTCTAAAAAAAAAAGAGCACTAGCCATTAAAACTCCATTAAAACCCATTGAAACCTACTACCCCCATTAAACCCCATTAATATTGCATTAAACACATTACACATCCATTAAAGCCCATTAGAAGGACCATCAAATATTTAAATTTAAACTAAATCAGAAACTCGCTTAAAACACCATTAAAAACACATTAAAATGTCACTAATACCATTAACAACCACACCAAAAACTCCATTAATATACCATTAAAAACCGCATTGAAAACCCATAAAATCCCAAGTAAAGATCTTTTAAAAAACTACATTAAAAACCCAATTAAAAAACCCATTAAAACGCCATAAAAGTCATTAAAACGTCATTTAAAGTACCATTAAAAACGTCACTAGAAACCCAATTAAAAATACATTAAAAATTCCATTTGAAACCATATTAAAAATTTCATTAAATGCAATATTGAAAAACCCATTAAAAACACCAGTGAAAACTCATATAAATACTCAATTAAAAAACCAATTAAAAATCCTATTTAAACGTCACTAAAACACCATAAAAAACACAATTAAAACGTCATTAAAACACCATTAAACTATCATTAAAAATTACATTGAAAACACCATTAAAAATTCAATTAAAACGCCATTAAAAATCCATTAAAAAGATCATCATGAACGCACTTAAACACCATCAAAAACGCATTAAAAATTAAATTAAAAAGCAATTAATTTTTTTTATCAAACCCCCATTAAAATTCCATTAAACACTCCATTAAAAACAACATTGAAAACCCCCATTAAAAGCTCATACAAAATTATATTAAAAACCCAATAAAAAACAATTACAACGCCATTAAAACATCATAAAAACTCATTAAAATGTCATTTAAAATGCCATTAAAACCCTCACGGGGGGAAACGCAATTAAAAACACCATTAGAAATTTCATTAAAAACTCCATTAAAAATCATATTTAAAGTCAATTAGAACCCTTATTATAAATTCCATTAAAACCCATTAAGTATCCAATTGAAAAATCCATTAAGAGCTCATTAAAAATACTCCATTAAAAACCCAATTAAAAATCATTAAAACGCATTTAAACACCATAAAAACACAATTAAAACGCCATTAAAAAGACCATTAAAAACTCCATTAAAACATCCTTGAATCTATTAAAAATTTCATTAAAAACGCAATCAAAAATTCCATTAAAAACCCATTTAAAACTCATAAACAACACCATTGAAAACCCAATTAAAAACTCCATAAAAAACCCATTAAACACCATCGAAAATCACATTAAAATTCCATTAAAACACCATTAAAAAGCCATTAAAACCCAATTTTAAACGCAATTAAAAACTGAATTAAAACACTATTAAAAACTCATAAAAAAGGCTCATAAATAATGGGGTTTTCAATTGTTTTTTATGAAATTTATAATATGGCTTTTAATGAACTTTTTAATGGGCTTTTAGTGGAGTTTTTAATGGATTTTTATGGAATTTTTAATGGCATTATTAATGGTTTTTTAATTGGGCTTTTTGTGATGTTTTAATGGCGTTTTTATGACATTTTATTGTGTTTTGTGGCGTTTTAATGGCGTTTTAATTGGTTTGTTATTGGGTTTTTAATAGAGTTTTATGAACTTTTAATATGGGGTTAATGGGTTTTGAATGTGTTTTCAATGGAACTTTTAATTGA
>OZ024741.1:245065541-245068041 GCA_964016885.1 Eledone cirrhosa | reverse complement strand
TTAAAAATCCAATTAAAAACCCTACTGAAAATCCCATTATAAAATTACATAAAAAACCCATAATAATAGTCCTTTAAAAAACCAATTAAAAATCCTATTAAAACGCCATAAAAAACACCATTAAAACGTCATTAAAAATACAATTGAAAACACGGATTAAAAAATACATTGCAAATTCCATTAAAAGACCCATTAAAAACTCCATTAAAAACATCACTAAAAAGCCCATTAAAAAGCTCATAAAACCCATTAAAATACAATTAATAACCAATTAACACTCCATTAAAAACCATTACAACCGTCATTAAAATGCCATAAAATACCATTAAAACGCCATTAAGAACGCCATTAAAATCGTCATTAAAAACCTCATTAAAAACTACATTAAAACTTCATTAAAAACTCCATTAAAACCTCCATTATAAACTCTATTAAACTCCATTAAAAACTCAATTAAATCCCCCATTAAACCCCCATTAAGCCCCATTAAAAGCCCCTGAAAAATGCAACTAAAAACAAATTTTAAAACCCCATTAAAACACAATTAAAAGTCCATTGGAAACCCCATTAAAATTCCATTAAAAATTCATTAAAAACTTAGTAAAAACTCGATTTTATACTCAATTAAAAAGGTAATTGAAAACTCAATTAGCACACCATTAAAAACTCATTAAAAAGCCCATAAAAACTCCATAAAAAATCTAATTGAAAAACATTAAAAATTCAGTTAAAAACCTGATTGAAAACCCCAATAAAAGTTCATTAAAAAAACTCCATTAAAAAATCAATCAAAACCCCATTAAAATAACATTGAAACTTATCGAAGCGTCATTAAGGATACCATTAAAAAACACCATTAAAACGGCATTGAAAACCCATTATAAAAAATTAAAGGGTCCGTAAAAAACACCATTATAAATCCATTAAAAACCTAATTGAAAAACCCATTAAAACTCAATTTTTAAACTAGATTAAAAACGCAATTAAAAACGCAATTAAAAGCTCAATGAAAAACCATTAAAAACACCATTAAAAACTCTAAAAAAAGAGCACTAGCCATTAAAACTCCATTAAAACCCATTGAAACCTACTACCCCCATTAAACCCCATTAAAATTGCATTAAACACATTACACATCCATTAAAGCCCATTAGAAGGACCATCAAATATTTAAATTTAAACTAAATCAGAAACTCGCTTAAAACACCATTAAAAACACATTAAAATGTCACTAATACCATTAACAACCACACCAAAAACTCCATTAATATACCATTAAAAACCGCATTGAAAACCCATAAAATCCCAAGTAAAGATCTTTTAAAAAACTACATTAAAAACCCAAGTAAAAAACCCATTAAAACGCCATAAAAGTCATTAAAACGTCATTTAAAGTACCATTAAAAACGTCACTAGAAACCCAATTAAAAACACATTAAAAATTCCATTTGAAACCATATTAAAAATTTCATTAAATGCAATATTGAAAAACCCATTAAAAACACCAGTGAAAACTCATATAAATACTCAATTAAAAAACCAATTAAAAATCCTATTTAAACGTCACTAAAACACCATAAAAAACACAATTAAAACGTCATTAAAACACCATTAAACTATCATTAAAAATTACATTGAAAACACCATTAAAAATTCAATTAAAACGCCATTAAAAATCCATTAAAAAGATCATCATGAACGCACTTAAACACCATCAAAAACGCATTAAAAATTAAATTAAAAAGCAATTAATTTTTTTTATTAAACCCCCATTAAAATTCCATTAAACACTCCATTAAAAACAACATTGAAAACCCCCATTAAAAGCTCATACAAAATTATATTAAAAACCCAATAAAAAACAATTACAACGCCATTAAAACATCATAAAAACTCATTAAAATGTCATTTAAAATGCCATTAAAACCCTCACGGGGGGAAACGCAATTAAAAACACCATTAGAAATTTCATTAAAAACTCCATTAAAAATCATATTTAAAGTCAATTAGAACCCTTATTATAAATTCCATTAAAACCCATTAAGTATCCAATTGAAAAATCCATTAAGAGCTCATTAAAAATACTCCATTAAAAACCCAATTAAAAATCATTAAAACGCATTTAAACACCATAAAAACACAATTAAAACGCCATTAAAAAGACCATTAAAAACTCCATTAAAACATCCTTGAATCTATTAAAAATTTCATTAAAAACGCAATCAAAAATTCCATTAAAAACCCATTTAAAAACTCATAAACAACACCATTGAAAACCCAATTAAAAACTCCATAAAAAACCCATTAAACACCATCGAAAATCACATTAAAATTCCATTAAAACACCATTAAAAAGCCATTAAAACCCAATTTTAAACGCAATTAAAAACTGAATTAAAACACTATTAAAAACTCATAAAAAAGGCTCATAAATAATGGGGTTTTCAATTGTTTTTTATGAAATTTATAATATGGCTTTTAATGAACTTTTTAATGGGCT